>JACMZG010001893.1:12057173-12117173 GCA_018340805.1 Microvelia longipes
AATTAGTTTTCAGAGCAACATCTCCGGTACGGTGGTCTTCAGAATCTATTATCTCTTTCTGTTTTTTTAAGCTTTTTAGATGACACGTAGGAAATTATAACACCTCAAACAAAAAGGTTTATTTTAAACAATGTACACTCTCAGTCAAACATGTTATAGGTTTTAAGACAGACAAGAAGGTTATTCAATTTTTACTTTTTCTCATTTATAACGTAGAAATATAGGAAAAGTATTGAGTTGGCAAAAAAACCGAAACCGGGATGTCACCGGAATTATCCGTTTTAAGTGTTTTTAAAACATCTTGAGTAATTTTCATAAAAACCAAAAAAAAAATGTTTAAATCAAACTTAATATTACCAAGCATATATTCATATATATAACAACAACAATTTTTTTTTTTTTATCACAACTACAGCAAGAGTGTACCTAGGGATATTGCGGAAAGAGTAGTTTTGACCTGTAAGTCATGACAAAAGAAACAGTCCAGCGACTGCACTTTCAGGCTTGGACACAACAACATAAGCCAATTTCGTCATTACAGCATAAGTCATTTATAACAACAATAAATTTCGTCATTACCAGCATATAGTCATTTATAACAACAACAAATAAGCCAAATTTCGTCATTACCAGCATATAGCAACAACAAATAGCTAGTCATTAACAACAAAAATAAGCTAAATTTCGTTTACCAGCATATAGTCATTTATAACAACAACAAATAAGCTAAATTTCGTCATTACCAGCATATACTCATTATAACAACAACAAATAAGCAAACTTCGTCATTACCAGCATAGCATATAGTCATATATAACAACAACAAATAAGCCAAATACCAATTATTTCAACAACAAATAAGCCAAATTTATTACCAGCATATATTCAATTTTTATCAATTAATGAGTACACGTTTTTTAGATCGAGTGTATCTTATGTAATAAATACAAGCATTAGTAAATCTTTGATCGAATGCCATGTATATGATTTTTAGAAAATTATTAAAAATCAGTAGTGTATAGTGTGTAGTGGCAGGACTGTATTCCTTAATGTAATAAAGAAGTAAATAATACATAAAATATCATTTCATCATCATGGCTATATAAATATGGATTATATAGATAACTAACGTTAAGAAGCATTGATCGAGGTCAGAATCTGGATGGGTGACCGCGAAGAATAAAAGTCTTAAAAACAGCTGAAACAGATATTTCAAATGACATTCCGCTCGGATTTTTTTCGCAAACATAATCCTTTTCCTATATACCTACGGTAAATAAATAGAATAAAAATAAGATGGAATCAAGAATGAAGAATAAAATTCAGTATCCTTAAAGGGAATTATCTAATGAACAAATCCACATACTTTATGAACTTGAAATCTATAAAGCATTACTTTAAACATCAACTATATCTTGAAATTATTACGCTAAAACTATTCAGTTAAGAAATACACACAATATAATATTATTAAACTTTAAATTATCAGGAACTTTTGTAATAAAAACTTAACTAATCGCAAACATACGTTTTAATAGTTTGATAAATATGATTATGGCAAAGAATATATATGAGAGAATCGATTATGTAGCAACTGTACACGTGTTTAAAAAACATTAATTTTTGAAATATTTATACTGTTTTCATACAAAAAAATTGATACATAAAACACACAATGAGTATTTATATAAAAAATCAATTATAGCTATTGCGAATAATAATACGCAATGGCTATAATTGATTTTTACTCTTACTCATTTATACCGTAGGTATATAGGAAAGAAAGTATTGTGTTGCAAAAAAAATCCGAAACTGGGATGTCATCGGAATAATCCGTTTCAGGTGTTTTTACGGCCTTCCTGAGTAGTTTTCGCAAAGTTGTCTGTCTGTATGTGTGTGTGTATTTTGTTCATGGTACCTCCTGAAGTATTTATGCTAGAGAGTTGAAGCTTTGAACAAAAATCAGTTTACCGCTGTAGTTGTGCTATTCAGAAAAAAAAATTTAAGTCATTAACCTGCAATAATGACTTAGCAAAAATTTCGGAAAATCATAAAACACGGAAAAATGATGCGATTTGATTTAAATTTGGCACGCATGTAGCTATGTATATGTATTATCAGTATTAATTCAATTTTTCTTAAATATATTGTGTACGTTTTTTAACAAATTGTAAAATATTAGGAAATAATTATTATGATTTTTGGTGTATCATTAAAGTTAAGCAACATCGAGCGTGGTCAGTGCTTGGATAAATGACCACTGGGAATGAAACGAATGTATTTACTATCTAAGGACGAGCGAAGCGAGTTTGATAACGCGTTGCTGTATGAATTTAACGACTTGTATATACTCTGAGGACGAGCGAAGCGAGTCCGAAGCTGGAAGGATGAGCGCAGCGAGTCTAATTTTATGAGGAAAAGTTCCAAGGTATCCTGTACCTGATTTTTTTAATATAATTACTCATTGGTATACTATTTATTGTAACACATTAATATTTTTATTTTTCCTTATTTATACTGATGGTATTAAAAATAGTATTGTGTTTGCATATTAAATTCAAAATCGAGATTTCTTATGAACTTGTGGAGGAATTCATAATACATCATGTTTTACTAAATGAAGTGAGTGTGAATATGCGCACGTCCGTAATTATCGTAGCTCCCAGCATGTAATCATAAGTGTAGTTAAGCGATTGAGGGGGGGATTAAATTTATGAAAATAATTAACTTCAATAATTATAAATTCTTAAGATCAGTAAAAACTAGAATACTTTTCGAAAGAAGACAAAAGTTACTAAGAGTTGAAACCATAATTATTTTAACTCTTTAAATTAATTAGCACCCCTCGAGTAAACAAAGAAAAATATTGTTTTCAGATTAAAAACTATTTACTTTGACTTTAATAATAGGAATTATCAAATATTTATGAAAACAAAGGTGGTTCCTAAGTAGTTAACACGTGAAAAATCAGTGCACTCAATACTGACACGCAGAACATTAGGGGAGTCCAACTTACTCCCATCCATGCTTGTACTCTAAAAAATAAATAAAATAAAAGTAAATTACACGAGAATTATAGCTGTTAAAACATTAACACGCAACCTAGTTTATATAATATAACAGTTAAAGGAATAAGTATGGCATACCTACCAACGAATTATACACATAGACGTGATTATCATAACCCTAGGAAAGAAGGTAATAAAATATTATCAAGTGTTATAGAAGTCCCCATTGAATAATCTACTCATGATTTTTAACAAACTGCTGTAAAAGTTTTCATATGCTAACGTCGGATCGGTTCAGAAGTTAAAATGTGTTTGGGATTGGAGATCCTAATCAGAAATCGTTGAGTGATTTTCCTTGCAACCCTCGCACTCAATAAACCGACTTTTTTAAATCCTGTAAATCGGATTTATGTTTTAAATACTATACGTGGTAATCTGTAATAACAAAGTTTTAGGGCCGAAGGGATGCAATACCTATGTTAGGAAACAGACATTCAGAAAGGGAGGAACTGTACCGACATTACCCAGATGTTTATCGTACCCGTGATTGATGCCAGCATAATCCGCTTTGTACCTCTAGAGACTGTTTCCCATTCGATGTAAACTCTAGGGGTCGTATATCATCGTCAGTTCTAAGTTTCACCGTTCAGTGCGCCACAGCCGCCGATGACTATAGCGCCTTCTACCCTCACACTTTTGTTCTTCGAAAATTGAAACTGGATTATGTCCCTACCCCTGCCGCCTCCGGCTTTATTCATCCAGTTTCGTGCCCCTATTTTTCACAAAAGGTTCGAAAAAGACGAGCTTTTAATTATTAGCAAACTCGCTCGAACAATATTCGCTTATACGAGTTATTAAACCAATAGACTCAAGTAATATTTAGATAAAAGACGAATTACCAGAGCAAAGAAAAAGAAAATAAATAAAACCTCTATAGCATTTAATAAATATTATTAATCAATCTGGAAATTTATTAAACACACCCAAGCCAAGAATCAAAACCAAAGTATACATAAACTACAAGATTAACAAAAATGATGACAGGGACGGAGCTTTTTAAATCATTCATATTAGACAGGCAAAGAAACTTTAGACCAATCGATCAATAATTTCTCTTTGTCTCTTTATTTTGCTTACTGAAAAGTTGAGTGGAACCAACTTTTAGGGTTTGAAGTATTAGGAAAACAAAAGCACGTCAACTTTACTTCCGTCCTCCAGTAGTTAGTCTCACTCTACATCAGCTTCTGGCAATTAATTTAAAAAAGTCAAAAGATTAATTATAAAAGTAACAAACAAAGTGAAGATGAAGATATATTTTAAACATTATTTAGGTTTAATAATAGAGATTAACTTTTAGATTTGTTAAAGTATACAAAGGGATAAAGAAAATATAAAAACTAGGGTGTAGGTTTAATAATAATGAACCAGAAAGGAGCGGTATCTGTACGTCGACGAAGCATTTCCTTCCTCACGATTAGAAGTGAAAATGAAATTAAGGGAAAAGCCAGAGGGAGGAGGCTCGTCGACAAGTAAAAGGAGATATCTCCGACAGAGGTAAGAACCGGAGTTTTTCGATAAGAAGGGACGAATCCCTCGAGGTATAAAAATTAATAAACATTTACTCAGGGGTCTCGAAGACGAGGGGAGACAGAATAACACATGAATAGAAGTGGGTGCGACGAGTTCACGTCGACCTGGGTACTCTGGATATAGAGGGTGAACTCTGACTCACCACTTCAACACATGATATTCCGTAAAGAAATAACTAGCAAATAATATTTGGGTTATTCTTAATATAAACAGACTAAAAAGTCTTTAGAAGATTGGAGAGAACTGGAGATGTTCCATTAGCTTTAACTCCACGTTCTGATGGAGGGGTGATAAAGCATCCAGCCCTTCTGGCTCTGTAATCGTAGTCCCAGTCACATCCTTCAAAAGCCTGTCATGTCGGAGGCCGGAAGAAGACAAAAAACATGCCTCGTCCCATGCAATCCTGAATAAACATTCCTAATTCAGAAGAACTCAAAGATAAATACTGAACCCTGTTTCTATATGAACCTTAAGATAAACAAGCTTAGGTTCGGGACGGGGTCTGGAACCGACTTGACACGTCCCAGTCCCATCCTTAACTTATTACATCTTATCTAATCTCATCTCAAACACACATAGCAAAAACATAGAATTCCTTTAACAAAACATACTACGGAATCAATCCCAACACTCGAGAAGGGTAATGATAACCTAGAGTATAATGTTAAATAAACAATAAATAATCTTCAACTAACGAGTTTAATCATGACATTTGTCACACCAGACAGGTCAGATCCGAGTTATTCACGAACAGAATGATATAATTAAAAATAAACACCTTCAATTAATACCTATACTGTTTAACAAATGGATTATTCTTTAAAGAATTATTTATCAAGTTTAACTCTAGGCCTTTTATACTTCTGGATACACATAATTTATATTTTAGCTACACTAATAAAAAAGTGTAATATAAAAAGTACATTTGAGTTTAGTTGCTGCTAATTAGTCACACAGCTGTTATAAACCTACAGAATGATAGGGGGATAACATTTCTTCATAATTCATACTTAACAATAAGAATGCTTAAAAGCCAATAACACAAATGCTATGCAATAAAGAACACAGCTTGTTTCTCTACCAGAATGATCGTTTCAAAATGCCCATAGAACAAGGAAAACCGATTGCTGACCACTTTCCCAGGACTGTTTTTTCCCATTCTCCGATGGAGGGTGCAGGAATCGAGACACTGTAATAGAAAACATAACTTCCTACTTCTTCAGCAAACATTACGTTTTATCACTCATAAATTCCAAAATACAGATAGTCTTGAAAAATGTGACTCATTTTGTTCTGCTTCAAACAAAATTCAATTGAAAATTTCCTTAAATGATGGAAAAAAGCATAGCCCTTCATATGATGTGCACGCTCAACATGTTTTAAGAAATCTTACAAATTTTAGGTTTCTTGAATTAAGGGGCTCCCTGTTGATAGTGTGCAAAACTAGAAGAGAACATTTTTTAAAGCTGACAAAATCTCCAATAAATCAAGAGTTAATTCGTCAAAATCAGATTACTAGAACCTAAGTTATATCATTTGCAAAATAACTTAAAAAATCATAAAACATAGACATCTTATGAAAGAAACCGCTGATTTTGCGAAAAAAAATGTTTTGGTCGTTTAGGCAATGCAATAACTTTGGTTGTAGTTATCTGATTTTGATGAATCAACACTGGTTAGTGCAGCTTTAAAAAATATGCTCTTCTAGTTTTGTACACAACTAGCAGGGAACCACCTATTTCAAGAAATGTAAAATTTGTGCGATTTACTAACATTTTAGCGGGCACATTCACAAGAACGGCTCCACTCTGGATAGGCTGAAAAACATAAGTCTTTCCTTCATCATTTAACGTATATTTCCAAAAAAACTTTGGTTTGAAGCAGTGCAAAATGAGACACTTTTTTCAGGTCCGGCTCTTGCACTAAGAAGTTTTTCCGTCTATTGAAATATAGATTCCTGTTACCATATCGTAAATAAATAAAGATTGCACTCTTTATAATTGTAAATGACATTGAAAATATCATTTGAAGGACATTAATATGAAGGAATATTGTCATATTAATTAAGTTATTCATAAAGGTACATTGAAAATGAAAGTTTTTTGTTTTATTTTTTTTAAAACGTTCAGAATCCGCAAATGTTTCAAAAATATAAGTTCATTGGGTTATCTTATTTTAGAGTACACTTAAGTGTAAAATGGGTAATCGGAAGCGTGCAAGAAATTCGTTAATTTATCTTATTTTAATTTAATTGGAAACTCAGAGGTCGAAATTTGAAAGCGTGCAAGAAATTATTCAATTTATCTTATTTTAATTTATTTGGAAGCTCAGAGGTCGAAATTTAAAGGCGTGCAAGAAATTCGTTTATTTATCTTATTTTCATTTATTTGGAAGCTCATAGGTCGAAATTTGAAAGTGTGCAAGATATTTTTCAATTTATCTTATTTTAATTTAATTGGAAGCTCAGAGGTCGAAATTCGAAAGCGTGCAGGAAATTCAATCATCAAAGTAAATGTTCCGAAATTTTAAAAGGATTAAAAGAAGAAGAAGTGCTCTTAAGAATATCTTTTCTTCAAGGCCCTTTAGGTGTGAATACGCTATTGTTTTAGAAAATATACTTTTTTTATAGAAGCAGACTTATGGGTCGTTGGGAGCAATCAATTAATGTGTTGCCTATAGTATATAAAAAGACAATGGTTATTTGTTTCAATACAAAGGAAATAGCTCTGTATTGAAAGCTAATGCAAGATATCAACTCTTTTTTATAACACTTCTTTTGAAAACAGTCTAAACAAAAACTTTACATATTATTCACTTACTTAAGTCTAGTGTCTGACTCGAGCCAGCGGCAGGCCAACGTATCATTAGCGAATACCTGTAGCTAAGTAATATTTATAAAATCTTACATTCAATCAAACTAAATACTTTAAGGGTAACTTTGTCTTGACTAAAAATAAATGTTTACTTTAAAAGATCGAGTAACAAATACATTCACTACAAGTGATCGCCATGTAGAGACATCAAGTAGTTATATTTACCTAGCTTCATTGATCCTCATATTTATATTATTAAGTAATTGATTTACCTAATCAAACATCTGAAGGATATCAAGCTGTTCAGGCTCTTGACAAACCTCCTAAGGTGATAGACTAATTGCAACAGACGTATGGCTTCCACAATTCTCAAGGAATGGGATTGATTACGATCACGAAGCAAGTTTTATGTATTAAACCAATAAGTTTCGTTAGCGAACCTCGGCATTCTTTATTACATTAAAAATAATTCCGTTCGCATGATAACAAACAGAAAATTAAAGCTCTTATGCAAAGATCTTATAAAACGTATGTCTCTTGCAGAAATGATAAGATAATAACAAGATAACGCCTGAACATAAAATCTTTTAAATTCTATAATCGGCAGAAATAATACATATTCGAATTCTGAATTTAATAACTTAAACATTAACTTCCAACTTTTGAATTATTAATAATGTCTAAAACCTCGTAAGAATTTCAAGACAACTTCTGAACTTAAAATCGAATACTATGCAGAAATAATAATGATAACTTCCTAACTTATTCTAGAACGTAGCGAAAATAATAAGCTAACTTCCAAGTTCTAAACTTAAATCTTAATACTTCGTGAATTAAAAAGACAACTTCTGATCTTAAATTATAATACTATGCCGAAATAATAAGATAGAGTCTGAACTTGTAATCAAATTCGTGGCACAGATGATATGATAACTTTTAAAATGTAATACTTCGCAGAAATTACTAAAACTAAGATAAAGGATTTTCATTACCAGGCGGAAATAATATCGAGTACTAGGAAGAATTAATAAGACAACTTTTGGGCTGTATATCTAATACTACAAAAGTGTTAATAAAAAATTAACTGACTCATATTACATTAATTATATTCATGAAGCTAGATTGACCAATAGAACTAAATATACGATGATATAATATTATATAATATATAAGCAAAAAAAAATTAGTTGTACTCTCTAAGAGATACAATATGAAATTTCTCAACAGGCACAAGTTAGAATGATAGCTTAAACTCACTCGTTGTTGAATTAAATTAAACATTTTATAGCTGTTGGTATGCATTCAAACCGAATCCTTCAAAATTCTTAATAGTCAAAATTCTTTCAAAAAAGTTAACATAAATAATTAAAAAATTCATATTTATATTAGTGAGTCATATATCCGGAAATCTGATAGCAATGGACCAGTCTAAAAGATGGAATTAATGAGATATAATGATCTCACAATAACGCTAGGAGACTGGTAACTAGAATATATAGCCATCGTAGACCAACATCCTCTATTCTAATTAATATTAGTTTCAACGCAATTAGTTCAATTGTTACTAACATTATGTTTCAGTTAATGCGGTTTATTCAACATATGTTTAAGTCTTGTCTTTCAATAGTCAATGAATATTATTGAACAAAACATATTAATTAAATAGCGATGGTAATGAGAAAATACTAAAGGAATGAAATGTATGCCTATTTATGAAAATAATAAAAAACAAGAAGCCTCCGGTTTCTTAGCCACAACGCGACTTGGTGCTCCCGCGTATCCTTGAAGGCACTTTGTAGCCACCTGGTGGTTGTCCTGTAGCAATAGTTTAAGTAATAGGTTTAAAAATTACCTTCCCCTCTATGACTCTAATTTCATTAGCTCATTTTTTCTTAGGTAATTTGCAAAAAAATACATATCTATCTTAATATTTTCACATATTTGGTTGTCAAGCAGATTAACGATAATACCAGAAACTAAAAAAAATATTTCAGGCGTAAAAATAAAAAAGATGGCATAGATGAGGAATCTGTAAGCACTGGAACAAGAGCATATGATTAAACAAACGTGGAATCCACATTTAAGCATATTTTCAATAAACTAATGATATTAAGATTATAGAGACGTGTTTTTCTTTTGAAATGTAAGAGGACATACCAATTACGAGAATATAATATAATTTGTTTATTAATAAAGTCATTTATGTATTTAGAATATAAGACCAAGGCAATTTACTGTATTTAATAAGATTTGAGTAAAAATCAGATTAGAAATGTCAAATTTTTACATTTTTAAATAATGAACACAATTTAAACAGCACAGTATCGTCAACAAATTAAGTATGATATAAAAGGTCTACTATATTGAAAAAGTAAAAATTCTTGTAAGTAAAAAATAGTAAATAACTGAACAAACGTGTAAAAGGCCCAGTAATTTTAAACTTGAACCCAAACAATGACGACCAGTCTGCAAAGGTATTCATTGGTGCCTGATTTCTTGTCCTGCACCTCTAAGCACTCTGTATATGGTCAAGTCAAGTCGGCTATCTTGGATCTTACGTCCAACCTTTTATATCGGAGACCTCTCCTGGAGTCATGTGTTAAAAACTGTCTACAAGATAAAATGGGCTTATAAAAAAGCTCCAGGTAAAAACTACATTTTTTAGGAAAATGCTTCATTCATAGGAACATTTTTAACATAATTAGTTCTTAGGTCAGTTCCATTGTTGATTGTTAAATCCTCTTATATACTACCTTAACGGACAAATTGTCAACAATACAGATTTACTTACTGACGCAATAATGAAAGGCAATGGAATAAGGTTATTTCTGCAAAAAAGGTTTTAGCTATTTATAGAGTATGGAATATAAATGTATAGACGGGATATAGATGGGATAATCCTACAAGGGACATTTTATTATTTCGATACAAGGAAAATAACAAAAAAATACTACTTCGCAAAAAAAAACTTCCGAACCTTTAAAACATTCACAAATTACGTCAAACCCGCAGACGGTAATTCAAAATGTAAATTGGCCGTTACTGCCAACTACTTAAAAAACCACTAAGTTGGTTCTTTTAAAAGACTAGTAAGGTGATTCTTTAAAAACACCACTACGGTGATTCTTTTAAAAGATTAGAGGTGATTCTTTAAAAACACCACTACGGTGATTCTTTTAAAAGATTAGTAAGGTGATTCTTAAAAACACCACTACGGTGATTCTTTTAAAAGATTAGTAATTTTTAAAAACACCACTACGGTGTTCTTTTAAAAGATTAGTAAGGTGATTCTTTAAAAACACCACTACGGTGATTCTTTTAAAGATTAGTAAGGTGATTTTTTAAAAACACCACTACGGTGATTCTTTTAAAAGTAAGGTGATGGTGATTCTTTTAAAAGATTAGTAGATGATTTTTTTAAAAACACCACTACGGTGATTCTTTTAAAAGATAGTAAGGTGATTCTTTAAAAACACCACTACGGTGATTCTTTTAAAAGATTAGTAAGGTGATTTTTTAAAAACACCACTACGGTGATTCTTTTAAAAGATTAGTAAGGTGATTCTTTAAAAACACCACTACGGTGATTCTTTTAAAAGATTAGTAAGATGATTTTTTAAAAACACCACTACGGTGATTCTTTTAAAAGATTAGTAAGGTGATTATTTAAAAACACCACTACGGTGATTCTTTTAAAAGATTAGTAAGGTGATTTTTTAAAAACACCACGGTGATTCTTTTAAAGATTAGTAAGGTGATTCTTTTAAAACACTACTAAGGAGAAACTTTAAAGAGACGTGAGAACGTCTAATGAACCATTTAACGAAGCATCTTAATTCACTATACAATATAAGAAACAGATTTCCTGTATTGCAATGATTTTAAAAAAAAATTGGAGAGCAAAACCTACGGAAAATTCCTTCTTAAACCTGACAGAGAATAGGATAAGATAAATTTAAACCAAACATTTAAAATTTGGGGTAGGGCTTAGACCCCCCCCCCCCCGGGATTTTAAGTAACTATAACAATGAAAAATATAGGATACTGAATTCAAAAAATAGTATAGTAAAAGGAGATATATGGGTGTAAATTATTTAAATTCTTTTTTTTTTCAACATTTTTAACTTTTTAACTTCGAATCAAACTAAGGAAATAAACCGTACAAAAGTAGATATTGTAATAAAAAGCTGTTTAAAGAAGCGTAGGTGTTAACTATGATTAGGTAAAGGCTTTCTTTCTCTACTATACTAAGCTATCTGTATGCTACTCAATAATATACATGTTAAAATGTACTCATTAATAAACCACAATTCATTATTAGGATAAGTATACAAAAGGTACTTAATTTAAAAGTAACAATGTTTAAATAAACCTATAATTAAGTATAACTAATAACATAAATACTAAACGATTCAACTTGGAGATAAGATGTGAAAAAGTAATGGAGCTGCAGGTAAATCAATCAGCCACTCCCCAGTCCGTCTGTCTGTCTGTCCCTCATTGTCTTCGGCAGGCCCTTACAATAAAAAACTGTCATCCTAAATAATACCCCATTAAAGTATATCACTTATCTAATCGTGTTAACTTAGTCTAAACGTCTATTTTAGGGAATGTTTGAAAGAAATTTGTCAAAGATAACTTCAGGACGTAAAAAAGTAAAATTATAATTTTCGCCTCAGGCAGTGAAACAATCAGGCAGCTGATGTACTTAATGATACAGGGCAAATACCTTTAAGCTACAAAACCTACCTCAACAACTAAAATAATATTAACTAAGTTACAATATTTAATACATTAATGCAGTGAACATTATGGTATATGTAAGAAATAAGCACACAGCTGTTGTAGCATCATGAATTTAGATGTACTAACAGGTAACTAAGAGGGTCTGTAGGGTTTCGCCAGGGGCCAAAGATATAAGGATTTCTTTAAATTAAGGACATTACTTTGTAGTGAAAATCTGGAAGTTATTTATCTCCTCTCTAATAACCATCATTGGTTTACCTTAGATGAGGGGGGGGGCCTGCCCTTTCCTTTAAGTCCGGGCGCAGTAGCAGTGTAGCCAACACAACTCCGGAATAACTATGGATGGAAAATGAATGCCAAAGAGATAATATTTTGTTTACTGAGATGTTATAAGTTATGACATTAGTTAAATGGCTTAAAAAATGCACAAAAAGCCATTATTTTTCAAAGAAATTCGTTGACTTTGCATAACAATTTTTTTGTGTTTTTGGAAGTCATAACTTTGGTTGCAGTCATCCGATTTTGAAGATTAAACACTCGTGTTATAAATTTAATCAGTTTAAAAAAATGTTCTCTTTATGTTTTGCACACGACCCACAGGGAACTACTTATTAAAAGAAAACTGAAATTAGTTTAATAAAAAATTGAGCATGCCCAAACATATGAAGTAACACTCTGGATAGGCAGACAATGCTTTTCCTTCATAATTTAAGGTATATTTTCATAAAAATTTGGTTTGAAGTGGTACAAATTGAGTCACATTTTTTCCAGGTCTGGCTCTTGGACTGTAATAGTTAAAGCTCAGAGAAACCAAGGACTAAAACTGCCAATTAAAAATGGTTAAAACAGTAATCAATCAAATATTTATGTTTGAAAAAAGTTATAATGGTCGATAGAGCATATCTTCTATTGATACGGAGAAACATAAAGCATGACCTCATGCTGATCCAATAACTTTTATCTTGAAAAAAGCAATTATGCTATTAAATCGAAAAATGCTAATCCAATTCATTTTTTATCGAATAACTTTTTTTACAAACTTAATGTTTAATCAATATCTAAGTTTGAAGCATTAAACTTTAACAAAACTTTCCCAATTCTTATCAGAGTAACTTTGTTATAACGTTAGCATACTATAAAATATGCCTCTTGGGACTTTGAGAAATTTCTTAAGGGCAAAAAAATTTTTAATTGGATTCACAACGCTTTCTGATAAGTGGCTTTATCGCAATCTTTGCCCTTCTCCCCAAAGGGTTAAAACGGTTAAATTTTATCGATTTTTTCAAAGTGCTTAATCGACATACGTATTTTAGACATAAAAAATAAAATTACAAGTGTTGCAGAACTCTATTAAAATAAAGAAATTTTAAGTTAACAGCGGCTATAAAAGCGGTTACTTCTTGCAG
Organism: Microvelia longipes; assembly: GCA_018340805.1. Lineage (NCBI taxonomy): Eukaryota > Metazoa > Arthropoda > Insecta > Hemiptera > Veliidae > Microvelia > Microvelia longipes. The sequence goes on from JACMZG010001893.1 coordinate 12,070,737, forward strand.
ATAGATAAGGGAAATCCATTATAAGATAATAGGTTTTAAAGTATTTTATTTTTTTATAAGCTGGTATATTTTAATAACTGTTGTAATTAAGAGAGGCGAGATAAAAAAAAATTAAAAGTAGCAGTTAAGTGAGCGGAATCACTTGTTAAATCGTTAAGCTAACAGATCCTTTGTCTATACCATACCAAAATTCTTTGTCCATACTTTGGTATGGACAAAGGACCTTGTTAGCTTCACGATTTAACAAGGATCTTGGTATGGTATTGACAAAGGATCTTGTTAGCTTTACGATTTAACAATGATCTTGTTATGGTATGGACAAAGGATCTTGTTAGCTTCACGATTTAACGAGGATCTTGGTATGGTATTGACAAAGGATCTTGTTACCTTTACGATTTAACAATGATCTTGGTATGGTATGAAAAAGGATCTTGTTAGCTTTACGCTACAACAAGGATCTTGATCCTTGAATCATACCATTAACTCATCAAGTAAATTATAGAAGAAATAATTATATATAAAAGAAAAAAAATAAATTGTTCGTTTAGAGGTTTCCTCTTATCAAAGATAACCCCCGTGGAAAGTACATTAGGTGGAAGCACAAAGTGTAATGTTAAGTCAGCGATAATACATTTGAACAATAATCATACAACACAATACTTTTCCAATATATTATCAGTATAAATAAGGAAACATAAAAACAAAACAAACCAGTGTTACCCACGGGAGCGTCTAACACAACTTCTCGTGTGTAAAACACAGCATTATTTATTTTTATAATGTTAAATTTATGATCTTTATTACGTTTGTGTCGTGCCAAACGTAAAACATAGTGTCGTACAAAACATTCAGATAAACGCATCAAAAATTAATCTAAAAGTGTCTTGTCTATGCAAGAGAGCAAGCAATCCTTTAAAGTAACTTACATCTGTCTTAAATGATATCTTGTCTACCAAGATTTTAGAAATATGCCTCAGATTTCAGATGAACTGAATTATTTTACAGCACTTATTCCCGTTCCACTAAAAACTATAATTTGTAATTGAAAAATTAAAATCAGCATAATTTTATTTATGAAGAAATAAATAAATAAGTCTTTATTACTACATAAATCTCTACTAAACAAATTAAAATAACTAAAATATCTAGATATATATATATATATATATATATATATATATATATATATATATATATATATATATATATATATATATCATAAGCCAACTATTGATTAAAATAAGATATAAAAAGGTAATTTATTTTTCAGAAGTTATTCTTTATTTTTGTTTTAATATTGTTAATGAATCATTAAAAAATAAGATTTACTTTATTGTAAAATATTAATATTGCACACTCAACTAGCACTTAATAGCTTACATCACTAAATAAAATTATCTTATCTAACCCCAGATAAGGATAATTAGAAGGATAATAAGAAACGGATATGCGTTTAAACAGATAGCAAAAGTAAATTAATAGCAAAAATACTCGGAAACCCTTTCTTAATAAGATAATACCAAGATAATATTATCATCTTTAAAGATTGTAACATCAAAGGAAAACTTTTAGGTTATAAATAAAAGAGGAATTTTTATAACTTATATGGGAGGGATAGGATATTGAATAAAGGAGACACGTAAGAGAAATATACTGACCCCAAAAACGTTTTAAAAAATTAAAAAATAGAGAAAGTAATTGCATGTAATATCAAAAGATGATTTTTTACTTTTTCTTATGTATACCGTAGGTATATAGGAAAATTATGGCTTGCAAATAAACTCGAAACCGGAACCGTTTCAGATGTTTTAAGGCCTCCTGAGTGGTTTTTACAAAGTTGTCTGTCTGTATGTGTGTGTGTATTTACTGTCTGTCTCCTAGTGTATTAACACTAGCGAGTTAAAACATTTTGCGAAAAACATTCAACCGCTGTAATTGAGCTATTCGGAAAATATTTGTTTATGACGGAAAAATGATTTGTATAAGACTAATATATGTGCCAAGTTTCATCTCATTATTAGCATTAGTTACATGTTTATCAAGTGACTTGTGTACGTATTCAAAAAAATAGTAAAAAACGGAAAACAATCCAATTAAAATAAAATTGAATACAAGTATATTCCTTTACGTAATAAATAAGTGCACAAAGTTTCATTTTAATATCGTGTTTCCATAGCAGTTCAAGAAGAACGTAGCACTAGTAGATGGCCAAGTATCATCAGTTAAACAAGCTAATAATACTTCGGAATTATTCCTCGCCACATTGGATTCACTACGCTCATCGTCACAACTTCGGACTCGCTTTGCTCGTCCTCAGATAGTAAATACATTTGTTTTACGGATACATTCGTTTTAATCCCTGTGGTGACCTATCTAGGAGGCACTGCACTTACGATCTTAAATAAACCATACAATATAAAATTTTAGGAGTTCCCGGTTTCGGACTTTTTTGGAAACACAATACTATTCCTCTATAACTACAGTATAAATAAGGAAATTAAAAAAATCATACTTTTATTATGACTACAATATTTTGAAAGCAAATTCAAAGAATTTTAACAACAAACAAATGTGAGAATCAAGTTAAAAGTGATTCAACCAGTAATAATAGCCATTACAAACATCTGTCTTAAAATAAATCTATCCAAATACATTCTAATCCTGACAGATTTTATAAACAAAATGCTACTTAATACAATCATTATAATCTCTATTTAACCAAATAGGCGGTATAACAATAAATAAGAGAAAATTTGTTTAGGAAACTAGCCTATTAGAGTATTTTGGTTTATAATAGTTAATTAAACAAGAAGTAAAGACACCATCTACCCCACTATCCATGACTCAGGCTCATTTTTAATTTGCGTTTCGCTAAAAGATATTCGAGAATTCGAGACGGCAGAATGGTGGCCACAATTAAATTTTTCAACTCATGCCACGTCTTATTATTTTTTCTCTTAAAGAACTTTTCTTTAAGAGAATTCTTCTTTATTCTTTTACTGCGTTTGGTTCGAATGGGTCTAACCGTTAATATGTATTGGGACCACAAATAACTACAAAAAAGTGCAAATAATCTAAAATTCGATTTGTCTGTAAAGTTAAAACTCTCTAGCACACCACACACACACATATATACAGATATACATACAAAATTTGATTTGTGTGCGAAGTTTACACTCTCTAGCAAACCAAACACAAATAGACATCAAAATATTTTATGAAAATAGATAATTCTGACGGAATCTTGGGTTTCGGGGAAACAATATTTTTTCTAGGTACCTACACCAGTAGGAGAAGAAAAGTAAAAATAATGGTAAATAATTAATATAAAATATGTGCCGTCATAGAGGTATTATTATTAGAGGTACTATTGATTAAATTTTTAAACATCGAAAAAGTTTCATTTTCATGATGCGTTAAAAGTAACTTGACCACCTTCGACTATCAATATAATCAAATAAACAGGACAAAATACAGTGACAAAGTTTAAAATACAAATCAAAACACAAACAATACGTGGGAAACAAAAAACAATTAATTTATTATAATAAGGTTACGCAGAGTCCCTGAGAGGCCCAAAATGATGGTTCAGGCCTCTCAATGCATTAATATAGAGTATACTCCCTTTAGTAATATATTTCTATGCTGTAAGACAGTAAAGTGATAGTCAGTCAGAGGAACAGTGGTCCAAGTCAATTTTTTTTTAATTTTGATTTTTTGCATAATATTGTTTATTACTAAAAGATTTATCTATTTAAAGAAGTAATAAAGCTTAAAACGTCATTAATTCGGAATTATATAGAGATATGTGTTATTCCGCTAAACAAAATACCAAGCTTTGGAAGGAATAAAAGTATAAGTCTAAAAGCTCCTTCAAGATACAAACAATCATTCCCAATAGATAGCTGTACTAAATTTTTAAAGTTGGCAGCACTGAGTGATAAGGGCTATGATAAGGCCTTTGTTTTCCAAACAATGTTAAACTATATGGGGGGATAGTTAATTTAAGGAAAAAATGTTAGCAGAAAAATAGAATTTGTACTTCGAGTGTAAAATTACCATGAAGCCCAATTTTAATAATTTAATATAAAATGAAATTTCATTATTTTCTAAAATGAATATAAAAATCATCAAAATAGGTTTTGCAACATTTTATAGGTCAAACGCAAAACCTAAAATACCCGAAAGTTAGTAAAAGTGTTGTTCCTGTTCCTTCTGCTCACTGTTCCTCTCACCGGCTCGAACGTTCTCGTTATTTATCATCAAATAATAATATTTTATTAATATTATAAATATTTATAAATAATTTCTAATATAAATTTATAAAAAATAAATAAATAATTTATAATATTTTAATATTATAAATATTTATATAATAATTAATATTATTAAATAATTAATTTCGTTTTATAAATAATAAAACGATAAACGTTTTTTAAATAATATTAATTAATTCGATAAAAATGAAATAAAGTCAACTACTTTGCAAATGAGTCTTTAATAATTATCAGCCTTTAATCATCAGTTATTCAAAATTACCGCTGCGCTGTAGTCTAATTTGATTTGCGAATACTAGTGCTGTTCTACTCCTAAACAAACCCTCAATGTTCAGTTTTATTACCTTGACCTAGGTAACAAATTATAAATAAAAAAATACCATAAACAAAAACCTGCGAGCGAGAAATTTAGTCACTTAATTAAGTTTAAGCATTACAATCACCCTAGCAGTAATACTATATATCTAGTAACAGTAATTTACCTAGCATAAAAACCAATGGTAACAAAATATTTTCAAGGTCATAAAAGAATTATAGAGCACTGGTTCAATGATCATATAAACCGAACTCATCTTAATTTGTTTAAACAAGTATAATGTTTAAAAAAACACAAGAACCAGATTTGTTTGAAAGTCTATTTTTAGTAGAATCTTTTTTTAAGGTTTTGTTGTTCGGTTACCAGATGGGAGAACAAGTCGTCAAGCGTCCACCATATGGCATCTAATCCTTATTGTAATTGTTCCTTTGCAACCCGTCTTATTTTTTTATTATAACAGCCCATTTAAGATACTTTATTTTTTTAATATACAGACTTCGGACCTTTTTTTATTAGGTTTTTATACTAAAACGATTTCTTATGTTTAACGTCCGATAAAAGACGAAGAACTTCAAAGATATACAAAAGGCGAAGCAGGTTCAACAAGACGGCCGGATATAACTTAACTAATAACTTAATTGAAATATTTTCCGACATTTTTCTGGAATGATAATTTTAATTAATGTAACACCATCGATACTTGGACAAATGGTAACTTAAACGTTTAACCTCAAAACAAATTAACAGAATAAGATTAGGGTCACCAATAACGATAATAAATATTTAAAATATTATAAAACGTGCAAAATTCAAAAACAGACTTAACTTAAAATAGTAATAGAATTTAACGTAAAAGTGAACATCAGAGTTGCCTCGACAAATATCATTTCACACTACCGAGTTTTGCAAAACATAAATAGTTAACAAAATATAATTGTGCGAGAGACACCTAGGAAATGTAAGAAGCAAAATGCAATGCTACATCTGGGAACTGTTCCATAATTCGACATTCGTCATCATTGATGGCCCAACATAATGTTATGTCCCACTCTGTTTCGTTACGTCTAACTCATCAGGGCGCCGACAGTGCTTGAACTCACTCTGACCTTCAATTAAAATTCCGAGGAATAAGATGTGGAGTATTTACTAGAAACGAACGGTGCTCTCTTACTGCCATCATGCTTGGCAAGCAAAACATATATAATTTGATACTGCCGAGTTTAGCAAAACATGAATAGATAGAATAGATAGATAGGGACACCTAAGAAATGTAACAAGCAAAATTCAGGCTCTGTCGGCACCCTGATAAGTTAGACGTGTGTTAGAGTGAAGACGTGAAGTTAGAGTAAAACATGACATAATGTCGAGCCATCAATTATGACGAAAATCGAATAATAGAACAGTTCCCAAATGTAACATTCCATTTTGTTGGTTGCATTGTCTAGGTCTCTCGCACAATTATATTGTGTTAGCCTCAACAAATTTATTGATTAAGACAATTTTAAACCAAAGAAAATATTTTCTAATTACTAATTAATTAATTTAGTAAAAACTATAATAATCTGTTAACTAATCTAGAACAACAATAAGCAACAAAGTAAAATAATTTATAGTTTTATAAATTTTGTTATTTTAATAACAAATACATTTATATAGTTAACAGTTCACTAAAGTAAACAGTGAAAAAATATCATAATATATTATAATTAATGTAATAATCTAATTTTGATAAATGAAAATAAATAAAATAAATTAATTAAGAAATAATAATAATAAAGAATATTTTTATAATTAAATTAATATATTGAATTCACACCATGGTAATAATTGAGACCAATGGTGTCGCTTCTCCCACTCTATTTACTCTGCTGTAATATTAGTCTTTATTTGACATTAAACAAAGAATGTCAAAAACATCCTTTGTAAAGGGTTTTTTTAATATCATATTTTTATTGAATAAAACAAATACTACAACAGAAGTAATGTAACTATTACTTAAAAAATTGTCTTTTAGATTGATAATGGACGCTGTGTGCATACCAAACCTTATTAGAAGGCTAGTCACACTTATTTATATTTTCTAAATAAAGAGTATATAAATCGAAGAATCAGCTACCGTCGATACTTGCTGTGGGATATGAATATCCCTGGACCGTGGACCGGTTTCGGCATAACGCCATTATCAGCAGGCGGGGCAACACTCGAGCTCTCAACTAATAAAGTTATATCAGTGATTAACTTCTAGTGTCAAAGAGTACGACGATGGCACAATTATCTTCAGAGGGCTTGTCGTGCTCATTGAGACTAGAAGTTAATCAGCTCGAATGTTACCCCGTCTGCTGATGATGGCGTTATGCCGAAACCGGTCCAGGGATATTCATATCCAACAGCAAGTATCGACGGTAGCTGATTCTTCGATTGCGGTAAATAAAACCTCTTTAAAGAGTTTATACATGGAGTTTTAGTAGCTTCATAGGACATATAAGAGGAAAAATTCAGTAATTGAACTTTTTTCAATTCAGTCAAAAATATATTTTTATACGAGACTTTTTAATACAAATACCAAAAATACTTTCCCAACAATAAATATAAGGGAAAGTAAGAAATAAAGATTGAGCTCCTAGTAACAAGATACGTCAGGGGAAATGAGAAAAAAAGAATTAAATATGCATTTTTCAAGTGGTGCAGTCCCGGTTGAAGTGTCATTAGACAGACAACACCAAAAACTACCCGATTGAAGAACCCTAAACTGCTTTTCTTAGCTCTGAAATTCTTTCAAATCGCTGTTAATGATCATATTTTCTCAAAATTTGACATACTTTTTTCCTAATTTATAATAACTAAGATTTTATAATTTAATGCACCCTCAGAATAATACTATATATAGAAGGGGCATAACATAACAGCACTGGTGGTCTTAAGTAATGCTGCCACCGTAACAAGACACTTTTTTCTTTTAACAAAGTTGGCAATACTTCAGGCTGCTGAATTATTATATTCTACTATTAATTCATGATCGATTATTCATAAAATACTAATATTTTTAAAGAAATTTCAACTTTTTAAGAATTTTAAATTGTATTCAACGTTTTTAATAAAGATTATGTTAAAAATAGTCCTCGTTTACTAGATGTAGATTCTCGTATTCTGCTAACCTTTTGCTACCTAAGACGATTTTATTAAATAATTGGCAGGTTTTTTAAGTTATATTTGTACCTTATCATCTTTCTTTATTAGTACATATTTATGACACATTTATAAAAAAGTATTTTGTTGTTAAGATGGTACCCCTACTTAAGACCACCTGTAAACCGACTCTTGAGTAATCAGTAGAATTCCTTAGTCTTTACGAACCTATGCTCCTTCAATATTAGTATTATTTTAAGCATGCACCACAGGTACCCTATACCTGGTTTTTTCAGGGGAAATACAATTTTAACAAACGATAACTTATATAAATATGATTAAAACTGGGTTATATATGACTCGTATAACTCTGATAATAACTTATTACTAATGATAACCATCTTAAACCAGATATTAGTCAAAAAATATTCTCCTCTTACAGGAGTTTTTATAAAAATTAAAAATAATTTAAACGTATATTATACGAAAGTATTAATTTTATACTTTCATATTACATATTTATATTTTCTCATAATGTAATTATGTAATACTTTCCTATTTCGTATGTAATACAAAAGTATAAATTTTATACTTTCATATTACATATGTATATTTTCTCATAATGAAATTATGTAATACTTTATTTCGTATGTAATACGAAAGTATACTATCTAAAATAATATAGAATATTATTTATATTTTTGAATTACATATCTATACTACTTTATATGACAAACTTTCTATATTCTATATAATAGTGTGTTAACTTTCTTATTAAACACTAATACTAAGTATTACATAATTTTTATTAAGAAAATATACACATTTTCTAAGAAGTATACATATTATACTTTTAATTATTCTATATAATATCATTTTCGTATCACATATGTATGTTTTCTTACTAAATATGTATTAAGAAAATGTATATTGAATTTAGTCATTCCATAGTCATAAGGAAAGTAAAACGTCATGACGTCTGCCGCTCAGCAAATTCTTCATTGTTTCTGTCTTTTGTTTCTCTTATTATATTTAGTTAGTAATGTGTACTAACAATAAGTCTATTAGCTTTCTTTTGCCTTGAGGGCTCTTACAAAATAAATTCTTTTAAAATATATAGCCCAATTGAGTATTTCTACTTGTTTAAAACTTTCCTCATTTGTACTGAAGGTATAAAGGAAAATTATTTATACTTTCATATTAAATATGTATTTTTCTTATAATATAATTATGTAATACTTTCCTATTTCGAATGTAATACGAAAGTATAAATTTTTATACTTTCATATTATATATGTATATTTTCTTATAATATAATTATGTAATACTTTCCTATTTCGAATGTAATACGAAAGTATAAATTTTATACTTTCATATTAAATATGTATATTTTCTTATAATATAATTATGTAATACTTTCCTATTTGGAATGTAATACGAAAGTATAAATTTTATACTTTCATATTAAATATGTATATTTTCTTATAATATAATTATGTAATACTTTCCTATTTGGAATATAATACGAAAGTATAAATTTTATACTTTCATATTAAATATGTATATTTTCTTATAATATAATTATGTAATACTTTCCTATTTGGAATGTAATACGAAAGTATAAATTTTATACTTTCATATTAAATATGTATATTTTCTCATAATATAATGATGTAATACTTTCCTATTTCGAATGTAATACGAAAGTATAAAATTTTATACTTTCATATTTATATATGTATATTCTTATAATATAATGATGTAATACTTTCCTATTTCGAATATAATACGAAAGTATTAAATTTTATACTTTCATATTAAATATGTATATTTTCTTATAATAAATTATGTAATACTTTCCTATTTGGAATGTAATACGAAAGTATAAATTTTATACTTTCATATTAAATATGTATATTTTCTTATAATATAATTATGTAATACTTTCCTATTTCGAATGTAATACGAAAGTATAAATTTTATACTTTCATATTACATATGTATATTTTCTCATAATGGAATTATGTAATAATTTCCTATTTGAATTGTTTGAGTAAAAAAATCCTAAAACGAGATGTCACCTAAATCAGACGTTTCAGGTGTTATTTAGGCCTGTTAAGCGGTTTTTACTATGTTATCTGTCTGTATGTGTTTGTGTTTGTTATCGTCGTAGCTCCCAGTGTATTTAGTGTATTCATAGTAGAAAGTTGAAACTTAGTACAAAAATCAGTCTCAGTTTTATCAAACGAGTTGTGTACGTTTTCGCTGGGATATGAGCGTAGCGAATCTGATTAATGAGGAAAATTTCCGAGGTACACCATACCCGATTTTTTCTTAATGTCATAATTAATGTGTATTCTTTCTTTTGCAAATTTCCAAAGGAAAAACGAGGAAATGAAATTAGTGTTATAGAGAAAGGAGAGGGGTTTTATAATGTCTTTTGTGTAGCCTATTATATTTTGACGGCATTTAGAATCGAGTTAAGAGCATGCCCCAGGTTTTCCAATCATTCAAAAGTCAATTTATATAGATGTTAAAACCTTAATGGATAGGTAAAGGATTAAATAGAATTTAGGTAAGATTTAGGTTATACGGTAAAGTTTAGATACCGGTGTAAATTCTCTAAAATGCACTCTGATAGAAACTAAAATCTATACTATGTAGTTAAAAGCTGTATAGAGTGATTGTCACTTCCCTTGCCTCCTAACCTCGACCAGGCTAGCTGATAGCTAAACATCAGGTCCTACTATTATATGTTTAAACCGTTTTAACGCCTAATACTAAATAAATAAGCCTCTTGAATATATTAAAGCACTTAACTAGAAATTAACGAGAAAAGTTACTTAGGATTAATTATCAGTAACTTTAGAGATGCCTGATAACACAAAAGAGGTAATTATTAGGTTAAAATTAAGAAACCAAGTCTAGATCAAGTAATATAAAAAATCGGAAATTTTCCTCACTACATCGGATTTGCAAACCTTATTCTCACTACTTTGTCACCCTTAGCTTGTCCTCAGAATATAAAAATCGGCAAATTTATACCGCAACACGTCATTGGAATCCCTTTCCTCGTCCCTAAACAATATATACATTCGATTTATTTTAAGCGGTCACCAATTCAAGCACAGAACCCGCTCGATGCTTAACTTTTATGTTTAAACACACTCTACCGCTGTAGTTGTACTATTCGGAAAATATTTTTTTTATGAAGTCATTAACCCGCAACATTGACTCAGCAAAAGTTTCGAAAAATCATAAAACGCTAAAAAATGATGGGATCAGATTGAGATTTAGCCCGCATATGACTATGTATAAGACTAACATATATGTGTCAAGTTTCATCTCATTATCAGCATTAGTTATATTTTATTGAGTGAGTTGTGTATGTTTTTAAAAAAAATTGGAAAATGGATATAATGGAGTTGAAATGTAGTACAACCTTTACTTATTACATAAGTACACTAAGTTTCGTTTCAATACGACAAGTTTATCCATGAATTTTTTTTATCATAAAAATTAAGCAGCATTGAGCGTGGTCAGTGCTGTATGGGTGACCGCTGAGAATGAAACGGATGCATTTACTATCTAAACACGAGCGAAGCGAGTCCGAAGGCATGTTGCAGTATAAATTTGGCGAACTGTATTTCTGAGGACGAGCGAAGCGAGTCCCAAGCAGGGAGGATGAGCGTAATGAGGAAAAGTTCCAAGGGACCCCGTAGACGATTTTTTTTATTTCAATTTATTTTTAAAGAATATAAAAGAACTAAAACTATTACAAATAGAAAAAGGTTTTTGTCCTTAAAGGAGACATCAGCTTTACAACAAAAATACATTCTTAGTATACTAATTAAAATACATTTTTTTCCCAGAATCATTAATAATGCATACAAATAGATGCGCCATTATTATTTCATTTAATATATATAAGACTACATGCTAATGGTTAATGCCTATGTTCTGTAAGGTACTTCTTTTATTAGTACAACCTATGCGACAATTAATTCCTACTATATTAATTAGCATAATTACTGGGGAGGGTAATTAGTGATACAACTATAGAGAGGAGCAGAATTAAAATTCTTACTATCCCCTTTCTGTTTTATTGCATTAGTTTCATCTTAGTTCATTCTTAGTTTCATCACTAGCTTGCATCTTAATATAAGTTAGTTAAAAAAAATTTTATTCTTCTTAATAAAAATAAGCCAAAGATTTAGAATAAAAAAATATGTTATTCTTGTGATTTTACTTTCATAGAATGTACAGCAATACAATAATCACGGAGTACTTAGAATAGTCTCTGCTATAATCTTTTCATATTGCCAATATAAGGATGAGCGTTAGTAAGTCAGGAACGAAGTAGTCATCAGCAAGTCAATTGATAAGTACCTTGGAGTTACCATCAACGTAAAGATGAAATTCCTAGATCATCAAAAAATAGTTGCAGAAAAAACTTCTCTGCGAGTGCGGGGGCTTGGAAGGCTAATGTGTAACATTAGAGGCCCGAGAACCAGCAGGAGAAGATTACTATGTCATCAATTCAATCTTTTATTCTGTACAGAGCGGAAATCTGGGCCGATATTCTTAGCAAAAAAAGCCAAAGGAAATCAGTCTTGAGGGTAACTTCTGCATACCGAACGGTCTCCGAACCAGCTGTTTTAGTCATTGCAAGCGTCATTCCCGTTGAAGCTATAGAGCGTAAGAGAGTATACGAAAGAAAAATAAAAGCCAAACATTAAACAGTACAAAAAGAAGAAAGAGATAGAACTATTGGCCGCTGGACATGGCACCTAATTAAAGATTTCAAACCATGGGTAGATCGAACACATGGAGAAGTAGGCTTCTACATAACACAGCTCCTTAGTGGGCACGGATATTTTAGGTCCTGCTTACACAAAATCGGGATACATCAGTCTTCTGATTGTCTCTATTGCCCTGGTCTCATTGACAACGCAGAACATACATTTTTTAATTGTACTAAATGGGCCAATGAGAGATTAACTCTAACCATGATACATGGGCTAATCACTCCCGACACCATATTAACTGTCATGCTGAAAAACGAGGACTCGTGGGAAATGGTCAATACTTTTGCTGAGATTATCCTGCGAGTTAAAAAGGTGGATTTAGATAATGTAATATAGGAGGACATTAACAATACTATAGTTATAATTTATTTATTTTTTTGTCATGATTTGGCGTTGGTTCTAGTCGTTGCAAGTTTTCTTGCAACGTCTGGACCCACAATAAATTTTCGACAAAAGGGGAAATATGGGGGGTAAGATGGGAGGGAGCCGTAAGGCTTAAGATAAGACCTAGCCTGAAGTAATGTGAATAACGGTTCCAGGCTAGGTTCAAGCGGTTTCGCGGAGTAAGTTTTAGTTAGTATGAGGCAGACCTTGAGTCCAACACCGTTGGACTCAGCGCACAGACCGCTGTCTTTGTGCGCAAATGCATTTTTCTCTCTTTTTTGGTAACTTCAAGAAACATTTTGCAAAAAAAAAATATTGCCAATATTCAATAAGAGTATTAATAAATAATATATAAATGAAAAATGCAAATGTTAAAAAAATTAATGAAATAATAAAATAGAAAAAATCAAATCAAATTAATTACATTTACATTAAAAAGAAATAAGAGACGAAAGTTCAAAATTTAAAGGTAATTAATCATAGCACTCCGGAGAAATAGAACGAAAAAAATTAGCATAAAAATAATGATAAAAAATTATTCTTTTTTTATAAAATTAAAATAAATTATAGTCCTCCCACTTTCTACATTAAGCTTTGAATGGGTAACGAAAGAATTAAAAACAGGGAACAAACAGAAGGTAAACACTAAGGCTTGTAATGAACAAGATGATTGCTTTAAATGATCTCATATGTTTAACCTATCAGAAACCAGCATTTATGTTATACTTTGGTTCAACACTTATACTATCGTCGACTTCCAATACCAAAGCTTTATTTTTTTATATTTTATTTAGTATATATTTTATATTTTTAGCTTATTGTTTGGGCTACCATATATATAATGCATATTGTATTTTAAAAGATAAAAGATTATACAGAAAATGTGTCTAGTATAAATAAAATCATAACTTAATTAAAAGAAATAATAATTATTCTTAAGTAGAGAATAAATTTAGTAATTTATGTCCACATGGAAAATATATTACACAATCGGACATACTTTTTATTTTAAAGTTCATTATACAAGTAAATAAATTAATGACAGTTTTAAGAACCTTACAGTCATTTAAGAAATCCACCTCGTGATAACATATTAACGTAATTTCAGAAGATATTGCGCTTTTTATTGCGCTCAAAGTCTTTATTAAAATTGGCGTTATAACCCAAAATCTGCAACGTGTACATTTCTAGGGTCGGCGGGAAAAAACACAAAAGTCATTATTTATCAAATTGATAAAAATTTGGATTTAATCATAATGTATTTTTACTCATTTATCTTATTTGACGATAGTTTTGACTCAAGAGTTTTTTACGTTTGGTTAAGTAAGGTCTGAGAAATACTTTAATCGTATAAAAAAATTAAAAAATTTGACTTCGTGCTTTTTTTCCGCTGACCCTAGATATTACCTTTTATCTAATAGTTACTATGTGGAAAAGAACTACTTCAATACTACAATATTTTAACGTACTTAACAAAATCTATATATTTTAATTCATTTGAAATTTCACCTTCAGGTGACTAACTCTTGTTTTTAATATTTCCTGAAGATGGTCCAAATGGATTCAAATATATAGTTCCTGATTATTAAAAATGTCGAATTGGAGTCGTTCTTCTCCAAATAGCAATTATGGAATTCTACAAAAAATACGTTTTTCTCTGAAGAAATGATAAAAACTAAGATCACAGTCGGGTTGCGATCCCCTAGCCTCAGGTACAAAAAGCTCTGAATAGACTTAGTTACAAAAAGCTCAGTAAAGATAAAGACTTAGTTCTAAAAAGACAAGAGATTTTAAATTTAAAGTAACAATAGGATTATATGCAAAAAGAATACCGATGTGGGATTAGTAATATTTAACTTGTAACCTCTTAAAATGACACTAATAAAATAGTTTTTTTTTTTTAAGTAGGTAGGTAAATTATTACTGCCTTTGCAAGCTTAAGTATTGACTTTGACTACCGAAGATAAGTGTGACAATAAACAAGGGGATATTGGCATAAAGGGGGCCGACAAAATAGCCCCAAAGCCAGGTGATAGAACAAGTGCCACTAATCCCTCCCTCATCCTATTTTTATTAGATAAAACTGGTTTGTAAGATCTGTTTATTGCCATGTTACACAAAAGGGTGGTTGTAGGGATTAGTTGAATGGTAGCTTTGGCACATGCTTATTAATAATAATAATAAGTTTCACAAGACCCACATGAAATTAAAAGTAAAGAAAAAAAAACGGGTACGGTGTACCTCGGAAATTTTCCTCATCACATCGGATTCACTACGCTCATCCTCCCAGCTTCTGACACGCTTCGCTCGTCCTCAGATAGTAAATACATCCGCTTCATTATCAGCGGTCACCCATACAGCACTGACCTCGCTCAATGCTACTTAACTTTTATGATTCAACTAAAATTATAGATATACTTGTCGCATTGAAACGAATCTTTGTGTATTTATTTATTAATAATTTTATTATATTTCTGATATTTACAACTTTTTAAAAAACGTACATAAGTCATTTGATAAAAATTAAATAAATGCTTATAATGAGTTGAAACTTGTCACATATGTTAGCCTTATACATGGCTACATGCGTGCCAAAGTTCAATCGGATCGCACAATGTTTCCGTGTTTTATGATTTTCAAAATAATCAGTCATTATTAACGTCATAAAAATATTTTTCGAAAAGCACAATTACAGCGGTAGATTGATTTTTCTACAAAGTTTCAATTCTCTAGCATAAATATACTAAACGCTACGATGATAACAGACACACATACATACAGATAGACAATTTTGAGAAAACAACTCAGGAGGCTTTAGAACACCTGAAACGGATAATGCCAGTTTCATCTCAGTTTCGGAATTTTTTTAAACACAATACTTTTCCTATATCTACGGTATAAATGAGGAAAAGTAAAAAGTATTGTTTGTAGACCTTCATATTAAGGAGTTAAGTTTCGACAAGAATTTAAGCCAGCAAAACACAAAGTATACATAAAATAAAACTTACGCACTAAAAGTAAGTTAAAGTAAAGACGCAAAGAGTTCATATTTGCGTCCCAGGATGGTATCCACTACGTGTTCAGCTTCATATTGTTAGGACACTATAGCTTTTTACTAAGGTACTTTTCCTATACAATTTGTAGTATTAAAATGTTTCGCTATTGAAAGACAATCAGAGAACTTCCATAATAATCCGCAATAACAGCTTTTCGAGATCTAACTTATAGAAATATACATGCGGTCTATGATAGATGTGTAACAATATATCAATATTATAGCTTTGGCCAAAGCAATATATAAATAACGCCAATAATATCGTCTATTACGACCTATAGCTTTTACCACTTAGCAAATACTTGTCGCAAAAGCAATAAGCTCAAAATTTGCAAGCTTATTAAATTGGTCTATTTTATGGCAGATGCCACTAATAGCGACGATTAAAATAATTACTGACGAGAGATTGTAGCATTTGGCATTTGCCACAAAGCAAATACTTGTCAACAGAATATCTTCATCTCTTTTATGGCAGAGCTGATAATAGAATCGAATAAATTGTTTTAATTAATACTGCCACAGCATATAGGTTTTTTACACCAAATACTTGTCGACAAAATATCTTCCACATTCTAGAACTTCATTCTTTTATTTCCAGTGGTATAAAAATGTCCAGTTCCATCATAATTCCTTATAGTGACGACTAGTTCTCATCATTCAATTATTTGAGCAGTCTTACTTACACGACTATAAGTATAATTAACATAAGTATACCTTTCATTAAGTACAACTTAAGTTAAAGTCATCTGGACACCGACTACCTCTCAACTGGTAGTCAGAGAGTCCCACTAATGAGATGGAAGAAAGGAATTTCTTTACCCATCTAAAATCATAAATCTATCAGTTAAACCCCAGAATAAAATAATGCCTACCAATACCAAATTTTCCGTGCTTTTGATTTATAACACAAGATTTTAAGATATTCTGATTTTATAGATTTTATTTAACTGTGTTAATCATTGTAAGTCTTGCTATAATTATAAGCATCATTATTAATAATAGAATCTTGTTTTTACGAATAAGATTAATTCATATGATATTAAAGGTTTTGCCATAGTTCTAGGGGATTTATGAACATTACTATAACTTACAGAAACAATTGTGTGACGACCCTTAATGGTAGAAGAACAACAATTTTTATTTTTATTGTATTACTTTTGGTATTGTATTTAATTGTGGTAGTATTTTCACTTTAGGCGATTCCCGCAGAGTACATATCCTGAAGAGACGGGGTTTATTTAAGCCATTAGCGAGATACTGAAGATTTTAAGTTCAAACATTTTAATTAAAGCTATGAGAAGCTCTCCCATAAGAGAGTGGGAGATAATCAGGGGAGAAGTATTTGCTTAGTGCCAAATAATTAGCAAATACTAGCAAAAAGCAACAAGCTTAAAACTGTAATTATTTTATTTATTTTAATTAAAGCTATTAATGGCATCTGTCATGACAAAGCATTTACTTCGTCTTTAATTTCTAAGTTCCTTAACTTGTTCGAAAACCCAAGGCCGATACCATGAATAGGCTCGAACTTACAGCTTTAGCGACAAGCATTTGCTTTGTGGTAAAAGCTGTAGGCTCGAGTATACATTTAAAGTAGTTAAAACAGACTCAAAATTAGCATCTGTTACGAGGTAGAATAAAAAGATTCATTTGACAAGTGTTCGCTTAATAACAAATGCTGTATGATTGAACTTATTAGTAGCATCTGCCACAGACTTTATATCATGCTAACTACAAAACATACAAAGGGGCTTATATATTAAAGATTAAGAGTATGGGTCCATTCAGTAATTCAATCTTTTTAGCAAGTTTTCGAAAAAAATGAGCTAATGTTTCAAATTACAAACGCTTTTGGTAGCAATTAAAAAATGATTGACAAAGAGTAAACAAATGTATAAAAGTTTAAATTTACATTAGAAAGGTAATAATTGCAGTCAGATTCCCCTCCCCCTCCTTCAACAGTTCTTTAAATCAGCCATAACTTTAACTATACCAATATTCATCAAAATAATATGGTTATTAGTATTACTAGTTAAACTAGTAAAATACTATAATACTATACTAGTATTATAGTATTATATAGTTATTAGTATACAATATTCATCAAAAAACAGATGGTTATTAGTTACTGAATAAAAATCATTAGTAACAAGTAAAATTACTTAACTTTTGAAAGGAATAGTTGACTGGCATTAGTAATTAATTTTTTCCTGACAGGTTACTCGTTGAAACATGGTTAAACATTTTTAAACTCTGTCCAATAGTTTTTGGCTCTTCATATAAACCTATATAGCCATAAATATGACTTCAATTTATAAGTATTATGAAACTAAATACGTAATATAATTATTGGACATAAGAGTTACAGAATCATGACATTAAATAAATAAATTAATTTTATGTCTTTTGGCCGTTTAGGGAACTCATCCAGCGGGAACAACTTTAGGTGGGTTTGCATCCACTATGCACTAACTATTAATTAAAGTTGGCGATATCTTTTTTTTTATTACAGATAGTATTTATATAAACTGAGTACATTGACCGCGTAGCGAACCCAAGTCCTCCGGAGCCGGAATCAAGTGCTTATACTTTTACGGCAACGAAAGTAATTAAATTATAGCATTAATTAACAACTAATTTATAGTTTTGTACTACAATAGTACAAAACTAGTTACTTTTAACTAACAATTTATAGAGTCGATATTTCATGATTGTAGGTTCAAAACTTTTATAGCTTTAATACTTAAAGGTGCAAATAAGAGGTGACTTAATAAAACTAATGTTTAATAGTAAATAATCGTAAATTTATCTATAATTTACGAACGATTGAAATAGAGATTTATCCGTTTCAATGCGATTATCGATTTTAGCCCTTACTTGTTAGTAAAAACTTAGAATTTTAACCCTCAAACCTAAAGACTTTAAACAAGAATTGCACACCTTGCTTCATTTAAATAAATTTCAAAACCAAATCTACGTAATTAAACTTAAATCTTCAGGAACATCATTAATGTTAAATACCTAATATATAATCTATTTAATTTAAAACTTACATTAACAAACATGCATTTAAGTTAACAAATTAAATTTAATTAACATATATAAATTGCAAAGATAGGGATAGTTTGTTTTAAATAAACCTTTTAAGCTTTAATGTAATAATACGGTAACAAACTACCTTACCCATTTACGACCGATTAAATTCTCGGTTTTATGGTCGATAATATGGGAAAATAGCTAATGCAAGGTTAATGAAGGAATACAATTAAATTCAAAAACATGTAAATCAGGATGAGTGATAAGGGGTTTGTGATAAAGATAATAAGGCATAATAATAATGATAACTTATCAGTGAAGTACTAATTATTTCTAATTAGTTTGTAACAAAGGCTCTGAAAATAAATAAAAGTATTTAGTTAATAACATTAAAATCTTAAAGTTTACTGATAAGAATGTAAATCAAAATAAAATGTAAACTTACCGAAGTCGGAGTGATCGAATCCTAGCATGTTACGGACAACTTAGTCGTTGCCAAAATTTTCAATCGTCCATATAACATTTTCCGTTCGAATTGTTTTAATTATATAAGTAATTTAAATACAACGGCACTGAGATTAATACACTTCACAAACACAGTCAATGGAACCAGCGGTTGGATTGATTTGTTTACGATATTTTTTTTAAATAAAAAGGATTAAGTGTCGGTATCTTATCAAAATCTATAAGATTTGGAGTGGGGATGTCCTTTGATTAAGGGCTTTACGGGAAACGAAGAATAAAATTTACAGCGGAGTTTTAAGGATAAAATGGTAACGAATCTATTTCGTTATCAGTAGTTAACAAGGGGTGTTTTACTATGTAATGATAAATGTAGGCAATGATTATAGCAGCGGGAACTCGACTTGAATGAATAACACGGTTGCGACCGGTTTGAGCCCAGAGTGCTCTATGGGTCTGCACGGGGTATTTTTCAGAAGAATCTCGCTATCCCCTCCATCGACCCCTTGCTTCGAGCGCAGACTCCCTCCCCTCTCCTGTACCTTCCACCCTACAGCTTTAGTGCCCAGAAATTAGCCAGATTTTTCGTCGATAGACCTTCAGGGGCGAACTGACTACCTGCCACCTGTCCTAGATAGATTCGGATTGACACGTAATTCGAAAAAAAGATTTACTCGTTAAACACTTTATCTAGTTACCTTTAATTAGTATTAAAAGCTCTAAGAGTCTAAAGGGCAAAGATATAGACGTGAAAAATTTAATCCTTTTTTTCCTTATTCTTTTTCTAGCACAGTTAAAAAAAGATCTTGCGGCCTGTAAGCCACCTAAAAGTTTAATTAGTTCACTAAATAAAGAGATTACTATTACTCTATTTAGGCTCATTACCAAAAATAACGGCAGTGGCGGACTGAGCTAAAAAGGCCCAAATGGCCATCTCAAGGAGCCCAATAAAGGGAGACATTTAAATATTATATTTAACTATTTTATGTTCAATGTCTAGGGCCCTTTTGTGCTACTTTAAGGCCCTGATCAAATATTTTTGGGCCCTCATTGGGTCTAGTCTTCTTATAGGGCCCTTAAATGTTAAGGTATAATTAATAGGAGCCATAAAGATGTAAAATATATTTTTAAATTTTAGGGCCCTGATCGAGTATGCTGGGGCTTTTTTGACCCCAGTCTTCTTTATGGGGCAAGTATAAAACAATATTTTGGCAAACACAATACTTTTTTTATATACATAAAAAGAAAATGTCCATGTTAAAACGGATAGAGTTAGAACTGGCGGGCATATTTAGCAGTTTTGTCTTTAGGTCTTGTCATTGATACTTCAATCCTCTGTCCATAGGTAAGGAAAACGTCTTTAAGTCCTGGCCCTAGACTACTTCAAACCAAATTTTTCTGAAAATATACCTTTAATCATAAAGGATAAGCACTGTCTGCCTATCAAGAGTGAAGCCCTTCATCATATGAAGGCTCCACTCTAGATAGGACGCATTCATAATGCGCTCGCTCAAAATATTAGAAATTCGCACAAATTCCAGTTTTCTTGTAATAGGTGGAAAACTAGGTGGTGGTTCCCTGTATGTGTGCAAAACATGAAATGAATTTTTATAAAGCTGATAAAATTTCTTATGAAATCGGTGTTTTTTCGTCAAAATCTGATCAATACAACTAACGTTATGGCATTTGTTAAATGGCATATTTATTATGACTTTGCATAAATTAATAATTTTTTAGTGTTTTTGAAAGAGTCATAACTATGGTTGCAGTTATCTGATTTTGATGATTCAACACTCGTTGTATAGAACATTTTATCATCTTTAAAAAATGTTCTTTTCATGTTTTGCACACGACCCACAGGAAACCACTTATTTCAAGAAAACTGAAATTTGTGCGATTTTCTAAAATGTTGAGCATGCGTAATCATATAAAGGGCTCCACTCTGGATAGACAGACTATGTTTTTTCTTAATAATTTAAGGTATATTTACAAAAATATTTGGTATAAAAGTAGTACAAAATGAGTCACATTTTTTCAGGTCCGGCTCGTGGACAATAGTTTTCTGACCACCGAACGAGATAAACAAATTTAAACATTATTTAAATTTAGATTCGAACTGCCATGTCTGTCATCTACATTTATGTGTGGTAGTGAAAAATGTATTGTAATGCAGAATGCTGCAGATGCTAGTTTAAACAATGTTTAAATGATGTTAGTTTAATATGGTTATGTGTAATGTTTGTTAAATATGTGTAAATTATTTTAGTTTAAACTAAAATAATTGATCCAAAAAATAAGGTACGGGGTACCTCGGAACTTTTCCTCATCACATCTGATTTCCTATCGGATCTTCCCTACTTCGGACTCGTTTCGCTCGTCCTCAAATAGTAAGTTTTATTCCCATCGGTCACCCATGCCAGGCACTGACCACGCCCGATGTTGCTTAGCTCTTATACTCCAACAAAAATCATGAATATACTTATCGTATTTGAACAAAACTATTCGTCTTATTTATTACGTAATGGTATACACTTTTACGTAATAAAATATTTCAAGCCAAATGGATCATTTTACGATTTTTTATATTTTCTTATAAAAACATCGACAAGTCATTTAATAAAAATTGAACTAATGCTTAATGCTTATTATGAAATAAAACTTGGCACATATGTTAGTCTTTTACATGGCTACATGCCTGCCAAATCTCAAATCGATCGCAACATTTTCCCACATTTTATGATATTTCTAAATTTTTGCCGAGTCAATATTGCGGGTTTATGACGTTATAAAAAAATATTTTCCCGATATCGCAACTGCACCTATAGACTCATTTTTGATTAAAGTTTCAACTCTCAAGCATAGACACGCTTGAAGCTACGGTGATAACCGACAAATACACACAGACAATTTTAAGAAAACCACGCAGGAGTCCTTAAAACCACCTGAAACAGATAATTCAGTTGACATACCGGTTTCGGATTTTATTGCAAACACAATACTTCTCGTATATAACTACAGTGTTAATGAGGAAAAGTAATAAATAATTAAATATAATCTATTTTTAAAACAAAGACGTGCTGCTAAATATGCCAGCATGTGTGATAATGTGTTGAAATGAGTAGTCGCATATATATATATATATATATATATATATATATATATATATATATATATATATATATATATATATATATATATATATATATATAATATATATATATGTGTGTGTGTGTGTGTGTGTGTGTGTGTGTGTGTGTGTATATGTATTATATATAGACAGGCGCGGATACAGGGAAGAGGACAGGGCCTATCGCTCCCCCTTCACAACATCCAAAAATAGTGGAAAAATCCAAGAAAAAGAAAGAAGCTTAGCAATCTTTTTTTTTCTATATTCTAACTTTTTGCAAATTTCCTTTGGAATAAATTCGCTAATGGGATGGGCGTCATGGCGGGAGTCGAACTTCGGACCACGACACAAATCCGTTTCAGAGATCCCTAATGACAAAAAAAATACGTTTTGCGAAACTTTATATATATATATTAATATATATATATATATATATATATATATATATATATATATATATATATATTATATATAATATATATATATATATTCTAGACACTTTCTAGTAAACTCGCATTCTTTCAAACGGATTAATATTTAGTATATTAATATTTTTTATCAAACTTCGTACTGAAATCAACCTTTGGGAGGATACTAACCCTATTGAAAACCAGGTTTTTGTGACGCCATTAACCTGGTTTGCTGAGTCAGCAATATTTTTAAAAAATTGGCAAAATTCAGGGATAATATGTCTTGCCGCGAAAAATGTCATCATTTTCATTATTTATGTTTTTTGGACGTTGAATCGAATGAACCCGGTCCTAAGTTCATACGACCACTCTAAGTGACCAAAAAGTCGAAAAAATCAGAAAACAATACCAAGAAACCAGAAAACCTAAAATTACCAGAAAACCAATACCAAATTACCAGAAAGCCTAAAATTTGGCCCCTAAACAACAAATTTTAAGTAGGGAGTCGTTCTCCGTGTTTTTTGGGCCTGTAAGGTGAATGGCAGTGGCCGGAGTCGATACAAGCACTCAAATTGAGGGTACCTGGATTCGAATCCTGGTACCTTTAAAGATGCACTGAAACTAAACTTTAAACTAGTGCATACTGCTAATTTTAGAGGCATAGTTTTGTATAACTAACTGGACAATTAAGTACATTTCTTTTGAACATAAAGAGTAAATGAGTAACCTTGCAGTGCTTGACAATTGAGTAACTGCTTAAGTTATAAAGCATAAACCGAAACCTTAAGCAAGAAATTGGTTGTTAAGCACAAAAATAGGCATTTCAAATGAAATTCGCCCGAGAGCGGACCACTGCACTAGAATTATTTAGATTGAGAAAAATATGTTAAATTTAGAAAAATATTCAATTTAAAAGAGCAAAAGCACAATTTATTTTTGCTCGTCCCTAAAATAAATTTGTTTTTATTAATTTAGAAAAAACCTACTATTTTATGTAATTATGATTAGAAATATTTAATGAATATCCTTAAACCACAATTGGGCACCTCAGAAAAGGAATGTTTACTTGCCTCTGTGATATGGTACGCTCAAATTTAGTTGGATGGTAGATGGCCCCCTTGGAGGCAGTTTTGGAAAGTTCTAATGCATTTCAAGTTTTTTAACTTCTGTCTTTAATAAGGCTTAGGGGTTGATCGTCTCTTCGAGTTACACATCTTGCTATTCATGTCAGAAATAAGTCTTAAAAACATAAAACAGGCCTTCGACCCATAGGTGCTTATGGCCTTGGTCTCAAGGGCCACTTCGCGGCCCGGGTCTACTTCCTGGCCACGTTGTTTTGTATTTTTTGTTGTTTTATAATTATTTGTTGGTAATGACATTTTGCCATGTATCTAGCGGATTTATATAATTGATATGGGCCATATCAAATTTATATGTCCTCAAAGGGGCCCTTTGAGGACATATAAACGTTTACATATATACAATAAGATATAAGTACCAATTGTCATGATATAAATGACCAAATATCATACACCCACTGTATACTAAAAGAAACCTTTCATTTTATTTATTGGTGATGACGTCATAATTAAGTTATTTGCCAATAACGCTAAATGATCTGACTGAGCAGAAACTGTTCCCAGTCGTTTTGGAATAGAAACAACTATAAAAAGACCTTCTTGCCTCTTTGCGAGCCTGCATAGCTCCCTGTAGTTCCTTGGCCGTGGTTTAATTTTTGTCTTGTCTGTCTGAAGAAGTAGACTATAAGGGTAGATCAAGAGGGAGTGGTTTCTCTTCCGTACCCAATCTCAAACACAACTAATACTGAACCTAAAAGATATCGTAGATGTTATTGGCCTAGACGTTATTTGTTGGATAAAATAGTTACACATGTGTACTGAATTTCAACTGCCTAGCTATCGTAGTTGCGGAGATGTGAAATCGGACAGATAGACGCTCGACTGAAAGTATAAGGGTTTCGAAGATTATCTTCGAAACCCTAATTATGGTAGTGAGGAGAGAAACATAATATATTTATAAAAAATACAATATGAGGCTGCTTATTTACAATAAGTTGCTACATACACAGCATACTGATCAATCATATACAAGACAATAATTAAACTAAATAATAAAATAAGAAATTTACAAGAATAGTGTATAAATCACCGTTATACTTAAGTAAAAAAAAAAAGAATTATTGCATAAATTTGTCAGAAGAGTTAATACAAACTAAAATAAAGTCTAAAAACGATAAATAAAATTAAAAAAAATAACCGTATATATGATGATTTAAAATTCCAAGAGATTCTAAAATAATAGATTAAGCTATTCTTGTCAATTCTTTACTGTCTATACCTATTTCATTAAAAAGGTAGATGTAAACTTAGGTACAGTGCCTCTAGAACCAAACCAAGCCCTTTAACAATATAATTCCTTTGGCCATGTGTTTCTAGGAACTTTTCTTGGTAATAAGTAAGGCACTTGTAAATTTCCTTTTTTCCCCGATGGTGTTTCATACCCTGGCCTAAAATATTTTTTTATATCTAACGGTAGGGTCTATCACCAATGCTTCTTTACCATTATCTTTAAAAGCAATGATGTCAGTATACCTGGTGGAGCCGTGCGAATCAATGCTGTAAACCTCATCATAGCAGGTATACCCCTTTTGTTTCATCAAATCAATGATTTTATGCTTGACATTATGGTGGTGACGAGTTACAAGGAGCATGTTATTTGGGCAATTATCAAGCACATGTGCTGGTGTTTCAGTCTATCTGCTGCATCGGCGACAGAGGGGTCCTAACTCTCCTATAGACTGGGCAGCACTCGTTGGTACACCACGAAGGGAGGCATAATTGATATTCAGCTTGATTGCATTGGTCCACTCAGATCCAGTAAGTATCTGTCTATTGCTAATAAATTCATTGGATTTCGTGTTATTTTAAAGTGACAGACACATTCATCAAAAGCTTTCCCTCGAAGTGACTGTCCAATCTTTTCAGCAGTAAACTTCTCTCCAAGGTTGTCGAGACTGAGACCGAGACGGTCTAAACATTCTGTGATTTAAACGTCATAATCGAGTATACTTTGACTACTCTTGGTGTGGACTCCGTCACATCTATAGAAAGTGTCCAGCATACAGGACCAGGAGCAGTAACTGTTCAGGAAGGCATCACTATGCTAGAATGTAGGAGGAGTACTACAAAGGATACTACATCAATAAGAGGAGGAGTACTACAAAAACTTGAGCCCTGATAGTTTCTGTTATTCGTCTGTTGCACCAATGGAACTCCTGTAAGTCTTTCTGTTATTCGTTACTTGTACCAAACGGAGTCTTAATAGTCTTTCAGTCGTTTGTCTTTTGTATCATTTAGACTCCATAAGTTTTTCTGTTTTCTTTAGTTGTACCATATAGTTCTGTTATTCGTCTGTTGCACAATGGTACTCCTGTAAGTCTTTCTGTTATTCGTTACTTGTACCAAATGGAGTCTTAATAGTCTTTCAGTCGTTTGTCTTTTGTATCATTTAGACTCCATAAGTTTTTCTGTTTTCGTTAGTTGTACCATATAGTTTCTGTTATTCGTCTGTTGCACCAATGGTACTCCTGTAAGTCTTTCTATTATTCGTTACTTGTACCAAATGGAGTCTTAATAGTCTTTCAGTCGTTTGTCTTTTGTATCATTTAGACTCCATAAGTTTTTCTGTTTTCGTTAGTTGTACCATATAAATTCTGTTATTCGTCTGTTGCACCAATGGTACTCCTGTAAGTCTTTCTGTTATTCGTTACTTGTACCAAATGAAGTCTTAATAGTCAATCAGTCGTTTGTCTTTTGTATCATTTAGACTCCATAAGTTTTTCTGTTTTCGTTACTTGTACCAAATGGAGTCATAATAGTCTTTCAGTCGTTTGTCTTTTGTATCATTTAGACTCCATAAGTTTTTCTGTTTTCTTTAGTTGTACCATATAGTTTCTGTTATTCGTCTGTTGCACCAATGGTACTCTGTAAGTCTTTCTGTTATTCGTTACTTGTACCAAATGGAGTCTTAATAGTCTTTCAGTCGTTTGTCTTTGTATCATTTAGACTCCATAAGTTTTTTCTGTTTTCGTTACTTGTACCAAATGGAGTCTTAATAGTCTTTCAGTCGTTTGTCTTTTGTATCATTTAGACTCCATAAGTTTTTTCTGTTTTCGTTAGTTGTACCATATAGTTTCTGTTATTCGTCTGTTGCACCAATGGTACTCTGTAAGTCTTTCTGTTATTCGTTACTTGTACCAAGGAGTCCTAATAGTCTTTCAGTCGTTGGTCTTTCGTATCATTTAGACTCCATAAGTTTTTCTGTTTTCGTTAGTTGTACCATATAGTTTCTGTTATTCGTCTGTTGCACCAATGGTACTCCTGTAAGTCTTTCTGTTATTCCTTACTTGTACCAAATGGAGTTTTAATAGTATTTCAGTCGTTTGTCTTTTGTATCATTTAGACTCCATAAGTTTTTCTGTTTTCGTTAGTTGTACCATATAGTTTCTGTTATTTGATATTTGTACCATTCGAACGCCTGTAAGTCTTTCTGTTATTCGTTACTTGTACCAAATGGAGTCTTAATAGTCTTTCAGTCGTTTGTCTTTTGTATCATTAGACTCCATAAGTTTTTTCTGTTTTCCGTTAGTTGTACCATATAGTTTCTGTTATTCGTCTGTTGCACCAATGGTACTCCCTGTAAGTCTTTCTGTTATTCGTTACTTGTACTAAATGGAGTCTTAATGGTCTTTCAGTCGTTGTCTTTTGTATCATTTAGACTCCATAAGTTTTTTCTGTTTTCGTTAGTTGTACAATATAGTTCTGTTATTCGTCTGTTGCCCAATGGTACTGTAAGTCTTTCTGTATTCGTTACTTGTACTAAATGGAGTCTTAATAGTCTTTCAGTCGTGTGTCTTTTGTAT
Source organism: Microvelia longipes (assembly GCA_018340805.1). Lineage (NCBI taxonomy): Eukaryota > Metazoa > Arthropoda > Insecta > Hemiptera > Veliidae > Microvelia > Microvelia longipes. The sequence goes on from JACMZG010001893.1 coordinate 12,098,680, forward strand.
CATTTAGACTCCATAAGTTTTTCTGTTTTCGTTAGTTGTACAATATAGTTTTTGTTATTCGTCTGTTGCACCAATGGTACTCCTGTAAGTCTTTCTGTTATTCGTTACTTGTACCAAATGGAGTCTTAATAGTCTTTCAGTCGTTTGTCTTTTGTATCATTTAGACTCCATAAGTTTTTCTGTTTTCGTTAGTTGTACCATATAGTTTCTGTTATTCGTCTGTTGCACCAATGGTAGTCCTGTAAGGTCTTTTCTGTTATTCGTTACTTGTACCAAATGGAGTCTAATAGTCTTTCAGTCGTTTGTCTTTTGTATCATTTAACTCCATAAGGTTTTTCTGTTTTCGTTAGTTGTACCATATAGTTTCTGTTATTTGATATTTGTACCATTCGAACTCCTGTAAGTCTTTCTGTTATTCGTTACTTGTACCAAATGGAGTCTTAATAGTCTTTCAGTCGTTTGTCTTTTGTATCATTTAGACTCCATAAGTTTTTCTGTTTTCGTTAGTTGTACCTTATAGTTTTTGTTATTCGTCTGTTGCACCAATGGTACTCCTGTAAGTCTTTCTGTTATTCGTTACTTGTACCAAATGGAGTCTTAATAGTCTTTCAGTCGTTTGTCTTTTGTATCATTTAGACTCCATAAGTTTTTCTGTTTTCTTTAGTTGTACCATATAGTTTCTGTTATTCGTCTGTTGCACCAATGGTACTCCTTTAAGTCTTTCTGTTATTCGTTACTTGTACCAAATGGAGTCTTAATAGTCTTTCAGTCGTTTGTCTTTTGTATCATTTAGACTCCATAGGTTTTTCTGTTTTCGTTAGTTGTACCATATAGTTTCTGTTATTTGATATTTGTACCATTCGAACTCCTGTAAGTCTTTCTGTTATTCGTTACTTGTACCAAATGGAGTCTTAATAGTCTTTTAGTCGTTGTCTTTTGTATCATTTAGACTCCATAAGTTTTCTGTTTTTTCGTTAGTTGTACCTTATAGTTTTTGTTATTCGTCTGTTGCACCAATGGTACTCCTGTAAGTCTTTCTGTTATTCGTTACTTATCCAAATGGAGTCTTAATAGTCTTTCAGTCGTTTGTCTTTTGTATCATTTAGACTCCATAAGTTTTTCTGTTTTCGTTAGTTGTACAAATGGAGTCTTAATAGTCTTTCAGTCGTTTGTCTTTTGTATCATTTAGACTCCATAAGTTTTTCTGTTTTCGTTAGTTGTACCATATAGGTTTCTGTTATTCGTCTGTTGCACCAATGGTACTTCTGTAAGTCTTTCTGTTATTCGTTACTTGTACCAAATGGAGTCCTAATAGTCTTTCAGTCGTTTGTCTTTTGTATCATTTAGACTCCATAAGTTTTTCTGTTTTCGTTAGTTTACCATATAGTTTCTGTTATTTGTATTTGTACCATGACTCCTGTAAGTCTTTCTGTTATTCGTTACTTGTACCAAATGGAGTCTTAATAGTCTTTCAGTCGTTTGTCTTTTGTATCATTTAGACTCCATAAGTTTTTCTGTTTTCGTTAGTTGTACCATATAGTTTCTGTTATTCGTCTGATGCACCAATGGTACTCCTGTAAGTCTTTCTGTTATTCGTTACTTGTACCAAATGGAGTCTTAATAGTCTTTCAGTCGTTTGTCTTTTTTGTATCATTTAGACTCCATAAGTTTTTCTGTTTTCGTTAGTTGTACCAAATGGAGTCTTAATAGTCTTTCAGTCGTTTGTCTTTTGTATATTTAGACTCCATAAGTTTTTCTGTTTTCGTTAGTGTACCATATAGTTTTTGTATTCGTCTGTTGCACAATGGTACTCCTGTAGTCTTTCTGTTATTCGTTACTTGTACCAAATGGAGTCTAATAGTCTTTCAGTCGTTTGTTTTTGTATCATTTAGACTCCATAAGTTTTTCTGTTTTCGTTAGTTGTACCATATAGTTTTGTTATTCGTCTGTTGCACAATGGTACTCCTGTAAGTCTTTCTGTTATTCGTTACTTGTACCAAATGGAGTCTTAATAGTCTTTCAGTCGTTTGTCTTTTGTATCATTTAGACTCCATAGTTTTTCTTGTTTTCGTTAGTTGTACCATATAGTTTCTGTTATTCGTCTGTTGCACCAATGGTACTCCTGTAAGTCTTTCTGTTATTCGTTACTTGTACCAAATGGAGTCTTAATAGTCTTTCAGTCGTTTGTCTTTTGTATCATTTAAACTCCATAAGTTTTTCTGTTTTCGTTAGTTGTACCATATAGTTTCTGTTATTTGTCTGTTGCACCAATGGTACTCCTGTAAGTCTTTCTGTTATTCGTTACTTGTACTAAATGGAGTCTTAATAGTCTTTTAGTCGTTTGTCTTTTGTATCATTTAGACTCCATAAGTTTTTCTGTTTTCGTTAGTTGTACCTTATAGTTTTTTGTTATTCTCTGTTGCACCAATGGTACTCCTGTAAGTCTTTCTGTTATTCGTTACTTGTACCAAATGGAGTCTTAATAGTCTTTCAGTCGTTTGTCTTTTGTATCATTTAGACTCCATAAGTTTTTCTGTTTTCGTTAGTTGTACCATATGTTTTGTTATTCGTTTTGCACCAATGGTACTCCTGTAAGTCTTTCTGTTATTCGTTACTTGTACCAAATGGAGTCTTATAGTCTTTCAGTCGTTGTCTTTTGTATCATTTAGACTCCATAAGTTTTTCTGTTTTCGTTAGTTGTACCATATAGTTTTTTGTTATTCGTCTGTTGCACCAATGGTATCCTGTAGTCTTTCTGTTATTCGTTACTTGTACCAAATGGAGTCTAATAGTCTTTCAGTCGTTTGTCTTTTGTATCATTTAGACTCCATAAGTTTTTCTGTTTTCGTTAGTTGTACCTATAGTTTTGTTATTCGTCTGTTGCACCAATGGTACTCCTGTAAGTCTTTCTGTTATTCGTTACTTGTACCAAATGAGTCTAATAGTCTTTCAGTCGTTTGTTTTGTATCATTTAGACTCCATAAGTTTTTCTGTTTTCGTTAGTTGTACCATATAGTTTCTGTTATTTGATATTTTTACCATTCGAACTCCTGTAAGTCTTTCTGTTATTCGTTACTTGTACCAAATGGAGTCTTAATAGTCTTTCAGTCGTTTGTCTTTTGTATCATTTAGACTCCATAAGTTTTTCTGTTTTCGTTAGTTGTACCATATAGTTTCTGTTATTCGTCTGTGCACCAATGGTACTCCTGTAAGTCTTTCTGTTATTCGTTCCTTGTACCAAATGAGTCTTAATAGTCTTTCAGTCGTTTGTCTTTTGTATCATTTAGACTCCATAAGTTTTTCTGTTTTCGTTAGTTGTACCAAATGGAGTCTTAATAGTCTTTCAGTCGTTTGTCTTTTGTATCATTTAGACTCCATAAGTTTTTCTGTTTCGTTAGTTGTACCATATAGTTTCTGTATTCGTCTGTTGCACCAATGGTACTTCTGTAAGTCTTTCTGTTATTCGTTACTTGTACCAAAATGGAGTCCTAATAGTCTTTCAGTCGTTTGTCTTTTGTATCATTTAGACTCCATAAGGTTTTTCTGTTTTCGTTAGTTGTACCATATAGTTTCTGTTATTCGTCTGTTGCACCAATGGTACTCCTGTAAGTCTTTCTGTTATTCGTTACTTGTACCAAATGGTCTTAATAGTCTTTCAGTCGTTTGTCTTTGATCATTTAGACTCCATAAGTTTTTCTGTTTTCGTTAGTTGTACCATATAGTTTCTGTTATTTGTCTTTGCCAATGGTACTCCTGTAAGTCTTTCTGTTATTCGTTACTTGTACAAATGGAGTCTTAATAGTCTTTCAGTCGTTTGTCTTTTGTATCATTTAGACTCCATAAGTTTTTCTGTTTTCGTTAGTTGTACCATATAGTTTTGTTATTCGTCTGTGCACCAATGGTACTCTGTAAGTCTTTCTGTTATTCGTTACTTGTACAAATGGAGTCTTAATAGTCTTTCAGTCGTTTGTCTTTTGTATCATTTAGACTCCATAAGTTTTTCTGTTTTCGTTAGTTGTACCACTTAATAGTAGTTTTGTCTTTTGTATCATTTAGACTCCATAAGTTTTCTGTTTTCGTTGTTGTACCATATAGTTTTTTATTCGTCTTTGCACCAATGGACTTCTGTAAGTCTTTCTGTTATTCGTTACTTGTACCAAATGGAGTCCTAATAGTCTTTCAGTCGTTTGTCTTTTGTATCATTTAGACCCATAAGTTTTTCTGTTTTCGTTAGTTGTACCATATAGTTTCTGTTATTCGTCTGTTGCACCAATGGTACTCCTGTAAGTCTTTCTGTTATTCGTTACTTGTACCAAATGGAGTCTTAATAGTCTTTCAGTCGTTTGTTCTTTTGTATCATTTAGACTCCATAAGTTTTTCTGTTTTTCGTGTTGTACCAAATGGTAGTCTTAATAGTCCTTTCAGTCGTTTGTCTTTTGTATCATTTTAGACTCCATAAGTTTTTCTGTTTTCGTTAGTTGTACCTATAGTTTCTGTTATTCGTCTGTTGCACCAATGGTACTCTGTAAGTCTTTCTGTTATTCGTTACTTGTACCAAATGGAGTCCTAATAGTCTTTCAGTCGTTTGTCTTTTGTATCATTTAGACTCCATAAGTTTTCTGTTTTCGTTAGTTGTACCATATAGTTTTGTTATTCGTCTGTTGCACCAATGGTACTCCTGTAAGTCTTTTGTTATTCGTTACTTGTACCAAATGGAGTCTTAAATAGTCTTTCAGTCGTTTGTCTTTTGTATCATTTAGACTCCATAAGTTTTTCTGTTTTCGTTAGTTTACCATATAGTTTTCTGTTATTCGTCTGTTGCACAATGGTACTCCTGTAAGTCTTCTGTTATTCGTTACTTGTACAAATGGAGTCTTAATAGTCTTTCAGTCGTTTGTCTTTGTATCATTTAAACTCCATAAGTTTTTCTGTTTTCGTTAGTTGTACCATATAGTTTCTGTTATTGTCTGTTGCACCAATGTACTCCTGTAAGTCTTTCTGTTATTCGTTACTTGTACAAATGGAGTCTAATAGTCTTTCAGTCGTTTGTTTTTTTTGTATCATTTAGACTCCATAAGTTTTTCTGTTTTCGTTAGTTGTACCTTATAGTTTTTGTTATTCGTCTGTTGCACCAATGGTACTCCTGTAAGTTATCTGTTATTCGTTACTTGTACCAAATGGAGTCTTAATAGTCTTTCAGTCGTTTGTCTTTTGTATCATTTAGACTCCATAAGTTTTTCTGTTTTCGTTAGTTGTACCATATGTTTCTGTTATTCGTCTGTTGCACCAATGGTATCCTGTAAGTCTTTCTGTTATTCGTTACTTGTACCAAATGGATCTTAATAGTCTTTAGTCGTTTGTCTTTTGTATCATTTAGACTCCATAAGTTTTTCTGTTTTCGTTAGTTGTACCATATAGTTTTTGTTATTCGTCTTCACAATGGTATTCTGTAAGTCTTTCTGTTATTCGTTACTTGTACCAAATGGAGTCTAATAGTCTTTCAGTCGTTTGTCTTTTGTATCATTTAGACTCCATAAGTTTTTCTGTTTTCGTTAGTTGTACCATAGTTTTTGTTATTCGTCTGTTGCACCAATGGTATCCTGTAAGTCTTTCTGTTATTCGTTACTTGTACCAAATGAGTCTTAATAGTCTTTCAGTCGTTTGTCTTTTGTATCATTTAGACTCCATAAGTTTTTCTGTTTTCGTTAGTTGTACCATATAGTTTCTGTTATTCTTTTTTACGCATGGAATCCTGTAAGTCTTTCTGTTATTCGTTACTTGTACCAAATGGAGTCTTAATAGTCTTTCAGTCGTTTGTCTTTTGTATCATTTAGACTCCATAAGTTTTTCTGTTTTCGTTAGTTGTACCATATAGTTTCTGTTATTCGTCTGTTGCACCAATGGTACTCTGTAAGTCTTTCTGTATTCGTTACTTGTACCAAATGGAGTCCTAATAATCTTTTAGTCGTTTGTCTTTTGTATCATTTAGACTCCATAAGTTTATATGGTAGCATAAGTTTATTATTGGAGGATATACCTAAATAGGTATATCCTCGTAAAAATAGTAGTATATACTACAAAGTATAAACTCGGTATATACTTAAAATAGGTATATACTCGTTATACTTACTGCTCTGTTCAGACCCGTACAGCCCAACAGGGTGAGACGCCGGTGGCAACCTTAAAGGTAGTGTGCATAAACGTATTCTATAGCCTGCTATAAGCATGTATATCAATATATGCAAAAAGACTCGCTTTGCATATATAAATATTTGTGAAAATATCTGGTTCCAAAGTAATCAAGGTTCAAAGCTCGCTACATTACTATAAGTATATATGCAAATAGGGCATAACTACTCGCTGCTAGTTAGACTGCTATAAATATATACGTGAATATATGAATAAAGGCTATGTAAATATATAGCTCTAAAGAAATAAAGGTGATAATAAAGCCTTTATATTTGTAAAGGCTCACTTTACATGCTTGCAAAATATAATTTTGGGTACATTAAAAAGTGCTGTCACGCTGTGGGCGTTTAGGGTATCATTATTGGTTGGACGGCTCGCTTTGCTCGTGAGAGGGGAATCTTGTACAACTTTAAAAGAATCATAGCAAACTTATTGAGTAAAGAAGTGGTGACTTACTAAGATCGCCATCTTGCTTCAAAGCGAGTCCCCCCCCTAAACCAATAAAAAAGGGGCTCGATTGCTAAAATATAATTTAAGGAACTTTAAAAAGGGGCTTCCTTGATTGCTGTAAATATAAGTGTTATATAGGAAAAGAATTGTGTTTGCAAAACAAATTCTAAACCGGGATAAAACTAGAATTATCCGTTTCAGGTGTTGTTAAGGCCTCCTAAGTGGTTTTCTCAAAGTTGTCTGTCTGTATGTGTGTGTGTGTCTGTTATCGTCGTTGCTCCTTGTGTATTTATGCTAAAGAGTTGAAACTTGTACATAAAACCAGTCTACTGCTGTAGTTGTGCTACATGCTTCGGAAAATATTTTTTATGACGTCAATAACCCGCAATATTGACAGCTAAAATTTTGAAAAATCATAAAACGCGGTAGAATGATGCGATTTGATTGAAATTTAGCCCGCATATGACTATGTATAAGACCAAAATATGTGCTAAGTTGTATCTCATTATCAGCATTAGTTCAATTTTTATCAAATTACTTGTATACGTTTTTAAAAAAAAAATGTAAAAAAAAAAGATAATGATCCAATTAAGTTTCATTTTAATGCAAATGTATACCTTTACTTAACAATTTAATACACAATGTTTTGTTTCAGTTTCAATACGACAAGTATATGCATATTTTTGTTGGATCATTAAACTTAAGTAGCATTGAGCGTTGTCAGTGCTGTATGGGTGACCGCTGAGAATGAAACGGATTTATTTACTATCCGAGGACGGGCGAAGCGAGTCCGAAGTTGGGAGGATAAGCGTACCGAAACTGATGTGATGAGGAATAGTTCCGAGGTACCCCGTACCCGATTTTTTATTATGTTTTTTACAACAATTTTAAAGAATAGATGTAACACATTTTTATGTTTTTACAATTCTCATCAAATATAACAACAACAATTTTGATTGTCCTATGATATAATTTTGATTATATGTATAAAATTGTTTCTTTTTGCGAATTACTATTATTGGATTACTAATATTAATATAAATAACTTGGACACTGTATAATTAAATCCGCATTTCTTAGAAAATTTTAAGTAAAGAAATCAGGACATAATTATGCTGAAGTTTATTAGGATTAGGAGAATTTTTATAACGGATCAAAATTAAATTGAAACCTCAACCTCAAAATAATTATTTTGGACTTTTTAAAGGAGCTTAGCAAGCGTTAATTAATAATATGAATTTAATGATTTATTATTGATCATGCATTAAAGCCAGTACCCAAGACATGGTAACGTGTAGGCGCACTATTATTTTCCACAATTCCTAGCCACCCTATCCATGTGGCTATGTAACATAGCACATAACTCACAGTTATGTGCTCTATCGCTATGTAAAATACAATTCTGGCGCGGTGGTCCGCTAGTCGGCTGAATTTCCTTCAAGATGCGTGTTTCCGTGCTTAACATTTCAAGTGAAGAGTCGTTCTCCGTGTTTTTTGGGGTCTTTGAGTTAAATAGCAGTGGTCCGGAGTCGATACGAGCTCTCAAACTCAGGGTACCTGGGTTTGAATCCTGGTAGGGAGGATAATTTTTATAGATTTTTACATTATATAAGTTCATAACTACTAAATAATTCTGGCACGGTGGTCCGCATTTCGGGCAAATTTCCTTTAGTATGCGTGTTTCCATGCTTAACAACAATCCAGGTTGGGACGATAATTGTTTATCGTTTTTTTAAATAATATAAGTTTATAACTAGTAAATAATTCTTGCGCGGTTGTCCGCTTGTCCTGCGAATTTCCTTTGGTATGCGTGTTTCCATGCATCACAACAATCTTGGTTGGGACGATAATTTTTTATAACAAATTATAACTGCTCCACTTTTAACAAGAGCAGTATCAGTATTAATGATTATAACAAGCTTAATTTAATTAATTAAACCCTAGTTTATTATGGCCTAATTAAATTTAACTTCAACTAATTAATTAATTAATAAGTATAATTAATTAACTTCGTTTAATTAAAGATCAAAATATAAGTCAAAAAATAAATATATAGTCTATTAATGCTGCCATAGAGCCCTGATCAAGTATGCTATCTGGTGTTATAAATATATTACTTATAATGAATACATAAATGTATATACTATAAAAAAGAACTAAGGTGAGCGTTAATGGAGTTCATCTTAATAAAAGAGGAAGAAGTCTCTCCACAAAAATATATTAGCAAAGTGCTTTCAACCTAACAAGAGGTCATCATCAGTGCTAGCCTAACAAACAAAATAATACAATAAATCAGAAAAATAAGAGAAAGCTAGAGAAAAGCTTAGAGAAAGCTTTCTCTTATTTTTCTGATTTATTGTATTATTTTGTTTGTTAGACTAGCACTGATGATGACCTCTTGTTAGGTTAAAGGCGCTTTACTATAAAGAAATATATTTTTGTGGAGGGACTACTTCTTCTTTGATTATATACTATAACTTTAAAAATGTTTATTATGTTGATAATTTTTTATGTTTATTCTTGGCTGAGGGGCCCAAGGAGGACTGCCGCCCCCGCCCTCAATAGCCAGTCCGCCCCTGATAACAACAACTAGAAACGAGAAAGAACAAAGAGAGATGTTGCAGGACAATATTACCTTTACGAAGGTTGTGAAGGAATTAACTTGAACTTGAAGGTTCAATGTGTTAAAGATTTCAAAAATAGAATAGAGGTAGTAGTAAAGTATGGGTGCTGTGCAAATTAACACACACAGACCTCACTACTCCCTCCAAGGCAAGGGTGATGTCAAATTACGCCCATGCATAGCTCCAAGTCTCAGGACTGGTTCTCTTAGATTCAGCCTCTCAAAAACATGTAGGAAGAATTTTGTCTTGGCGAAAAATTATAACCTTGAATTTAACCGACTCAGCAAACCCGGTTAATGACGTTTTTAAAAACCTGGTTTTAAATAGGGTTCGTGTCCTCCCCAAGGAAGACTTTAGTACTAAGTTTGATAAATAAATGGTTATTTAAAACAAAGCTCGTATTACTTAGAATGCGCACTTATTTCTAGGCAAATAAACGAACTATAATATGCTCACTTACTTCTAGGCAAATAAACGAACTATAATATGCTCACTTACTTCTAGGCAAATAAACGAAACTATAATGCTCACTTACTTCTAGGCAAAAACAAAATATAATATCCTCACTTACTTTAGGCAAATAAACGAAACTATAATATCCTCACTTACTTCTAGGCAAATAAACCTATAATATGGCTAGGCAAATAAACAAACTATAATATCGGTTGGCAAATAAACGAAACTATAATATGCTCACTTACGGTTGATGACACTCTGAACTATTAAGTTAATTAAGACACTTAAATATTGTTGAAGTTAATTGTGGATAAATTTGTTCAAAAACATGATAACACAAATAAATAATTCGTACAGTAAAACTTCGAATGTTCGTAATTCAAATATGTCAACTCTACACGGAGTTTGTTGAACAACTGAGAGAGACAGAACCTAAAGTACAAAAATCTAGGACATGGGTTCATCCTGGGAAGTTATCAGGAAAATTATAATTGGGTGGGGTATGAAATTAAGTTGAATTTTACAACCTTAAGACCCTCGATTATAATAGGGATTATGATATATAAAAAGGATTAATATTTCTTAAGAAGGCTTAAAAGGTTAATGGTACTAGGGACTGACTGACCCTTGGAAAGATAACAGGATTTAAAAGCTTTCACTCAGATCAACCTCATTCCCTGCTTGGGTAATAAAAGAAATAGTTCTCAGTTGTAAACATCTGTTTTATTACCTAACTTTATAAATAAACACTAAAATTTTAAGTATGGTTTATATCCGGGGGTGTGTCCTATATATAAGGTGTGTCCACTTAAGGTAGTTCCCGCAGGGGTTATCCTTGATGGGCCGCAAGGCTCTAAACAGGTATATATATAAAGATATATAATATTATATATATATATATATATATAATATATATATATATATATATATAATATATATATATATATATATATTGTTATATTGTATATATATATTATATATATAATATATATATATATATATATATATATATATATATATATATATATATATATATATAGCCGCCTCCGTGGTCGAGGTCGTTAAGGCGGCAGTTATTAAACTGACCTTGACACCACGGAGGTCTGGGTTCGTATCCCAGGTTACGCTCTCAGTTTTATATGAATAATTGTTCAAATAGACAATCCCCAACTTTAGATTACACTTGGAGCCTAACGGTTGCTACGACCTCTTGAGGTTGTTCCCGCAGGGGTAATCCCTGATGGGCCGCAAGGCTCTAAACGGATATTATATATATATATATATATATATATAATATATATATATATATATATATATATATATATAATATATAATATATATATATATATATATATATATATATATATATATATATATATATATATATATATATAATACCTACGCAGTAGAAATCACATCTTGTTTCTTTAAAGAAAATGCGCTGAAAATATAAAAAAAAACTGAGCTTGAATGCGTGCATATAATGATGCACCATTTACTCTATAATCTTTGGGATAAATATGCGCAATTTTTTTTTAAATTTGAAAAAAAATTAAGTAACTAGTTATGACGATACCGTTCAAGGTTATTAAATAATAATACCGAAAAATGAAGCAAACATTTGATTTATAAGCAAGAATGCGCGCATTTAAAAGAAAATTCGCCTGGCTTGTGGAATTCCGCGCCAAAATTTTCAATTTGCCACACTTTTTACTTAAATTATACACGCAATAACCGAAATCGATGTATTCATAAAGCAAGTTAATTAAGTCATAAACTTTTCATAAAGAAGATGAGATCCATCGCCACTCCTACATACTTCCATACGACCTACATAGCAAACGTTTTTTGTAGCGAAATTTCTTTACAAAATGTTATCGAAAATGCTCGCACAGCAAGTCCGAAATTTTTTTCAAAATATGTGAAATTGAGTCAACATTTTTTACCGCGAAAAAGGTACTTCTTTATGGGTTTTGTTTAGCAGAATCGAATAAAACCATTTTGTAGTTCATGGGACCACTTTAAGTAACCAATAAGTCGAAATAACCTTAGTACATAACCAGAAAGCCTAAAATACGGTCAAACGACCGTATATCGATGTCTTTAGGGTGCTGAAATAAATAGAAACGGTCCGGAGTTTAAGACAGGGTTCCAAAGTTCAAATCTTAGTACCGGTAATAATATTTCTACATTACACTTACAAATAAGTACATTATGTTTCGTTTCAATACGACAAGTATATCCATGATTTTTTTTTGGATCATAAAATTCAGCCAGCATCGAGCGTTTTCAGTGTCCGGATGGGCGACCGTTGAGAATGAAACTAATGTATTTACTGTTTGAGACCGAATGAAGCGAGTCCGAAAACGTGTTGCAGTATAAATTTAAGCGAGTCCGAAGTGAGAGTGAGCGAAGCGAATCCGATGTAATGAGGAAAAGTTTTAAGGTATCCCGTATCCGATTTTTTTAATTTGATTGAAACATAAATGTCACGAAGCCTATTGTTCATGTAGTGTGTATGACGTTATTAACCCATATCATTGAATTAGCAAACAATTTAATAATTTATAAAACCTAGAAAAGATATCTGATCAAGCTGTATGTTAAAAAATATACACGGATAAGGTACGAAGTTAAATTTTATTATCAGCATCAGTTCCAATTGTTTTTCGACAATACATTTGAAAGTTCACTAATATTTTGGTAAAATGCCACTTATGTTAACTAATAATTTGACAAAGAACTAATATAAGACAACAAACATATTTTGTTGCTTAGTTATCCTTAATTATGTTTTGTTAATGCTTAATTATTACATTTATGCAAAAAAATAAAGACTAGGAGGCATCATACTTATTTGCTGCAGTGTTTTGTGGAAACTTTATATAAGCCTTTTTAGTTTATTTTGCTTGCATATTATTACTGGTTACAAAAATTATAAAATTAAAGCACTAGAAGGCATACTGTTATGTTACTTTCTAGTTTATTTGCTAACATATTATTACTAGCAAAGGAATTTATAATAACATTTAAGGCACTAGATGGCTTACTGTTATGCTATTTTCTAGTTTATTTCGCTTGCATATTATTACTAGCAAATAAATTTATAATAACATTTAGGCACTAAAAGGCATGCTTTTATGCTATTTTCTAGTTTATTTCGCTTGCTTATTACTGGTTACAAAAATTAAAATTAAAGCACTAGAAGGCATACTGTTATGTTACTTTCTAGTTTATTTCGCTAACATATTATTACTAGCAAAGGAATTTATAATAACATTTAGGCACTAGATGGCTTACTGTTATGCTATTTTCTAGTTTATTTCGCTTGCATATTATTACTAGCAAATAAATTTATAATAACATTTAGGCACTAAAAGGCATGCTTTTATGCTATTTTCTAGTTTATTTCGCTTGCATATTATTACTAGTAAATAAATTTATAATAACATTTAGGCACTAAAGGCATGCTTTATGCTATTTTCTTTATTTCGCTTGCATATTATTACTAGTTAAGAAATTTACTGTAACATTTAGGCACTAGATGGCATACTGTTATGCTATTTTCTAGTTTATTTCGCTTGCATATTATTACTAGTTAAGAAATTTATAATAACATTTAGGAACTAGAAGGTATTTTTTATGCTTTTTTCCAGTTTATTTCGCTTGCATATTATTACTAGTTAAGAAATTTACTGTAACATTTAGGCACTAGATGGCATACTGTTATGCTATTTTCTAGTTTATTTCGCTTGCATATTATTACTAGCAAAAAATTTATAATAACACATACGAATAAAACTAATACAATTGTAGTCTGTAATTGGGTTTGAATGTTTTTTATGATTCTCTATAGCAGCTTTTAGATGTTGAATAAATTATCAAGTCGTGGCGTTGGGTCTGATACCGAGAACGTTATCACTGGTTTGACCAGCTAGCTTCGCCCACTCGATCCTCACTTCCTTTGCTTCACATTTCCTTTCAAATGTTTATTTCTATAATATTTATCACTTAGTCACAATGATAATAAATGCATATGAATGATTACAGCTTTAACATAATGTAGGCAATGCCATAACATAATTATTTTATTTTTAGTATTATATTTTTATACTTTATTTTTAAACATGTTAGCAAGGGGGGGGGGGGGCCAAGCGGGTCATTTGACCCCTCCTGGAAAATCAGAAAAGTTAGATTGACCCGCACTGCAAATTAGTAAGAATTTAATGGTTATTATCCTAATTTTTTTCATAAAAATAACTTAATTTTTTAATAGTGATTTAATGTGAAATATAATTGAACTAGTAATGCGTTGCATCAGGAACTCACTTCAAAAGAATAAATCAAATAGCGTTAATAACCAACAGGCTCGCTTCGCTGGCTAGATAGGATAGAAAAATAATTTAATAATTAAACAAGAATAGCTTGGCTCTAAAAAGGTAATGAAGGCTCGCTTAGCTTGCTATAAGCACAAGAGGCTTACTTCCCAAGCAATGAAAATAAGTGTGTGTGTGTGTATTTTTAGTTATCGGTAGACGCTGAAACGTAATTTTATATGTTTTTATTACACTACTTTCTGTCCTAATGTAGAAAACAGGAAGCAAAATAGAGCATATAATCACTAATAAAAGAGTCTAGATCCAAATAAAGTGGGAAACATGTTAGTATACAAAGCCTATTCTAATTTTCCAATAGATGAAGCAAGTTTTCATGTCAATAAATTAAAACGTTAGGGGATCCAGCAAGTTTAGGCCTTCATGTTCATGAAAAAGATCCATTGGGGTTTAAGGAATTCAAGGACCTCAGTTCTAATTGGTATTAAAGTGGAGATTAAAATATTGAAGGATCAATTTTAAAAAGGTTTGGACGTTTATTGAAAGTAGTAACTACTCTACCTTATGATATAGTTAGCCCAAAAAACGGGTGCGAGGTACCTCGAACTTTATGATATATATAATATATATATATATATATATATAATATATATATATATATATTAATATATATATATATATATATATATATATATATATATATATATATATATATATATTATATATATATTAATATATATTATATATATGTATATATATATATATATATATATATATATATATATATATATTATATATCCTAATCAAATCGGATTTTCCCCGCTCATTATCCCTACTTCGGACTCGCTTCACTCGTCCTTAGAGTATACAAGACGTTAAATTCATACCGTAACACGCCTTCGGACTTGCTTCGCTAGATAGTAATCTGTTTCAATCCTAACGGTCACCTAACCAGATATAGGCCACGTACTAAATATGAACTCAAATGGATAATTTTCTATTTGATTGGTCTTATGTATGACTACATGCGTGCTAAATCTCGAATTGATCGCAACATGTTTTCGCATTTTATGATTTTTTGAATTTTTCTGAGTCATTATTGCGGAATAATTTTAAAAAAAATAATTTTCCGGGTAGCACAACTACACCTATACTGATTATTGTACAAAGTTTCAACTCTCTAGCATAAATACACTGGAAGCTACGATGATAACTGACGAACATAGACAAACAAATTAGTAAAAACCACTCAAGAGGCCTTAAAAACACCTAAAACGGTAATTCAGGTGACATCCCAGTGGTCACCCATCCAGGCATTGACCACGCTTAATGCTATTAAACTTTTATGGTCCAACTAAAACCATGGATATACTTGTTGTATTGAAACGAAACTTAGTGTCCTTATTTATTACGTTTAGGTATACATTTGTATTAAATTTCAACTCAATTAGGTCATTTTCCGATTTTTTATATTTTTTTTTTTAAAATATACGTAACGTTTTTTTAAAAATATACGTACACAAGTCATTTAATAAAAATTAAACTAATGAGATGACACTTGACACATAATTGGTCTTATAAATGGCTCCATGCGTTCCAAATCTCAAATTGATCGTAACATCTCCGCGTTCAATGTTTTTTCTAAATTTTTGCTGAATCATTATTGCGGGTTAATGACGTCATTAAAAGATTTTCCGGGTTGCACAATTACACTTATAGATTGATTTTTGTACTAAGTTTTAACTCTGTAGCTTAAATATACTCGGAGCTACGATGATAACACTCACACACACTTTATTCTCCTTTTGGTTGTATGTATCAAAGTATTGTTTGTTTCTTACTACCCCATATCTTTTTTATGTTTGAATTCACCTAAAAGATTAAAGATGTGCCTGCACTGTACTTTTGTACCTGCAAAATTGGCTTGCTTTTGGTCAAATGGACGCAACATTAGTAAAGCAGAGTCACATAATCTCAAATTAATAATAATACCCTGATGGACTTGTGCGTAGAAGATAGGTCAACGGATATTTTTATTGGTTAATTTCTGTTTTAATATTAAATTTTGACACAATATAATTGTGCGAGAGACACCAAGGAAATTCAATGCTACATCCGGGAACTGTTCCATCATTCGACATCATTTATGGCTCGAGTTAAACAAGTTATTACATAGAATTAATTGAAGGTCAGAGTGAGTTCAGGCTCTGTCGGGGCCCTGATGAGTTAGTCGTAACGAAACCGAGTGGGACATGACATTATGTCGAGCCATCAATGATGACGAATGTCGAATAATGGAACAGTTCCCAGATGTAGTAGCATTGTATTTTGCTTGTTTTATTTCCTAGGTGTCTCTCGCACAATTATATTGTGTCAACTATTCATGTTTTGCAAAACTTGGTAGTATCAAAATTATATATTAAATTTTGAATTAAATTGCATGAATATCATTATAAATTAATTGTAAGTTTGTTAAAAGCATTTAATTAAATAAATGGGGTCCCAGTACTTATGTAATTGAGTCAAGGGGAAAAAACACACACACACACATACAGACAGACAATTTTGTGAAAACCATTTAGTAGATCTTAAAACACCTGAAACGGATATTTCAGGTGATATTCTGGTTTCGGATTTTTTCGCAAACACAATACTTTCCTATATACCTACGGTGTTAATAAGGGAAATTAAAATCCTGCTATGGGGGTCAAGTGGGATGTCGCTTGCTGTTTTTTTGTCGCGCTAAATCCTCGACCCCGATATCATTAACTTATTTTCCCTTAATATGTCACAAAAAAGATAACCCTTCGTGGGTTTGTTACTTCGAGTGGTCATATCGACTACGGACCAGTTTAGAACTCCAAGTACCAAAAAACGCAGAAAACGACACCCTACTCGTGTCGGTGCATTCTAAATATTCTGACCTTGTACATATCATAATCATAATTTAATGCGATAAAAAATCAATTTCTGACGATAATTGGATTACATATAGTTTGAGCAAATATGCAGTTTAATTAGAAGAGAAATAAGATGTGGGGTTTCCTGACATTCATGCCGAGGACAGCAACCTTAAAACAAGAAACTACCCGTAAACTAACTTAGGCTGTTGTCTTGAACTTATGAGTCGAAGTCAATAAGTCATACCTGTATCAGGGTCTAAAATATAAGATGCAGAGAATATAACTGTGGACCTAGGGAAAGATTACAAAACCTTTTACATTAAATTTCCTGTTTGTCTCTCCTCGGAAATTCCCATTTGCTAAAAGTCCCCCAAAATTAGGGAAAAACGCCTTCATAAGGTAATTATAATTAGGACACTGGTAAGACCATGTTAATAAAGAGGAAAAACCAATGTTAACATAGACTTGGATTACAAAATGGAAATTACATTTTCCCATTAATCTTGACACAGATTAATCAAATGAACACCAAATTTATCTTGGTCTGTAAGGTTTGCTCCCCTAATTTAGTTAGTTCATACATCATATTGATGTGTCCTGCATGTCACTATGGTCCATTTCCTTTTAAATTTGTCCATGTCTAGAAATAAATCAGATGCCTTTTAATTATATCACAGATATGTCAACACTAGTATTACCCAGTAGTATAACCTTCAATAATATAATAGGACTTCTGCTGTTAGTGATAGTAATTTGGAAGAGGTAGACCACTTTGTAAGTAGGTCACGTCATTGGCCCCTATTTGCTTACTCCCTTAGATAGAATATAGTGTATTTAACAAAGGCCTGACATCGCACAGGCTCCGAACTACCGGCTTGACGTTCCTATCGAAGGATGGCATGAAGATCCCATCCATTTCTCCCAAAAAAATCCTATAGGCCTTGCCCGAGCCTAAAGGACTGTTTGGATGGTAGACACACGTGCTAATCATTAAACCACCGGGATCCCCTATTTCCGCGGTAAATATCTACAAATTTAAGACATTCCTAAAGCACCCATGGGTGACGAGGAAATTGAAGTTTCGTTTCCACTCATGAATCATTAATGACGCACATCATTATTATGTTGCTCAGCATCAACCAAGAGCGGTGGAAAAATAGGTAATTCAACCCTTCCTCGCTTTTATTTTTCTCAATTCCATCTTTAAAAAATGTTATTGTAAAAGAAACAACCTCATAAGCGTAATTTTTTTGATGAAAATTCGCTAAAGATCATAAAAATTTAACTTCTTCTCATTTATACCTTAGGTATACAGAAAAATCTTTTGCTGGCATTAAAAATTCAAAGATGGGATTTTACCTAATTTGTCCGTTTCAGATATTTTAAGGCCTTCTGAGTAGTTATTTTGAAGTTGTCTGTCTATAAGTGTATATGTATGTAAGTGTGTGAGCATACGTGCGTGCGTGCACGCGCGTGTTTCGTAGCTCCTATTGTGTTTATGCTAGAGAGTTGAAACTTAGACAAATATGTATATTTTG
>JACMZG010001893.1:12122173-12247173 GCA_018340805.1 Microvelia longipes
AAAATAATCTCCTAGTTAAAACCCACATAGCGGTTACATTTCTCGTATCAAATCATTACATCAATAGTACATAGTTTAAATAAATAGAGGGGATGACTCTTTGACCAAGTTGCAGATATAGCTGCAGGTCAAATTATATAAACCTATAAATAAATAGTGGTTTTGATCAAACAAGATTAGCAAAAAGTAAAATGAACTAATTACAGATAAATAGATGTATATGTTATTAAGGTCGATATGTGCGAGTTAATGTAATATGTTTAGTTAATTAGTAAAAGGGGAGGTAAATAGGGGAGATTCAACGGCCTACCGATGTTCTATCGATCTAGCCATTATAAATTCCCTTGCGAATGTAATCTATTTTTATAAGGGAAAAGCCGTTTTATTTCACGGATCATTTATTGTAGAGTAATCAATGGCAGAGAAGGGGATTAGAAAGAGTAAGAGGAAAACGCTAGCAGAGATTTTCACTCTTTTTTCACAATCTGCAAATCTACTACGATTTTGCAGCATTTTGTTTTTTTCCTGCTTAACTTTTTACACTTTATCTTTGTTATTTTGGAAATTTGGAAAATAAATTTTTATATCATTTGTGACAGGAATGTAATTAAAGAGTAAATCAAATTTACGGAATTTCTACTTCGTGCTTTTAACACTATGAAAAACATTACTTTAGAAGTAAGACATAAAAAATGATATACATTCTTTGATTCTTTTTTGAAGATAAATACTTAAAGTTTTGCAATAAGAACCATCTTTACTTTCGCATATCAAATAAAACCATAAATACTTAGTCTATGAGCCAGGCATAAAAATGTGACTCATTTTGTACTACTTCAAACCAAATTTTTCTGAAAATATACCTTAAATTATGAAGAAAAACATAGCCTGCCTATTCAGCGTGGAGCCCTTCATATGAAAACGCTCTCTCAAAATATTAGAAAATCGCACAATTTCCAGTTTTCTGGAAATAATTGGTTCCCTGTAGGTCGTGTGCAAAATATGAAGAGAATTTTTTACTGGTAAAATTTCCTGCTAAACAAGTGTTTTTCGTTAAAATCAGATAAATAGAACAAAAGTTATGACATTTGGTAAATGTCTAAAAAATGCACAAAAAGCAGATATTTTTCCAAAGAAATTCACTGACTTTGCAAAAATTAACCTTTTCTTCAGTGTTTTGTCATCCGATTTTGTTGATTAAACACTAGTTTTATAGAAAATTGTATCTCCTTTAAAAAATGTTCTCTTCATGTTTTGCACACGACCCACAGGGAACCACTTATTTTAAAAAAACTGAAATTTATGTGATTTTCTAAAATTTTGAGCATGCACAATCATATGAAGAGCTGCCACTCTTGATAGGCAGACTGAATATGTTTTTTCTTCATAATTTAAGGTATATTTTCAGAAATATTTTGTTTGAAGTAGTACAAAATGAGTAATTTTTTCACGTCCGGCTCTTGGACTTGCCACAGTTATAGTGGCTTTGGTAAGCTTGGTAGAGAAACAATCCAGTGATTGCTCTAATGCGGGAGTTAGAAAAAGATAAATAAATAAATAATGATAATAATATCACTATTGGAATGTAAAAGATAGGAATATTAAAGAATAGATAAATAAATAAGTACATAAAATGTAGTAGATATATGATTTGATAGATTGATGTTGAATGTATATAAGGATAGTGGATTAGACGTAAAATATCAGCTCTACTGTCGCACTCATAATGTAGACTACTGTCTCTAATCAAAGGGAGTTAGCTAAGTTATCTATCACCTTTCCCTAATTACTATCAATATCACTAATGATCATAATGTACTGTCAGTTCTCTTAGAATTTGGGCAAAAATACTCCTAATTACTATCACTAATGTTCATAATGTATAATCTTTTTTTTAAAGCTAACTTAAATAATCTTATCACCGAAAAAAATAATTTCAATAAAAAGCTTTTAAAAATATTGGCTTCTTGAAAGCATTACTTAAATCTTTAATTCATTTAAGTTTTTAAATATTGTTTAGTTAATTTATTTTATTATTTATATATAGTTAATTTTTAGTTATTGGTAATTAGTTAAATATTGTAATCCTATTATTTATTTCATTGTTGGAGTTATTATTTATACTAAGAGTATGCCTTCTAATCTTTTATTTGTTTTAAATTTTTTAGCATGTATTTTTATTCCTTAATTTATTAATTTATTAACTTATTAGTTATTTTTTACTCTATTCTTAAGAAACATTGAGCTGTGATCTTTAACCTAGTTATTATGTTCGCGTTATTACTTTTGAAGAAAATATTTTAGTAATATTCCCTTTATTTACAGATCCACTTATCTATTTATTAGAAGATAAAGAAAGTCAGTGTTAAATTTGTTATGTTATATATTGTAAAATTTGGCTTATACTATTGTAAGGTTTCACCTTGTTGTGTAATGCTTGTAAAACAATTTTGAAATAAAGATTATTTATTATCAAGAATTTGGCATAATACTATAATGTTCACAACAAAAATACTCCTGTTCATAATGTCAGTTCTCTTAGATTTGGGCAAAAATACTCCTAGTTCACAATTGTACTCCTAATTACTATCACTAATGTTCATATGTATGTCAGTTCTCTTAGAATTTGGGCTATCACTAGCAGTTCTCTCCAATGTCACTAATGTTCAGTCTCTTAGAATTTGGGCAAAAATACTCCTCTATCACTAATGTTCATAAGTAATGTCAGTTCTCTTAGAATTTGGCAAAAATACTCCTAATTACTATCACTATGTTCATAATGTAATTCAGTTCTTTTAGAATTTGGGCAAAAATACTCCTAATTACTATCACTAATGTCATAATGTAATGTCAGTTCTCTTAGAAAAAAATACTCCTAATTACTATCACTAATGTTCATAATGTAATGTCAGTTCTCTTAGAATTTGGGCAAAAATACTCCTAATTACTATCACTAATGTTCATAATGGTATATGTCATTCTCTTAGAATTTGGGCAAAATACTCCTAATTACTATCATAATGTTCATAAGTAATGTCAGTTCTCTTAGAATTTGGGCAAAAATACTCCTAATTACTATCACTAATGTTCATAATGTAATGTCAGTTCTCTTAGAATTTGGGCAAAAATACCTATCACTAATGTTCATAATGTAATGTCAGTTTCTTAGAATTTGGGCAAAAAATACTCCTAATTACTATCACCTAATGTTCATAATGTAATGTCAGTTCTCTTAGAATTTGGGCAAAAATACTCCTAATTACTATCACTAATGGGGTTCTCTTATAAAAATACTCCTAATTACTTCGTTCATAATGTCAGTTCTAGAATTTAGGCAATAATACTAATGGGGATATCTATTTTATTATAGTCAAGAGTATTAACTATTAAAAATACATGCATCAAGGGAGTCTATACAGTTGGTAATACTTATTCATCTATTAGTAAAGCTTTAAGAAAGGGGAGCAATTATTCTAATTTTGCATGGCTAAATAAAGTAATAAATAATTCAAAAGGGTTCAAATAGGTTTTCTTATTCTTGCTAAACTATGAGTTGCTTAAAAAAGCTTAAGCAGGTATAAGATTTAAAGATCATAATGCTTTACCCTTTCTGTGCTATCACATATATCACTCCTTAATTTACTTCCCCTAAGTTAAGGGTTAAGCGACGAAGCTACACTATCCTCGTTAAAGAGGCACCCGAAACATTTAATTTGGAAAGTTCATGAGTAAAATTACTCTTTAAAATTATTACCCGTTTCTGTGGGTTTGAACGAGTAAGGTAGTTTCTGTTCCAGTATGCGCCTTCTTTACACTACTCCATTGGTTTCACCCCCTTCCTACATTCCTATTTTATGTTTAATGAAATACATAATTTTCTCATCATGACATTATTATAAATTTAAAATTGACTCTTATATTGTAAAGTTAATATTATAAATATACAAATTATAATGAATAAGTGTTTTGCTTCCCTATCTCCATTTGAAGGAGGAAGCATTGTAATAAGAAAAAATTTGACACGATTTTTTAATGAAATCTCCACGTTTCAGCACCTGCAGATTTCAAAATAAATAAAAATTTGGTGTCCCTTTAGAAGCAAGTATAAAGGTAGGAAAGTCTGAGAACTTTTTTTGTGAGCAGGATACAGGTACAACTGCTAGACTATTTCAGATAAAACTAGTTGCAAGTCCTATCAGAGATGAAATTGATTAGATATTGAAATAAATCCCACAAGGCTTCTGAATATGATGGCACCTATTTAGAAAATGACCATTTTGAAGCAAAAAAAAAATTTGCTTCAAATGATTTCTAGTAGTGGTCTGAATTTTCAATCTAGCGTTACGATTACAAATGTTAAAACGCACCACAAACTCACAGACATAAGTAAGTTCGTTAAATTTACTGGACTGTTTAGTTACTCATATACAATCGGTTACATCCAACATGCACTTATCATGTAAAAATGATAGCTAAAATGATAAGTTTGCTTTACTCGTGTAGTTTTGAGTCCACCTGTAAGTATAAGCAACAGCCCTGTACACCACTATACGTAACACCTCAGCACATCACTATGCGCAACGCCCTTTAACATGACTATGTGTAACGCCCTAGTACATCTCTATCCGTAACACCCTAGCACATCACTATGCATAAAGCCCCTGCAAACATCAATATGCAACGCCCGAGTTCATCACTATATATACACATCATCCCAGCATACATCTATGAGCACAACGCCCTTAAACATGACTATGTGTAACGCCTTAATACATCACTATCCGTAACACCCTAGCACATCACTATGCATAAAGCCCCTGCAAACATCAATATGCAACGCCCGAGTACATCACTATATATACACATCATCCCAGCATACATCTATAAGCACAACGCCCTTAAACATCACTATGCGCAACACCCCTGAAGATAATTACAAC
This sequence comes from Microvelia longipes, assembly GCA_018340805.1. Lineage (NCBI taxonomy): Eukaryota > Metazoa > Arthropoda > Insecta > Hemiptera > Veliidae > Microvelia > Microvelia longipes. Next base: position 12,127,114 of record JACMZG010001893.1, read on the forward strand.
AGAAATAAAACACAGGTACTTTCATTCTAACGTTACAGCGAGCTCTAACAGATTAATAAATAATAAATAAAACGTTAATTTCTATCAAAATACATGTTTACAAAATATATAATTAAAATGAAATAAATCATATGGAACATTTGTTACTTATAAGCTTAAAAGTCGTGCACGACACTGAATCTACTCCTTAATTTTAAAGCTATAAATTAACGTAACTGAGTTTTATTTATAAAACTTAGAAAAAATAGTATAAGTTTAATCAAAATAAGTTAATAGAACAAGTATATTGCCAGATATATGTCACCCTATAGGTAATAGCTACCTATGTTTTTTTTAAAATTTCTTTTTAAAGGTTTTGTAAGAAAGAATATGTATGGGCGAGCTATTATATAGTCTAAAAGCTTTGAAAGCACAGTGAGTACTCGCAGCTGATGTTCTGCAGCTAGGCTCAACTATCCTCTCATCGTATTCGCGTATAGTCTGATCTTTATGTCTGGATAATGGAAAATAATCGTATTCGCGTATAGTCTGATCTTATGTCTGGATAATAAAATAATCATCGTATTCGCATATAGTCTGATCTTTATGTCAGAATAATGGAAAATTACAAATATTTTAATTTTTAAAATAAACAGGATTTTTTTAAAACCTAATTAAAATTGTTTGAAGTCTTTTATATAAAACAAATTAAAATCCTTAAAAACTTAGTCTGAAGCATATTTTATGTTTTTTTTTTTTTTAAAAACGTTTTGCATTAGATTGTTAAACTAGGTTAAAATAGAATCCTGCAACATAACTTAAGGCAGTGTAAGATTTATTTTTATCTCTAAACCATGCATATAAGTCTTGTCGAAACTCAATTAAAGATCTAAAATACCACCCCTAGAGCATGAGGGGGCTTTAAACGTCTAATCAAGGAAGAGACAATTGTACATATTACCGCGTTACTTATGGTTACTAGTCATCACTGCCTTACCCTTATTTTTTACATTTCGCGTACTTAAAATACAATCGGATCTATTCTGGGGGAAAATTCACTTGGAAAATAATAAAAATGGTTTGTCTTTGAGAATTTATAGATTCGTTTCTTTTCAGATGTAAGAGGAAGTGGGACGGGGTAAATATCGGACGAATTCAAGGTAAAAGAAGGTTCCTTTGCAGATCCTTTGAATATCGTATCCTTAAAAGTTTTATATACGTTACATTGTTTCCACTTTTATACCGTTTAAACGTTTATTCTTCTTTTTATTCAAGTAATGGTGTTGCTAGGGAAATAACTTTTTTTTCTGTACAAAGGTTATTTTCTACTTTAAGCTTCTGAGCAACACGGACTAAGAAATGGAATCATTAATAGTAATGAGTACAGTTATTTGTATCAAACACAATGTACGGAACACATTTTATTATAATAATAATAATAATATTTATAATTTAATATTTTTTCGTGCGTATTTACTTTTTCTTATTTATATCGTCTACATACAGAAAAAGTATTGTGTTTGCAAAATCGTGATGACACCGAAATTTTCTGTTTCAGGCGGAGTGGTTCTCACAAAGTTGTCTGCTTGCATGTGCATGTGTGTGTGTGTGTGTGTGTGTGTCTGTCTGTTATCATCGTAGCTCTTAGAGTTTTTATACTAGAAAGTTTTAACTTTATACAAAATCAGTCTATAAGTGTAGTTGTGCTATGCGGAAAATAATTTTTTCAACCCACAATAATGACTCAGCAAAAATGTTGCGATCACTTTGAGATTTAGCACAGATGTAGCTATGTATAAGATTAAAATATGTGCATAAGTATCATTCCATATTAGTTAAAGTTTTATTAAATGACTTGTTTACGTTTTTAAAAAAAATCTTTAAAATTTTGTACAAGTGTATACCTTTACGCAACAAATTAGTACACCAAGTCGTATTTAAACCACGTTTTAATACGATATGTATATCCATGACTTTTGTAGGGATATACAAATCAAGCACCACTGACAACGCTTAGTGCTGTATGGAACGGTTTTATTTACTATCTGAGTATGAGCGAAGCGAGTCCGAAGACGTGTTGCAGAATATTTTTCGTATGTTGATTTGTATATTTTGAAGACAAGCGAAGCGAATCCGAAGTAGTGGGAATGAGCGTAGCGATCTGACGTGATGAGGAAAAGTTCCGAGGTACCCCGTACCCGATGTTTTTCAATTTATTCGTGTTAATTAATTAATTATATCTATATTTAACTAATTCTTGATTGTTTTATATCCAAATGTTTTTTCTTTCTGAAGCGGGACTCTTTATGATCTAAAGATACGAGACGAAATCGTACCCAGCAATCGCTTGACAGCCAAACACCAATTAAAACCTAGGCTGGGTAGACCGGCCTTGCTTCCTGAGAGAGCGGTTTTACGAATAAATTTTGACAAAATTTAATATACCAACAGATTTGCACGATTAGTCCACATATTAGTTTAGTAGTGATGAGAGGGCACAAATGGCAAATTCTCATTTGTGCCCACTCATCGCTATATACCAGCTATAACCAGACAATTGTCGACAACTTTTAAAATAAAATTAGGTAGTAACTTATACTACACAGTTCGTTGCCTCTTTTCAGGGTTTCTTTCAGAGTTTCTTCCCCGTGGGGGTTTCTCAAAATTATGAGGGGGGTGGGGTATACATAGTTTTTGACCAGGGAGGGGGTGGGATGCAACCATTCTTTAACGTCAAGTAAAACTTTGTCCAAAGAATATTATTTTTATATATAAATTTATTTAAATAAAAGATATGTTAAATAAACATAATACAAAGTATTTTTTAGAAGTATTTAAAATTGCTCAAAGTAACACAATAATATCTTCCAATAAATAATAAAATGGAGTACCATTCATGGCTATATGATGCAACAATTTAGATGTACCAATATTAAATCCTTAAAAAATAAGGAGAATCATGAGAATCATGGTTTTGGACTTTCGAACATTTTCTTTACCCCAGTAAATTAACTCTCTACCCCCAAAAATAAATTATTATTTTTGTAAATACTAACCATATTACCCAATTATAGTAATTTTGATACTAATTTTAGTAAATTCAAAAAGTTAAGTTATAGGAAAAAAAAATCAAATCTGTCATTTCGTATAAAGCTTTTGTTCAATGTGTGTATGTGTGTGTGTCTGTTATTATCGTAGCACCCAGTGTATTTATGCTAGAGAATTGCATAAACTAAAATCAGTCTTTTATGACGTCATTAACCTGCAATAATGACTCACCAAAAAATTCGAAAAACCATTAAACGCGGATAAATGATGTGATCGTATTGAGATTTGGCACGCATGTGACTATGTATAAGAATAATATATGTGCTAAGTTTCATCTCATTGTCAGCATTAGTTCAATTTTCATTGAATGACTTGTGTACGTTTTTTAAAAAATTGGGAAATAGTTCGATTGTGTTGAAATTTGGTACTAGTGCATATCATTACCTAATAAATAAGTACACTTATTTATTTTCACACTTATTAAATTTCGTTTGAATACGAAAAGTATATGAATGATTTTTGTTGGATCATAAAAATTAAGGAGCATTGAGCTTGGTTAGTGCTTTATGGCTAACTACTGAGAATAATACGGATGCATTTTGAAGACGAGCGAAGCGAATCCAAAGGCATGTTGCAGTATAAATATGGCGAACTGTATTTCTAAAGCGAGCAAAGCGAGTCGAAAGGAGGAAGGACGAGCGTAGCGAATCCGATGTAACGAGGAAAAGTTCCAAGTTACCCCGTACCCAAATTTTCATCTATATTTTCATACAATATTTCTTTTAATTTGAAAATATTTCCAAATCAATTTACTTATTTACTCACTTATTTTGTAATTAGAAATATCTATATGTTTATAATCCAATTATTTATTCATTAATAAAACGATAAATATAATATACCGCTTGGAACATTTCAGATGCACCAACGTTAAGTGGGTACAAACTTAAACTTTTCGTGAACTGGAGACAACGGAAACGTGGATTCAAACTTGTCTCAGATGAAACTAGATCCGACCCCGCATTTGCGTATTAATAGCCAAGGAAACCACGTAAAACCCTGGCTGGGTTGGCCGGCCTTGAATTCAAGACCTCCCGAGTGTACGGTACAAAGGATAACCTCATATTGAGGTCCACACACACAGTATTTGTTGTTCAGTTTTGTTTGTATTTTTATAACAATTTTAGGTTTATTTACCTGGTTTTATTTATTTATTATCATTCTAATAAACGAAAATTTGATTGACAAATGTATGCCAATATTAATGAGTGGAGCCCTTCATATAATTCTGCACGCTCAAAAGTGTAGAAAATAGTACAAATTTTAGATTTCATGAAATAAGTGGTTCCCTGTTGGTCGTGTGCAAAACTAAAAGAGAACATTTTTAACACTGACGAATACTTCGAGTGTCAATTCATCAAAATCGGATAACTAAAACCAAAGTTATGGCAATGGCAAAACCACCATAAATTGTTAATTTTTGTTTGTCTATCTTTAGTGCATTTTGAAGTTGTTTTATAAAACCATCATAAATTGTTAATTTTTGTTGTCTATCTTTAGTGCATTTTGAAGTTGTTTTACAAAACCACCATAAATTGTTAATTTTTGTTGTCTATCTTTAGTGCATTTTTTAAGTCGTTTTACAAAACCACCATAAATTGTTAATTTTTGTTTGTCTATCTTAAGTGCATTTTTTAAGTCGTTTTACAAATGCTATAACTTTGGTTCTAGTTATATGGTTTTGACAAATATACTGAATTTTGGATTTTGTCAGGCTTAAAAAAAATTTAAGTTTTGAACCACTTATTTCAAGAAACCTAAAATTTGTGCGATTTTTTTAAATATTCATACGAAAATCTCCACTCTGGATAGGCAGACAATGATGCTTTTTCTTCATCGTTTAAGGTATACTTTTAAATAAATTTGGTTTGAGCAGTAAGAAATGAATTACATTTCTTAGGTCTGGCTCCTAAACTAATAGATCTTTGCCTAAAACCACCATCTAAGAAATATTTTAAAACACAAATTTACGATTTATGTCAAACAATAGCTTAATGTGAAAAAACCGGACTTATAGTAATATTATGGTATCTGATTTTTTTAGGGTTTAATGCAGCTTATAAAAAAGACAATATTACAATACGGTATGCTCAAATTTAACTTTTTGAAATTATCAAAAGTGGTAACAACATTACCGTATTCGGGTAACAGATACCAAAACATTAATGATAAATCTGAACTCGCAAGAGTCTATACCCTGAAGGAAGAGACCATTTTCAAAAGTCAAGAACTATATTTCCCCTAATTTTTAAGGATTTAAAATTGGTGCATCTAAAATTTTCCGCCCGGTATTTGTTTATTTCTTCATGTCGAGGTAATATTTACAAATGATCAGTTTAACGATCGCAGAACCATAACATCATTTACCTGATAGTTTATATTCTGCTACATTGAATTGTCGAGACCTATACATCTTATAAAAGCTCTTTAGAAAGGCAGATTTTCTCTTCTATATAACAAATTGAATTGACAATAGTTTGACCCTAAATATTTACAAGGTTGAATATATTTTTTTATTTTAGGGGTTTATTTTTTTTAGAAATATTGGTAAAAAACACACTTATGTTGTTCAAAGTATTCAAAGTATTGAGCTCTGTAAGGTTTTTCAATCGAAATAAGCCCCCTCTAATAGTCTTCGAGAAATCAAAATATTTTAAATCTTCAACAAGACTAAAAATTAACTATAAAATAATAAAAAAAAGAGGTGTAAAATCTTTTTAATCTTCAACAAGACCTAAAAAGACCTCCTTTATTAACAATAAATATAATAACAAAAGAGGTGTAAAATCTTTTTAATCTTCAACAAGACCTAAAAAGACCTCTTTTATTAACAATAAATATAATAAAAAAAGAGGTGTAAAATCTTTTAATCTTCATCAAGACCTAAAAGACCTCTTTATTAACAATAATATAATAACAAAGAGGTGTAAATCTTTTTAATCTCAACAAGACGTAAAAAGACCTCTTTTATTAACAATAAATATATAACAAAGAGGTGCCGCATCGGATTCGCTACGCTCATCCTCCCTACTTCGTCCTCAAATAGTAATTACAACTTTTCACCCATCTAAGCACTGACCTCGCTCGTTGCTCCTTAACATTTATAATCCAAAAAAAAACATTAATTTATAACGTAAAGAGATACACATGTATCTAACTTTAACTCAATAAAATTATTTTTAATTTTTGGAATAAGTTTAAAAGAAACGTAGTCATTCTTTACATATAAGGCTAATAATGAAATAAAACTTAGCACATTTGTTGGTCTTAAAAATAACTACATGCGCGCTAAATCTAAAACTGATCGTCAAAGTTTTTTGCGATTTATATATTTTCGAAATTTTTGCTGAGTCATCATTGCGGGTTAAATTTTTTAGATCATAAAAAGCATTTTCCGGATACCTCAACTAGGCCTAAAGATTTATTTCTGTAAGTTTTTATTTTAGTTCTGTAGCATAAATACAGTGGGAGATCCGATGATTACAGACACACTAACACACACACATACAGACAGACAACTTCGCGAAAACCACTCGGAAGGACTTAACCTTTTTTACCATAAATTAACACTTCAAAGCATAATTAACATAAAACACATACGTTGAAAACATCTTATCAGTTTATTAAATACTCCTAAAAGGATTATTCGTCTATGTCAACGACGTAGAGGTCACTAAACACGAGAATATATCTAATATAAATATATATACAATATATAATAATATATATAATATATATATATATATATATATATAATATATATATAATATATATATATATATATATATATATATATATATATATATATATAATATATATAATATATATATATATATATATATATATATATATATATATATTATATATCATAAAGCCAAATATTGATTACAATAAGATGTAAAAGATAATTTATTTTTTAGAAGTTATTCTTTTTTGTTTTAATTTTGTTTATGAATCATTAAAAAATAACATTTACTTCATTGTAAAATAATAATATTGCACACTCAACAGGCACTTAATAGCTCACATCACTAAATAAAATTATCTTATCTAACCCTAGATAAGGATAATTAGAAGGATAATAAGAAAGGGATATGCGTTTAAACAGATAGCAAAAGATAGCGAGAGCAGTAACCTCTCTCAACATAATCGCCTTATGCCGCAAGTTTCGTTACGATTTGACAATGCCTTCCAGAGTTATCGTTCGCCATACGCGAAAGACAACTAAAGGGCAGAAACTCAATCTATACAGAGATATATATTTGCGATTCAAAGAGATAGTTTTAAGGTTAGTTTTAAGATAGTGTTAAGGCGGGATATATATATATATATAAATATATATATAATTATATATAATATATATATATATATATATATATATATATATATATATATATATATATAATATAGTTAGTTGTATATAAATTGTTTCAGAGGTTATATTTTTGGTATCTAAAAGCCAAATGCCCCAGTCCCTCCTTCCATCATCAGAACACCCTCATAAGCTTCATTTCCTTGATGGAAATTTACTAAAAACTATCGACTCTCTCTGGGTCCATTATACATGGATAATCCCAATACCTCCGGCCATATTTGAGCTTACGATGCGCCCGCAAATTTTATTGGTTGACTAACCACCTTTAACCAATCCTTTCAAACGAAAATTAAGCTCGAAATTTCCTTTATACTCTAATATTGTAAAAATAAAAGGAAAAAGTTTTTTTCCAATAGTTTAAAGGGAAAAAAGACGTAGAGGTAAGGTATATTGGGAGTGGATTGGGACGCGATGGCTTTATAGAAGCACACACAAGCTGTTCACGAGGATACACAAAGCTGCTCTCAAGCACACAGAAGCACACAAAGCTTGCAGATAAAATATATTCCTTATTCATTGTACACGTAGCTCTCTTATCTAGTTTTTATTCTTTTCAGAGATAGTGATGCGTATTATTTGAAACTCACGTATTTATGATTTACCATCGTAATTTAACTTTTTTTATATCTTTTTGTAAAAATATGGTGGTTTGTACTTTATCTTGTTGTAAATGTAATGACTTTATGATTTAATGGAACAAGAACCTTCTTCAGTCAGTGAGCCAATTTCTAATGTGGTCAGAGGTCCCTAAACAAAAAATGTGTCGTCAGATATATATATATATATATATATATATATATATATATATATATATATATATATATATATATATATATATATTATATTTATTTTCCTAGCCATTTTTTGTAAGTACGAAAAAGCTTAAACGGTTTTTTACATGATCATTATTAAATTAATTTTATTGACAATAGGTTCCTATTAAAAACCAGGTTATGTGACGTTATAAACATTTAGCTAGCTAAACTTTATAAAATTGTTATGATTAAGGGCTAACATTTTTAGCTGGGAACTTAAAATTACATTTTTGCTTTTGAAAGTCTTATTAGCAAGACAATGACTTGTAAGTCAATTATTTCTCTGGATTTTCAAAAGGGAATGCTCTAACATTTAATTGTTAGCATAAACTGAGCATTTAATAAACGCAAAAAGGAGTGATTTTATGATAATTGGCATGATGATCAATTATAATTTATGGAATAACATGTGCATTTCATTTGAAATCCCAAAAATATTGACTTAAAAATCAATGCTGTTGCTTTGATAACACTTCATGCTTAAAACCAAAAATCGAGACAAATATTGACTGCTAAGCGAGAAATCAAATATTCCAAAGGAAATAAAAGGGGGGGGGGGGCTTGCGGACCTTCCTACCAGAATTGTTTGAAGTTTTTTTGAGCTAATGGAGGCTCTTACATTAACAGGGTGAAGCAATCAAAATCACAAACATTGAGAAACCAAATAAAGAATATGAAAATGTGTATTTATATATGCTCAATAATTTTGAAATAAATTATTATGAATGGTTATAATCTGTTTAAAGATAACTGAGCTCGATCTGGGGATCTTACTACGGTTAAGGATGATTTAAGGGGATCTTACTACAGTTAAGGATGATTTAAGGGGATCTTACTACAGTTTAAGGATGATTTAAGGGGACTTACTACAGTTAAGGATGATTTAAGGGGATCTTACTACAGTTAAGGGTGATTTTCAACATATTGGTAGTACTTGCCAGTAGGTAGCAGGAAAAGTAATTGGAGCAGGTTTGATAGTATTAAGCTAAAAACAGGTATAATCGAATTTGCTTGAAAATTCACAAAAGATACTATACATTTTATTAAAAATTATATTAAATTATTATTAATAGTAAACAACTATTTAAAAATAAATCAGTATAATAAGAGAAAAAATTCCTGTACACATCTTTAGATAGCCTAGTTGGCCAAAAGCTTCGATTCAGGTGGCGTGTTTTCAATGTCTGAATCACTATCCATGATTAATAAACACTTGATAATAAATAATTATTAAATCACTTTCCAATAATACCAAAACTTCGTTAACAAAAACGTTCCATTCTTTTTTTGATAAACAAAAGAATAACAAGGAAGGTTACATCATAACCTTGTTGTAAACTACTAGCGCCTACCTAGTTGGCATTTGAGGACCTTCACCAGCGACAGTTTTGGGTTTTTTAAAGTCGCCAACAGTAAAAAAATACATAAAACTTTGGAAATGTCGAACCATGTAACTGTGTAAATACGGTAAAAAACGTATTTTACTTTTTGAGGATGTAATGTGCCTACTTATTAGCCGCCCGGAAAAATGGTTTTTTAATTTTCTCAGTTTAATATATCAAGCAATTGCAAGCTACTGCAAATGTATCTAATTTAGAATATCGTTCAATCTTCTATCACGCATGCCTTTAAAAGCTATTATTTTGACAAAAACTCTAACATTTACAGTGTGTTTCTCGGTTGATTATAGTAGCTAATTCGGACATTGTAGTGTAAACAAAATCTTATTTTATTTATCTTTTCAACCCTATAGTTTGAAGACTAGGGAAAAGACTCATTGTGTTTTAGCATAGTCTCGAAATTATAGGTCTCCAGTTCGAGCACAATACGGGGTAATATGAAGGCTTACCGAATAATTACGTTTAAATTACAGAGCATTTGTTAAAGTGTCTTAACGACTCACGACAACATAGTTGGTTCTCTCTTTGTGTCTACTTCACACTTTAACTCGAGATCTTTAGTTTTTGATCAATAGGTAATTGGTTTAGGTAATGTGCCGTGTTCACACATTTTTAACAATCCATTATGATAACGTTTTCACAATTAGCTTTATTTTATAATAATATAATAAAATATAACTTATTATTTAAAATCATACATAAATTCTAATATAATAAATAAATAATAAGAATATAAAATAATAATAATAATAAAACTAATCTCTTCACGTAAGAATAGACAATACACAAAAGTAGAACTAAATTTCGTTACCTTTTGTGGCGACAAGTAATCATGGTTTTTGAGAGAAAAATCCAAAAATAATCCATTTGACTTAAACTAATCTCTTCACGTATAAAATAGACAATACGCAACAAGTAGTACTAAATTTCGTTTCGTTACCTTTCGTGAGACAGTAATCTATGTTTTGAGAGAAAAAATCCAAAATAATCCATTTGACTTAAACTAATCTCTTCACGTATAAAAATAAGACAAACGCAACAAGTAGTACTAAATCGTTTCGTTACCTTTTGTGCGACAAGTAATCTATGGTTTTTGAGAGAAAAAATCCAAAAATAATCCATTTGACTTAAACTAATCTCTTCACGTATAAAAATAGACAATACGCAACAAGTAGTACTAAATTTCGTTCGTACCTTTTGTGCACAAGTAATCTATGTTTTGAGAGAAAAAATCCAAAAATAATCCATTTGACTTAAACTAATCTCTTCACGTAAGAATAGACAATACGCAACAAGTAGTACTAAAATTTCGTTTCGTTACCTTTCGTGCGACAAGTAATCTATGGTTTTTGAGAGAAAAAATCCAAAAATAATCCATTTGACTTAAACTAATCTCTTCACGTATAAAAATAGACAATACCAACAAGTAGTACTAAATTTGTTTCGTTGCCTTTTGTGCGACAAGTAATCTATGGTTTTGAGAGAAAAAATCAAAATAATCCATTTTGACTTAAACTAATCTCTTCACGTAGAATATGACAATACGCAACAAGTAGTACTAAATTCGTTTGTTACTTTTTCGTGCGACAAGTAATCTATGGTTTTAGAGAGAAAAATCCAAAAATAATCCATTTGACTTAAACTAATCTCTTTACGTATAAAAATAGACAATACCAACAAGTAGAACTAAATTTCGTTACCTTTTGTGCGACAAGTAATCTATGGTTTTTGAGAGAAAAAATCCAAAAATAATCCATTTGACTTAAACTAATCTCTTCACGTATAAAAATAGATAATACGCAACAAGTAGTACTAAATTCGTTTCGTTACCTTTCGTGCGACAAGTAATTATGGTTTTTGAGAGAAAAAATCCAAAAATAATCCATTTGACTTAACTAATCTCTTCACGTATAAAATAGACAATAGCAACAAGTAGTACAAATTTCGTTTCGTTATCTTTCGTACAAGTAATCTATGGTTTTTGTTGGATCATAAGAATTAAGTAACATCGAGGGAGATCAGTGCTTAGACGGGAAGAATAAAAAGAATGTTTTTACTGTTAAGATTTGTTGCAGTGTAAATGGTATGCCTTTATATTCCAAGTACAGGCGAAGCGAATCCGAAGTAGCGAGGATGGGCGTAGTGAAACCGATGTGACGGGTTTTTATATAAATATAGCTTGCCTTTACATCTTCGGGATATTTGGACATTTTAAATGATTTTATATTTTTAAATAAGTTATGTTTTTACAGCTATACCACATAAAGTTTTGACATTAGGTCCTTCAAAAAACATTGTATTTTAAATCCGTAGGACCAAAAGTAATACTAAATTTGTTACTCAGCTCTTCGACTCTCTGTGAATCAAACTTATTTGTTATCATTTTTCAGAGCTATGAGAAATGCATAGATGAATATAAAGTATATCTGATAAAAATAAAAACTGATATACTAATAATAATGTGACTGTACTGTGTTTTACAGCTTATCAATAAGCTATTTGTGCTCCAAGGTAGTAAAGAATTCTATTATTCCATTGAGTAGTAAGTTATTATCTAATAAGAAAGCCGAGCATAATAAGAAAGCATTTAGCTCCTGAGGTGAAGCCGAAGATTTTATGTATTTAACTCCCGAGGCGAAGATTATTATTCTTTCTTTTATAAGATTTAAGGCCTTTAACCCCAATTATAGAAAATACTTTTTACTCCCAAAGGAGTAAAATATTTTCTAGTCCCAAGGAAGTAAAAGTAAGTTTTTTACCTCAGGAGAAAAAAGTGCTTCTTTACTCTCTAATTGTTGCTACTACTAATTTATAGTTACGGTCCAGTAGGAAGAACGATATTAAAGTACCATACAAATATTTTTCGAAGTATTACTTACATGGACTAAAAACTATGAGGATTGCTTTAGTAAGTATGTATGATGTATGATACATCATACATAAATGATGTAATAAATGAGCTCATTTATTACATCATTTATGTATGATGTATGATACATCATACATAAATGATGTAATAAATGAGCTCATTTATTACATCATTTATGTATGATGTATGATACATCATACATAAATGATGTAATAAATGAGCTCATTTATTAACTCTAACTGACCAAAAATAGACAGCTGTAGTAAATAAAGTTGGTAGCACTTACTGGTGATAAGGGCTTCATTTTTCAAAACAATGCCTTAACTATAAGGGGTATTTAACAAAAAGTTAATTCATTTAAATTTGATGAATATGTAAGGAAAATTTTGTGCGTTTTAGAAATAAACCCTTAAATATCATTTCCATTGATAAAGGTCAGTTTATAAGAAAAATCCCATAGTAAAGGATTGGATTAAAGAGGTTATATTTACCGCAAGTTGAAGAAGCAATTGAAGAATCAGTTACCGTCGACACTTGCTGTTCGTTTAGCTGTCTATTAATATCTAAATATCAATTTACGGAACAATAATTGTAATAAAGTCAAAAAGCAAGTGCCCGAATACGAATGTCGTTCTATCTTTACGCAAACATATTTTAATCTTGAATTTCTTATAACGAATGAGAGAGGAAAATTCTCTAATAAAGCTCTGAAGAGAAATAAAAGGCAAAAAGCTTTTATCCTCATAAGAATTCAACTTATATGCAGATTTGGTTTGAAATCATTGTTAAAGTTAGGTCCGAAGTTAAACCCAAATAAAGTATCTCATATGGGATTGAAACAGAGAGAAATGTCGTAGCAAGTACTACCAGCACAACGTTTCTATTGCCAACCATAACGAATACCGTTTGTTAAAGATAAGTAATTGACAGTAAGGGAAAAGTTTTTGGATTCTCTTGAGAGGAATCCTGCATAATGTATGAGCAACTAAGTTTAAACTCCAAGGTATAAGGTGGGGGAGTCAAGATTAGAAGGCAAAATCTTCTAATACCAGCAACTTTAAAGACTTACAGAGAAAATTTCAACTAACTCTATATCTGCAAGACTAGGACTAACGAGAGGAAATCAACAGTTCTAACAATATCCCTGCGCACTCTATTGTCAACCTTCATAACAATACAATACAACCGGACTTGTTGTTTAAAAGCTCTCTTATTACGTTTTCTTCTCTTTTGTTAACATTTATGTTTCATTATTTACCATTTTCCTTGAATGAGCTATTTTATTTCAATTTTATAAAACAAAAATAATTATAATTAAGACACCTGTAAAATATAATACAGTTTTAGCAAATACCTTAATTTTCGAGGATATATTAGGTCCAACTAAAACATTACTCTGCTACATTTTAAAATAAAATTTGCCAACAATGGAGTGTTAATATTTTCTTTTTAATTTGTTCAGTTAATATGATAAAATATGTCTAAAATAGAGGTCTTCGGCCTCGTGGTCGCTCCGCGGCCTCGAAGCTTCATGGCCTTAAGGTTATTATCCTATATCAGTTCGTCATATTACTATATGCCACAATATAGGAGAAAGTATTAGTAATCGGGTACAGGGTACCTCGGAACTTTTCCCCATTACATCGGATTCGCTAAGCTCATCCTCCCTACTTTGGACTCGTTTTGCTCGTCCTCAGAAATACAGTTCACCATATATATACTGCAACATGCCTTTGGACTAACTTCGCTCGTCTTCAGATAACAAATGCATCCGTATCATTCTCAGTGGTCACCCATACTGCACTCACTCAATGCTCCTTAATTTTTATGATCCAACAAAAATCATAGATATACTTGTCGTATGGAAACGAAACTTAATGTACTTATTTATTAGGTAATAATATATACTTTTACCAAATTTCAACTGAATCAGACCATTTTCCAATCGTTTACGATTTTTTAAAAACATACACATGTCATTCAATAACAATTAAACTAATGCTGATAATGAGATGAAACTTGGCACAGACGAGGTCTTATACATAGTCATATGCGTGCCAAATCTCAATCCGATCGCATCATTTTTCCGCGTTTTATTATTTTTCGAAATTTTTGCTGAGTCATTAAAAAAATAATTTTCCGAATAGCACAACTGCAGCATTGGACCAACTTTTGTACAAAATTTCAACTCTCTAGCATAAATACACTAAGCGCTAAGATGATTACAGACACACACACACACAACTTTGAGAAAACCACTCAGGAGGCCTTTAAAACAACTGAAATAGATAATTCCGGTTTCATCCCATTTTCAGATATTTTTGCAAGCACAATACTTTTCCAATATACCTACGGTATAATTGAGGAAAAGTAAAAACGTGATTTGTTTACATTATGCCAATAGATCAAATCTGAACTAATGCTGATAATAAAACTTCCTATGTTTGTTAACTATAAAATAGTACATTTGTAATGAATTTCATCCCAATCTGATAACTTCTTGAAATTATTGCTGAGTCATTATAGTGGGTCAATTATGTCACAAATTCCATAAACAATGGAGTTCGAGACTTTAAAAAGGCTATTGAAAGTTATCGTGTGCAGTATAAATTTGGGATATTTTGAGAAAGAGCGAAGCGAGGAGACTGAACGTAGCAAATCCGATGTGGTGAATAAAGTTCCAAGGTATCCCGTATCCGTTTATTTATTTTTTAATAATATTTTAAAGTGTTAAATTATAAATCAGGATGAAGTAATAAGATAAATTCGTCCATCAAATCATTATTTGCATAAAGACATTATTACTAGAGGGGCTCTATTGGTTGAATTTTGAAACATCGAAAAAATAACCTGACTACCTTCGACTTTCAATGTGATCAAATAAACATGACAAAATTACAGTAATATATATTAAATACGTTTTAAAATACATATTTAAACACAGATAGTGTCCGGGAAGCCAAAACCAATTGATTTATTATAACCAAAACTTACTTTGAAAAGAGGTTTCCATGAGGTTACACAGAGCTTCCGATAGCCCCAAAAAGAATATTGAGGCCTCTCAATGTATTAAGATTTGCTATGCCTCCTCTAGTATATATCTCTATGATTATTTGTCAGTGACAGTTGGTATATTATTGATGATTTATTAGGTTCTGTTCCACTCACTATGTCTATGTCTATGAATATAGAATCTATGTTTATGAATATAGAATCTATGTCTTTGAATATAGAATCTATGTCTATGAATATAGAATGTATGTCAATGAATACAGAATCTATGTCTATGAATATAGAATCAATGTCTATGAACATATAGACAGGAACTTCTCTATAGAATTCATGCATGATTAAAACCTATAGGCAATAATAATAATATATTTACTTCACATTTTAAAAACTATACAAGTACAATTGTTTGCACATTTTAATTTTTTTTAAAGAATTCAGGGTGCTCTAGCCAATGTGAGAGCCTTCGATAGTTACAAAAAACTAGAGTGAGGGCTCTGGTTCTGGTTGACTATACCATACACAAATAAAAATGTGGAACACTTCACGATTTTGCGTGTCATCCTTGCGCAGGGGAAAAGCTAATCTTCTCTGTATCGTTCCAATTTTAGTATATGTACTGCCGAAGCGAGTACAAATATAGAGGCAATATAGAGGTAGAATAAAATTAAGACGCAAATGAATTCTGAATTTTTAACTATTACCTCACAGTTATAATTTCAGCGAATTTTATCAGGAAATCGCGCTTATGAGGTTGTTCGGATGACGAAAGTGAAAAGAGGCAGGATAATATGTCACATTGATAAGAAACAGGTTTTGTCACATGCTAAGCCTTCGGAGTAAAAGTAATGAAAGCTGGGGCGGAGTATATAGTTCTCTAAAACTAAATTAGAGGTACAAGAATAGTTAGTACAAAGAGTTCCAGAAAGGTAGGGAGTTGGGGTAATCCAGAGATATAACGTTTAGTTCACACGTTTCCTAAATACATATTAATTCTGCCTGAAGAGTTAAAATAAATTAAGTTATGTGTTAAGTGTATGTATATTAATATAAATAGTGACTAGAGATTATACAAGACACGTGACACATAAAAGCCTTTACAAATAAAAAGCTAATTTACTAATCCAAATACTACAAATAACTTCTACCCTATATTAGTTTTTTTTTAACTCCTAATAAAGCTCTTGGAGAATCAAATATGTTAAATCGTATTGACTGAAACTTCTCGATAGAATTCATGCATGAATAAAACCTAGGCAATATAGAGGTAGAATAAAATTCGATAGAGTGAGAAGCAATAAGAGGAAACAGTATCGGGGTGACGGGTGGCATAGCTCTTAACTTAGAGCTGGGAGTGTATGTAAACAAAGCACTATAAATACTGCCGTAAAGAATATACCCGCTGGTATTGTACCAATTCAAACAGGTAGAATGGCTTCGCCTCGGGGCTAACTTTACCCTTCGTGTAAATCCTATTTACATATTAAAATTAATGCAAATCCAGATGCATTTGACGAACCCGGGTTTCGTTCGTTGGTTTTACCAACCAGGTTCTGTTTACTGTTATTCAATATTAGATTGGATTGCAAGCCTTTAAATTATTTAGTACAAAATGCAACTTGGTGCATATTCATGGTATTTTTATTGATTGAGAATTGATTTTTTTATAATCATAACAGTAAGTTTTCACATCTGGTTGCCAATCCTGAGTATCGATTGAATTTTGGTTGTTTTGTAAGCACTGGTGATACCAGCTACTAGCTGTGATATCAGATTATCAGTTGTTAGCATGACAGAATTTTTCCCTATATTTAACAACTTCTTTTGTAAATATATTTCATTTTATCATTTTAAATTAAGTATCTTGTGGATCCAATTTTCTTATCTTTGATTATAGGTATTTCTTAAGTATATTACTTTGAAAATTCTTGCAAAACCCAAGCAACGTAGATCTACAAATTTCAGACAATGTGAGAGCATAATCACGATTAAGAACCTGATAAATGGGTAAAAATATCACCAAGAACTTAACTTCTTTTAACTGTTCCTTCCATTAACAACCTTGAAAAAAAACTTAAAGGTGAAAATCCTCAGAGAGGGAAAATTAATTTAGGTTTCTATATAAACGAATTAAACTTTAAAACCACCGGCCTTAAAAGATTATTAGGTGAGGGTTTAGGCTTTTTGCGCTATCATCAAAGGCCCCACAAAGGGAAGGAGTATTGTTTAATCAGCGAAATCTCCAAGATTACAATTTCATATTAGACTCTTCAATCAGATCAGAAAAGGAGCTTTATTGAGAACTTGTTTCTATTCCGTTTCCATCCTTCCAATCCTCAATACTTCAATTATTTCCATATTCTTATCCTACAAATTCAATTTTTATTTTCTTCAACTTTTTAATAAAAAAGAGGATTTCTTGCAAGAAGGTTCATTAATTATTTTAATTTCCCTCGGGTAGATTTTTAGGAGGGCTTTTTTTACAGGAAAACAGGAAGGATAAATGGCGCTTTTTAAAAAGAGAGGGGTCGTCCTTATTAAATTCATTCATCCTTGGTTCTTCGATTGTCCGACTTATAGGGTGAAGCAGGTATATACGGATAAGTCTTTCGAAAACGTTTCGTCTCTTCTCATCTCCTCATCCAGGAATTCTTCTCTTTCTAAACGTTAAAACGTTTCCAAAATTACATCTTTTTATCCTGCGGCATTTTACCTTCTACCTACATTCCTTCGCTAGAAAAATAAAAGATTTTATTTACGAGTAAAGAAGAAATTATTGTTATTACTTTAAGGATTACAGGTTTAGTACTAAGAGCAATAGAAATAAAAGTCCCCAGAAGTTACAGCAGCGGTACAAATATCAATCTAAAAACTATATCATTCTGTAATTGCCTTGTAAATTTTATCAACCTACTGGGATAAAGATAATCTCTAAGGCATGCGCATTTAATATTCTTTATAATTGATATTTTTTTACTCATTAGGCCTCACGCAATACAAAAATTATAAATATAATATTAATTACAAGCATTATACTTACCGATTATATAAGTTTAATTTCGGTGTTTTAAATAAATTGTTTAATTACTTACTAGTATTTTAATCAATGATCTATTCATTAGCTAATGACGATTTATAAGGATGTTTTAGCTGAATTAAATATTACACAGATTACTGTTATTGTTGTTATACAACAGATCTTTCTTTAGTTCCATTCAGTCTTATTAGTTATTTATTTGGTACCAAATATACTTATGTATTAGTTTATAATAACTCAAGGTTGATAAAAGGATAAAGGAATAAGGATACAATTTAGATACGGATACAATTCTTGCTTCTAGCCGAACATAGTTTAGTGATATTAATCAAGGTTTTACCTTCTTGGATGGGATGCTTATATTTTCGTTAGTAAATCATCTTTCACACAGTGTTTTCTTACGATGACACTAAAGTAATATCAAAAACAAATAGGAAAACAAATGCGATCACTCTCAGACCTGGCATGCAATTACAATGTGTCCACAAGGAGTAAGCCAAAATTTTCCTATGGGCGCAACCATCTTGTTTACCCTTGTAATGTACACAAACAATCTAGGGAAACAAAAAAATTCCATTTTCTTAATATATAAAACAAATAGGAAAACAAATGCGATCACTCTCAGGCCTGGCATGCAATTAACAATGTGTCCACAAGGGAGTAAGCCAAAATTTTCCTATGGGCGCAACCATCTTGTTTTACCCTTGTAAATGTAAACAAACAATCTAAGGGAAACAAAAAATTCCATTTCTTAATATATAAAACAAATAGGAAAACAAATGCGATCACTCTCAGCCTGGCATGCAATTAACAATGTGTCCACAAGGGAGTAAGCCAAAATTTTCCTATGGGCGCAACCATCTTGTTTTACCCTTGTAAATGTAAACAAACAATCTAAGGGAAACAAAAAATTCCATTTCTTAATATATAAAACAAATAGGAAAACAAATGCGATCACTCTCAGGCCTGGCATGCAATTAACAATGTGTCCACAAGGGAGTAAGCCAAAATTTTCCTATGGGCGCAACCATCTTGTTTTACCCTTGTAAATGTAAACAAACAATCTAAGGGAACAAAAAATTCCATTTCTTAATATATAAAAAAATAGGAAAACAAATGCGATCACTCTCAGGCCTGGCATGCAATTAACAATGTGTCCACAAGGGAGTAAGCCAAAATTTTCCTATGGGCGCAACTTTGTTTTTACCCTTGTAAACGTAAACAACGCACCTACGAGAAACAAAAAATTCCATTTCTTAATATATAAACAAATAGGAAACAAATGCGATCACTCTCCAGCCTGGCATGCAATTAACAATGTGTCCACAAGGAGTAAGCCAAAATTTTCCTATGGGCGCAACCATCTTGTTTTACCTTGTAAATGTAAACAAACAATCTAAGGGAAACAAAAAATTCCATTTCTTAATATATAAAACAAATAGGAAAACAAATGCGATCACTCTCAGGCCTGGCATGCAATTAACAATGTGTCCACAAGGGAGTAAGCCAAAATTTTCCTATGGGCGCAACCATCTTGTTTTACCCTTGTAAATGTAAACAAACAATCTAAGGGAAACAAAAAATTCCATTTCTTAATATATAAAACAAATAGGAAAACAAATGCGATCACTCTCAGGCCTGGCATGCAATTAACAATGTGTCCACAAGGGAGTAAGCCAAAATTTTCCTATGGGCGCAACCATCTTGTTTTACCCTTGTAAATGTAAACAAACAATCTAAGGGAAACAAAAAATTCCATTTCTTAATATATAAAAACAAATAGGAAAACCAAATGCGATCACTCTCAGACCTGGCATGCATTAACAATGTGTCCACAAGGGAGTAAGCCAAAATTTCCTATGGCGCAAACCATCTTGTTTTACCCTTGTAAATGTAAACAAACAATCTAAGGAAACAAAAATTCCATTTCTTAATATATATAAACAAATAGGAAAACAAATGCGATCACTCTCAGGCCTGGCATGCAATTAACAATGTGTCCACAAGGGAGTAAGCCAAAATTTTCCTATGGGCGCAACCATCTTGTTTTACCCTTGTAAATGTAAACAAACAATCTAAGGGAAACAAAAAATTTGTTTTTATTCCATTTCTTAATATATAAACAAATAGGAAAAACAAATGCGATCACTCCAGGCCTGGCATGCAATTAAACAATGTGTCACAAGGAGTAAGCCAAAATTTTCCTATGGCGCACCATCTTGTTTTACCCTTGTAAATGTAAACAAACAATTAAGGGGAAACAAAAAATTGTTTTCCTTTCTTAATATATAAAACAAGGTAGGAAAACAAATGCGATTACTCTACCTGGCATGCAATTAACAATGTGTCCACAAGGGAGTAAGCCAAAATTTTTATGGGCCAACATCTTGTTTACCCTTGTAATGTAAACAACAATCTAAGGGAAACAAAAAATTTGTTTTTATTCCATTTCTTAATATAAACAAGTAGGAAAACAAATGCGATTACTCTCAGGCCTGGCATGCAATTCACATTTCGTCCATCAAGAAGTTAGCCTAAATTTTCCTAGGGTTTTACCCTTGTAAATGTAAACAAACTATCTACGGGAAACAAAAGTTTTGTTTTTATTCCATTTCTTCGTACATTTTAGTATAAAATGTTAAAAATTTGTGTAAGGAATTTGTTTTGTCACATCTAATTTAGGTTTAAGAGCGAATCTTTAAATACTAGGTTTGTTTAAATTACTTAAAACGAGCAGCTAAATAAACTTTCAAACTAAACTAAAACTTGAAAATCTTAATAAAACATCTGATTTACCTTTACTACAAAATTATTAAATTAGCATGTACATATTAATGTACGAAAACACGATAAAAAGTAAAACTCTCATAATGTTATCAGTGTTGCCAATAAAATTAATTACAAAAAACGTAAATCCTAAAAGGCTCATACCCTGTTATTTCGATTGTAGCTAATTTTTATTTTTGAGCCAGCTATCAGCTGATCACTTATGTTTGAATTTTTTGCACGTGTTAGTATAGGAATTTCCAAACTTGGTATATATATTACATTAGTTTACTCATAAGAAAAGATACTTGGATAGGATGCTTATACTTACGTTACTTAATCATCTTTCACAAAATCTTTTACACATAAGAAAAGATAGTGATTGTGTAAAAAGATATTTAAACACTAAAGACTGTGATTGGAAAATAATGAATTAGTAAAAACCTTAAAAAAGGATTAATGGTATATGGTCATTTTAAATCTTAGGTATTGAGATGGCAATGGAGTGGAATAGAAGTTGTTTCCAAATATTTAGTGGTCTGACAAGGGAATGGGAAGACCATTTTGTAATTGGGAGAACAAAAGACTTTGCGCTTTTATTTCTCTTGAGAATAATCTAGATTCCAGTTTTAAATGAACTTATGAGTTTGGTGTCATGTTTAAAGTATATTTTTATTAATAAGCTTGAAAACTAAACGACTACAGGATAACCTAAATTGTTATGACAATTAACAATGTTGAGAAAAATTAGAGCGTTAAGCAAAAGGTTTTATGAGGGTGAAATTTGAACACAGAAAACCCAATGTTAAAACCAATGCATTATTAAGATTCCTCAGATACCTCAATATATTTTTAGCTGAAGCAATAAATAAAACTTTTCTATTTATTTATTGTGAAGGGTCCAGCAAAAAAGGGAAAAAGAAGGAATGGGAAGTAAAAAAGCATGGACTGGACTCAACAATAAGTTCAATAGATCATCGCTTGCAATTCTCCCTTCTCTATTGTTCAATGATGACTATCTTATCTATATATTGGTTCTATTTCACCAAGCAACTATAAATAATATGCCATGATGAATAAGAGGGTTACAGTATAATTCTATATACCTATAGTATAGTAAAGTACTTCTTATCTTGTGGGTGTAGCAAGAAATAACTAAGTGTAGCAATGGTTGAGAGGGGAGAAATCACTTGTTTTACTCCCGGACAATACCCCAACTTGTTTTCTTATGGCAACTCATCAATCAGATATTTGATTCATCGGATTCCGTCGCCACTAATAACAACTGAATGTTTTTAAAGATAATGGATAAAATAATAGTTATTTCTACACCTAGTGAATAATGCACCCTATTATATCCCGAGTGACTGTAACATTCAGCCGAAGCGTCAGCCAAGATTAGGCATCTAACATCTTGAGGCATTAGCCTAGGGATAATTGGCAATTATCTCCTGAGGCTTACTGAGGAAGATAATTTGCACGAGAGTTACAAGGTGGCATTCAGTACGTGGCCTCCAGAAGGAAGAACAACATTTACAGATCAAAGAAAAAACTATGTCTTATTTGCTTATATCATAGAAAAATGTTAGTTTTACGACAACTATTTTAACATAAAATAAATCATCTTTTTGACAGTGTATGGCTCTCTTTTAATAATCTCTTAATAATAATCTTTTAATAATCGAAGACGGCAGAAGATTATTTTTAAAAATAAATCGTCAATATCATTAACTTCTTTATCGCTCTCCTTAAGCTTCTTTATAATTTCACTTGAAAACAATAAATAAAATAAACCAGTTGCCACAGTGCCCTATTACTTGGCAGTCATTTTAAGAACAGCGTCCAAGCATAAAGGAACACTGATCATTATAGATGAATTCTGACCCCTGTTAATAAAAAAACAAGCCATAATGCAAGAATGGTCCTATATTGCAATCGGCGCTAGGGTCCTTTATCAATTCATCATATTACTAGTCCATATAAGTGGCATATTGCCACGAAATAAGCGAATTTTCAGATTTATTATTAAAAAACGTGATTTGTTTACATTATGTTATATATGTCAATCAATAAAACCATAAATAATAACATGTAACTTCGTATTTTTGTTAACCATACATAGAAGTACATGTGTCTAAACGTTCAGCTTGATACAATGTTTGAAGATTTGTGATCGAAAGTTATCACATAAGTTATTATAATATATATATATATATATATATTATATATATATAATATATATATAATATATAATATATTATATATATATATATATATATATTATTTATTTATTACAATTTTGCACCTATTTTACGGTATCAGAAAGCCTAACGGACTTGTTCCCTCAACTACTGTCATCCGAAACTACGTCTAAAGCGTCATTTTCATAAAGAAAATTCGCAAATAGTTCAAATACTATGATCATAGTTGTTGTATAAAAAGATTCATTTTATTGATATTATGCTCAAAGTGGGTTGATGATAAAGTGATACTTGAAAACTCAAATGAGGAAATACTTTATAAAATGGACAAAGTATCACTTTTATAAACAAGTTTTAAAAAAAAACTTGTTTTTTTTCAAAAGACTTTTTGGAAGAAGAGTTCTTTGTCAGATTTTTCTCCAGGGTTGAATGGTAATACTAAAAATTGATGTTACTTCTAAAGGTTTATTATAGAAAGGGAATGCGTTTTAGAAGTTCAGAGTAAAAAGAAAGAAGAAAGTCAGTAGGAGAGCTAATTGAAAAAAAAATGAAAAAAGCGAGGGTCATCTTTTTAATGTGATGGCTTTTTTAGGGATTGACCAGCTTTTTTAAAGACTTTTTCGTTGTTTCATTTCTTTTTTTTTCTTCTTATTCACCTGTTATTATTTCATTGTTAGACGGCACTGTATTAAGAAGAAAGATTTAAGAAAATTAAAAGATTTTACTCTTCCTCATTTATACCGTGGGTAGAAAGAAAAATATGTTGTTTGCACTAAAACTCAGAAACCGAGCTTTCACATCAATTATCCGTTTTAGGTATTTTGAGACTTTCTGAGTGCTATTCACAAAGTTGTCCGTGTGTGTGTGTGTATGTGTCAGTTAACATCGTTGATCCCAATGTATTTAAGCTAAAGAGTTAATAAATAGTACGAAAATCAAACCCTAGGCCTAGTTGCACCATTTAATAAATATGACGTCATTAACCAACAATAATTACTCAGCAAAATTACGAAAATACATAAAACGAGGAAAATGGTTTTGATCGATTTGAACTTACGCACACAAAGTCATATAATATATGACTATGTGTGCGACCAACATAAGACCAACATAATATGTTGCTGTGCTAAGTTTTTAAGTCTAAATACATAAAATATAAACACCAGACTGAATTAATTTCTTTAATACTTTAAATTAAATTATTTATATTTATTTATTGTTCTTAAATTATATATTATTTTTTAATTTTGTGCTCTTTATTATAAAGAACTTAAATAAATTTAAAACCAATAGTGATTATCATAGTTACAATACAGAGAATAAAAATGTACTTACAATACCAACTGAAGTGGAAGTACAATACCAAAGAAGTGGGTCATAGTGTATTGGGGTTAAACTTTTTAATCACTTAGATGTAAAATTTAAGAGCTACAATATCATTTCAAAAAAGGCCATAAAAACAGCTTTGACAGAGTAGCCTTTTATAATTAAACGAGTACTTCTCTAAAATTATATTTGAGTATTATGTTACTTCTAATTTTTGTACTTTTGACGATTTTCATTGTACTTTTTATAGTTTAGCAAATAAAGATTTTTTTATTTATTTATAAAATATATTTATAATACACATGTTTTAAACAGCATATAGTAAAGTGGACAGAGCTCGCGCTCAGATTTTAGCGAATTTCCTTTGGAAATTCGCCTAATGGAATAGGCGTCATGGCGGAATTCGAACCTCGGACCACGACACAAATCCGTTTCAGAGGTCCCTAATGACGAAAAATACGTTTCGCGAGACTTTATATATATATATATATATATATATATATATATTATATATATATATATATATATATATATATATATATAATGTGTGTGTGTGTGTGTTTGTTATATATATATATATATATATATATATATATATATATGTATTTCTAGACACTTTTGTAAACACTCTATCTTTCGAACGGATTAATATTTTTTAACCAAACTTGGTACAAAAATCACCTTCGGGAGCACACGAACCCTATTGAAAACCAGGTTTTGGTGACGTCATTACCCGGTTTGCTGATCAGCGAAATTTTCAAAAAAATCGGCAAAATTCAGGGTTAATATTTTTTGCCGCGAAAAAGGTCAATATTTATGTTTTTGAGACGCTGAATCGAATGAAACCGATCCGTAGTCGATACGACCACTCTATGTGACCTAAAAATTCAAAAAACCATTATAAATTACCAAAAACCAAAATTTATGTCGAAAAGAAATAAATTTCGAATTTCATTTAGAATGCTTGTTTCCGTGCTAAACAACCCATTTCTTGCTTATGCAAGAACCATGCCCGTTGCGTGGTTCCGGTTCATGCTTTAGAACCTAAGCAGTTACTCAATTGTCAAGCACTGCTCGTAACTCATTTTGTCTGTATTTTCCAAAGGAAATGCGCATAATTATCCAGTTGGCTGTACAAAACTATGCCTCTAAAATTAGAAGTACGCACTATTATTTGCACTAATTTAAAGATTAGTTACTTATCTTTAAGCTTAGTCAGTTATCTTTAAAGGTTTTAGCGCATTTCCTTTGGAAAATACAGAACAAATGAGTTACGAGCAGTGCTTGACAATTGAGTAACTGCTTAGGTTCTAAAGCATGAACCGGAACCACGCAATGGGCATGGTTCTTGCATAAGCAAGAAATGGGTTGTTTAGCACGGAAACACGCATCTAAAGGAAATTCGCCTGACATGCAGACCACCGCGCCAGAATTTTTTTAATCTTGAGATCTTTCAAGCTCACACGTAAGACTTCCTATATTGAAACTTGAATAAATTTAAATTCTGCGTTAGTTTAAGTTGTAATTTTGTAAGTTTTTTTTTGGAATTAAACATTATTTAACACAATATAATTGTGCGAGAGACACCTAGAAAATGTAACAAGCAAAATGCAATGCTACATCTGAGATGTTACATCTGGGAACAGTTTGTTTTGTTACATTTCCTAGGTGTCTCTCGCACAATTATATTGTGTCAACTATTCATATTTCGCAAAACTTGGTAGTATCAAATGAATTTTTATTTATTTATTTAATTGCAATGTTTTTATAGAAGTATATTGTGAACCCTTATAGAAATGAACATAAAACTAATTCGCGAACCTAGGCCTAAAACAACTCTAAAGCACAAAGAATTTAGTTTTTATATTTTATCTGTCCCTATAATTTATTTGTTTATATTTTTAATTATTATGTTTTGTTCCCATTTAAAAAATTTTGTCTAACGGTTTATCTCACTGCTTTGTTTCGAAAATAGTATCAAAAGTACGTCAAACATTAGATAACTTAATGTGCTTCGGAAAAATATAAATAAATTGTCTTTGTATCATCAATTCTTTGATACGTAACAATAGGGATGTTTTAGTTAGTTTTTATCAGCGTGGGACAAAGAGAGCTGTCATATGGTATTATGTTGTATGAACACAGTAATATGTTTCATTTGTATCGTACACAAGTGTGTGTAACCTTTTATACCAGCTATTGATTAAAACTCACTTCATCGTTGACTTTAAGTTCAAACAAAAAGAGTTATTACAACTTTTTTTTATAAAGTTTTTAACAATTTAACGATTGAATAAATAAAAGCATTGAAGTTAAGTCAAGAGTGGATCAAACAGAGATAATTTTTGCTATTGATAAAAAAAAACATTTTCAATCTCAGTTACAATTATTTTGCTAAGTGATATGGAGTAAGAAAAAAAAGTGAATGCCAACATTTTCTGTATAATATCCTTTACCTGGCTTTGTATAACTATTACTTTGTTTTCACGCGGGGTTTGGTAGGGGGTTCAATCCCTCCGGTAGTTGTCGTATGAAATGGATTGAACACGGGGTTCAACCCTAAAAATTGTTCTTCACGGTGAAAAATACCGTGTGAACAGTTGGGGTTAAACCCCCAAGGGGGTTACACACGGGGTTGACCCCCTGCGAACCCCGCGTGTGAACGAAATATATATAATATATATATATATATATATATATATATTATATATATATATATTATATTATATATATATATATATATATATATTATATATTTATTGTGTGGTGTGTGTGTGTATATATATGTATATATATTAGTTTTTCTCAATAAAAAAGTATTGTTTGCGAAAAATTCCGAAACCAGGAATCCTAAATTAACCTGAGACCTATATTATCCGTTTCAGGTCTTTTCAAGACCTGCAGAGTTGTTTTCACAAAGTGTTCTGTCTGTAAGTGTGTGCATGTATCTACTATCATCGTAGATCTCAGTATATTTATGCTAGAGAGTTGAAACTAGGCACAAAAAAAAATAATCATTAGGTCTAGTTGTAATATCCAGAAAATAATGTTATAATGAACTCATTAACCGATAATAATAGCTTGAATTTCGGAAAATTTATTATACAAGGAAATATAATTCGATCAGATTAAAATTTAGCACGCATGTAAGTACATATAAGACCAACAACTGAACCACGTTTCATCTCATTGTCAGCATCAGTTCACTTTTTGTGGAATAACTTAAGTACCTTTTTTAAAACAATTTTGAGAACAAAAAAATCCTATTGAGTATATCTCATTACTAAGTTTAGTTTCAATAAGGCAAGTATATCTAAGCTTTTTGTTGGCTCGTAAAAGATAAGCAATGTCGAACAAGGACAGTGTCTGGATGGGTGAAATAAAACGAATGTATTTACTGTCTGAGAACGAGGAAAGAGAGACTGAAGTAGAGAGGATGAGCTTAATGAATCCGATGTAGTGAGAATAAGTACTGAGGTACTCTGTACCTGATTTTTTTCGACTCTTAGATTTTTGATTAATCCTTTAAATTACTGCTTTATTTTGGAATCGAGCCATTCTTATGTTGGTTCACATAGGGTGAACCAACATAAGAACAACCTTATCTTTTATAACCTTATCCAGCTAACTTACCTGGTTCTGTTTATTTGGCTAAATAGCTACCTGGTGTAACAACATCTCACATAAAAGACAAATTTCCAAAAGAGAGTCAATCTTCATTATTGATTCATTTAAAAAAACAGGCCACATCGTGGTCCAATGTTTATCTTTGTCTTTTCGAGAAATGTTCTAATCACAAAAAACTAAGTATTTTAACAAAAACCAATTATAAATATTGTACATCAGTTTGGTAAAAACCCGAAATATGGTTAATGATTGGGGTTGGAGTCGAGGATAGACCCCCATTTGCTCTGCGACTAGAAGTCTATTGTACAATCGGAATATGGTGATTTTAGTATTAAATTCCTTTTATTAATATAGTTATTAAATTACTTTAATAAGTATTAATTTACCAAAAACTCGTAACAAAATTACCATATTTGGCTGATAGGAACCAATAAATAACGGTAAATTCGAACTCGCACAAGCCAATCGACCGGGTGTAGAGACAATTTGACCATGTTTTCACTTTTTTCAAGGGTTTAATGTTGGCGCAACTGAAATATTCCACCCATCCGGTAATTTTATTACATTTAGGTATTTGCAGAAGCCGAAATGCGGACACCTAATTTTAAGATATCTCACGATTTCTTTCAATCTGTCTATAACAAAGCTTTCCCCTTACTTGAAGATTGGAAAGTATATTGTCATTTAGTTTATTCCATCCTATGCGTTAAAAACGTCGCAACAACTTTTAATCCCTTAAAACGTCTTCATGCCATGACCAATTATTATCTTTTTCTCTCGTTTCAATTTAGCACTAAAACTTATTATATTAAATTGTTACGATTCTTTTAACTTTTAACTTGACAAAGGTAGTTTGTCAACCTGCCGGAAAAAAAGAAACTTTTTATAAACTGAGATACAACCCTCAGTATCATATCTCAAATAAAGAAAGTTTTTCCTGCAATTATGAGATTTTTTATTGTTAAAAGTATTTATTGGATAAAGGTAGACAGTTTATTGCAAAGACTTAGCAACGGGTAACGATGGTTTATAACTTGTTGGGGTTTTCTGACAATGTCAACCTTTTTTAACTGAAGTTAAAAGTTTTGAAAGGTAATCTAATTGTTGCTGTAATTAAATCAAAGGTGTACGCATTAAGACCTTTAATTCATTTAGACCTTTAGCGAGCGAAGCGAGTTCCTTAAAACATATTAAATATGGGTGTTATAAACCTAGCGAGCGAAATAAGCCTCTATTAGGATAATTTTTAAATTCAACAATTTAGCAATCGAAGCAAAATCCTATTTACGTATCTTATGTTTAATATACTTTAGCAATCTTGGTGGTCTCTTTTCCGATATTCACGCATATATAAATAGCATTCTACCGAGCGAAGTGAGCCTCTTTTTTGACATTCAGAGCAATCTAGCGTTAGTTATTTTTATTAAAAAACGCATAATAACCATTAAACTTTTAATAATTTGCAGTGCGGGTTAATCTGCCTGTTTTGATTTTTCAAGTGACCCGTTTGACCCCCCCCCTGCGGACACCCATGATAAAGACCTTTAAATTAACACAAAAAAAATTAATAAGGTAGATTATAAATATTATTGTAATTTGATGCTTACATTCATGTAAATTTATAAGAAGAAAGAAAAAGTATTGCTTTCTTTCCCTTTGCAAATTAGCCGTCTTTTTAGAACATTTTTTTAGAACAGGGCAAATATTTTACGTTTTGCTTAACGAATGCACTGCCACTGCAGTGCATAATACGTACGTATTCTTATACGTAGCTGCTACGCGCAGTCGCTCTCTGTGGCCGCTTCGCTGCCCCATTGTTGTTGTTTTATTATTATTTCTAGTTACTTGATATTTTGCCATGTATGTGTGTATGTATATAATAGTAGTTGTTTAAGAATCATTTAGTAAAAAATTTAGATAAACTAATTTGTAAGTCTGAAAGTTGCATACTCCCCTTCATCCTCCCTAACAGATATCGCAGAGGTCATGGACCTATATTTTTTTGATTGAATGTTTTTTTAAACATTGCATTTGAGCTGAAATTAGTAATATAGAGTAATATTTGTAAAAAAGTTTATTAAGATAGATTGTAGATTAGTTTATTAGATCTTACACTCACACACAAATATATATATATATATATATATATATATATATATATATAATATATATATAATATATATAATATAATATATAAATAATAATAATAATAATAATAATAATTAACATTTTTAAAACAAATACAATTTATCATATAAAAAATAGCAAAAAACATAATGGCATGGGCGAAGCCCGTCTGCCAAGTGTGACAATTTCTTTCCTAAAAAAATTAAAACAAAACTTAAACAAAAAAAAAAAACTATCTTCTTAATTTTTGGATTTCGCTTAGATTTTAATCTATGTATTTCTAGTTATTAATTTCTTTTCTCTCTCTATCTCTATCTACTGTTAATTATTTTATTTATTATGAATTCTATCTTTATTTTTTTAAACTAAAATCTCATCCTCACCAATATATACCTACGGTCACATCGGATTCGCTATATATTATATATATATATATAATATATATATATATATATATATATATATATATATTATATATATATATGGTATGTATGTATGTATATATGTGTGTGTGTGTATTGTAATGTAGCAGGTAAAATAAGGGTTTTTACGTATTTTGACAACCCATAGGGTAGGTCAGTACCCCGGCCTAGATCGCAAAGTATTAGGAATAATGACTTTTAGTACCTGCTAATAGTTAATCCATTTAGTAGTAAGATAATCCATTTAATCCACAATAATCACTTTTAAGAAATTTAATACTTTTAAGAAACAGAAGATTGATAATAATTGTATATCTATATACATATATAATTTATCTAGCACCTTTTGTTTATTATACATCGCTTATCTTTCAACAATAGATTTGATTAAAATATGATAGTTCAACTTTAATTCATTTCTAAACATATTTATTACTAAAATAAAGTAGTTAGTACTAAAGTATGTAGTTATACATTTTATATATTTATAAATATAAAAGAAATACTTGGGACCACTCCCGCACACGAGTAACTCATGCGGGGTTGCACCTATTATAATCATAATTTTAATTAATTGTAATAAATAACTTATTATGTCTATAAGTGTTATTTTGACTACATTTATAATATGTATGGTGAAATAAAGAAATATTTATTTATTTTATTTATTTAAAATAGTAATCTAATACATTATGAAGATTCTTTACCGAGAAAGATATCAAATATAAGCTCAGTCGACGGGAGTTGTATTTGTTTCTATTACTAATTATGGTCATATCAGCTGATAGATCATCTTTAAAGGTGACGTTAATTTCTTAGTGGGCAGGATTCATTATGAGTGACGGCAATACCATAAAACTTTAAATTAAGGATGGATTTTTACAGGAATTTCAACTCAAATAAATATTAGAAAATATAGATAATAAATTACGAATTTAATAGGATATTTTGTAATAGTTTTTATGATTTTTTGTATTAATTATAATTTAATTAAAGAAAAAATTCAGGGTCAAGCTGTGGACGCTTATCTCGGATTTTCTTGTAACCGTTTTCCCCATGAAAAGAAAAGGATATTTGTTGAATTTTATTTGTTTATTGATTTTTATTAATTTTAAAGATATTTGTATATAGTTTTTCTGCTATATACAAATATAAAATTTGCTAAAATATAGCAATATTTTAAACTGCTACTTCTTGTATTCTACACTCAGACTCCTTGATATGAACAGATCAACTCCCACAGCACAGGACTCACATCCTTCAGTGGCAGTTTCAATTTCTATCAATTTTTGTAAACATTTTATTGTATGTACATTTATTAAATAAATAAATATTTTTTGTTAAAAAAAATATACTCTTATGAGGTCCGAAGCCCTCCCCCTCTAAGATTTTTACCTAGAATCGTCTATGCTTCGATCAATCAAATTATTCTGTAATCTACCCAGCTTAACTGTCAAGTAAACATAAGTTTAACCAAAATTGAATATGAAATATCAAAAGTTTTCTGCAGTGAAAAAATTATTGTCTTTTTGCAGGGAAAATTTTAATTTAAAAAGAAAGGCTAAAACTTTCGGAGCCTGTTAGGAATTCCTATTGTTCCGACATGAAACCCAAAGGCCCTCTCTCTCTCTCTCGAACAGAGTATAAGAAATCTTTTTCCTCTCTCACCCTTTCTGTACTATGATCTAGCAAGCATAGGCGTGTGTAAAGTGAGAACCAGGGGCGACCCAGCACCTACACAAAGTTTTCAGATCTAATTGATTTTTACATAAATTTTTGTAACAAATGGACTAAACCAAAATATGTCGTATAAAAAAGCATAGAGAAAAAATATTTTGACCATTAAAACTATTATCTTCCTACCGTGTGATTTTAGTACTTTACAGACAAATCAATTTCGCTTGCAATTTAATTTAATCGCGAGTTTATTGCGAAAAGTAATAAGTTACGATGCCGTCATTGTGATTGATAAAGTATCGCCTCTTGAGAAGAATTAGGACTTAGATGTTTCTTTACTAATTATAAGAATTAATAAAGACCTAAGGGTCTGATCATTAGTCATAGGCCGACCACAACCGCAACTATCTTACCTCTCAGCTAGTTAAAATAATTAGAAATTTTCTGATTAAAAGGCTCCATCGGTTTTAGTTCCAACCCTTTGAATACAAAATCATAACTTCGAATTCCAAATGAAAACAATAATTTTTTATACCTAAACTTAGAAGTAAAATTAATGGATTGAGATCCTGAGGAAGGTCCCATTTGTCGCTGGAATCTATCTCGTTAATCATCAACGTTTGACAGAAGGAGGAAGGGGACAGTTAACACGGCTGTGGTTGACAACCTACCTCCGCTATGTTGTATTCATTGCTTTGCTATTCTCATGCACCTACATATTATGATATGTCCCTAACTTTTACACCTGATTCCGATAATGTGTCATTACACCCTTTATACCATTTTGAATACGGTATTTACACAGACCAAGAGAGCCTTTGATCCCTGTATCCTGTATGATAAGTAATACATTAATTATTTAAGAGAATTTTTGTTTGAGAAAATTCTCTAATTAAGGGACGGTACTGTGACCAAAATCCATTTTAGATGTTTTAACGTGAAAAGGTACAAGTTTTAAAATTTTCTGGCTCGGAGGTCCGCAAGCCGCGCGAATTTTCTTTAAAATGCGCACTTTCTTGCTTATCTCAATTTTTGCTTTATTGTTCAGTATACGTTTCATAACCTGAGCTGTAGCGTCACAACGTTTTTTTATTTTTTCGAGTTTTTCAAAGAAAATACGAATATTTATTCCAAAGATTATACACTGTACGGCACAGCATTTTTGTACTCATTTCAAGTTCAGTTTACGCTAATTTTTGGAGTACTTTCTTTGAAAAATTCGAACAATTTAATAACTATATAATTTTATAACTATATAATTTAATAACTAAATATTTAATTTTATATTTCTTACCCCATATAGGTAGAATTATTTTTTGTTTCTTTCATTGTGCTACTTTAATGCACTAATAATAAATCCTTTAATGAGTTATGATACTTTTTCAAAATGAAAAAAAACTAAAAATCAGATGTCAATTTTTTTTAAAACCTAATTTGTAATGTCTAACTTTTCAATTAATATATTTTTATTCCTCTACCAATTCTATTAACTGTTATTATACCTTTTTTTGTTTTATTATATTTCTTAGTTTTACACTTCCTTTCTTTATTATAGTTATTCAACATATTGTTTTGTTTATAACCAAATTGTATTTTTTCTCGTTATAAGCATTTTTGTTTTAAATCTTTATTGTGTATTTGTATTTTTGACCATTAGTCTGTTCTTTAATAAATAAAAAATTCTGGCGCGGTGGTCCACATGTCGGGCGAATTTCATTTAGAATGCGTGTTTCCGTGCTTAACAACCCATTTCTTGCTTATGCAAGAACCATGCCCATTGTGTGATTCCGGTTCATGCTTTCGAACCTAAGCAGTTACTCACTTGTCAAGCACTGCTCGTAACTCATTTTGTCTGTATTTGCCAAAGGAAATGCGCATAATCATCCAGTTGTTGTACAAAACTATGCCTCTAAAATTAGAAGTACGCACTATTATTTGCACTAGTTTAAAGCTTAGTTACTTATCTTTAAGCTTAGTCAGTTATCTTTAAAGGTTTTAGCGCATTTCCTTTGAAAAATACAGACAAAATGAGTTACGAGCAGTGCTTGACAATATAAAGTATAGCAAAACACATTTTTTTTATCGTTGAGGCCCTTTAAAACGGATTTTGGACATTCTACCCCGCCTTCCCCCCCTCATTCGAGTCATCTTATTTTTTTCAAAGAAAATTCCCTAATAAAATACTTAAATTTTCAGGAAATAATAAATAGTACGTAGACAGTATTGTGTGTTTCCTAGTTGATGCATATTAAAATAGAACATTTTATAAAATCACTCGGAAAAAGAGGAAATTGGTCGTTGTTTCCTTCTTTTTGTGGCGTTTAGGAGAGAAAAACTTTGGTAACCCTTTGACCCGCTAAAAAACGAAATGATGGAACAAAATATTTTTAGGAAAGAAATGAAGAAATAATACAGTATTCCACCTTGCAAATAGTCAGAGAAAGAAAAAAAGTCAGGAAATCAAAATGTTGTTAGCAACCTGGTTTGCTTGTGCTGGTTTAAGTTTTTCTTATTTCTTTACAGACAAAGTCAGAAGGAAGTATTTGCCTATAGAAGCCTCGGGGAAACCTACCTTGGATAAAACTTGTTCAATCTAAACCAATTTATATCCCTGATTCAAGAAAAAAGGTAAAACTAGATTTGCGTTGCAATGTTGTACTGAAGCCCCTTCCTTTAGCCGTCTCTAACATGAGTTAGTTTCTTACCTCACTCCAAGAGACAATAATAACAAGTAGAAAATTGAACCCAGCAAGAAAAAAGTCTTAGGAACCAACAGTTTGTATAAGTAAAACTTTTTTCCCTTGCCGTACTTTCTTTATTACTTTTTTTAAAGTATTCTTTGTAAAGAAAGTATAGAAACATATTATAATTGATTTCTTTCTGTGTTAAAAGATATGTGATTCATCGCATTGCATTTTATTTTATCTCTCACTCGGAAAGTTGAGCTCAGAGCTATTTTTATCATGTTTCTGTAATACCTTTGATTGAAAACATTGATTCTTAATTCAAACATTAAAGTAAAACATGTTTGGCTGAGTAGGGGGCGGTTTTTTGTGCTAAGAATCTGCCAATATCTGATGCTTAACTTTAGCTCTACTATTTCCGGCGTCACCTAAAGATTAAAACATAAACGAAGCTTATCTTTGAAGACATGCTTGGCTTATGTTCATTTCTTTTTTCATGAAGTCGAGCAAAAACTTAATTTCAACCCATAGAGACTAAGTTTAAGAATTGAAAAGCAGAAGGTTTTAATTACTTATATTTATAAGATCTCTTGTTTTTATTTTTTCTTATTTATGCCGTAGGTATATTAGGAGTTGAATTTTTTGCAATAAAAGTCCGAAACGGGGATTTTACCTGAACTATTCGTTTCAGGTGTTTTTCAGACTCATTGAATCTGTCTGAGTTGAGATTGAGTCTTTTATTAAGACGGCCTATCTATGTGTGTCTGTGGTGTGGCTGTTATCAGCTAAGCTCCCGGTCTGTAATGCTACAGAAATGAAATTTAAATTAAAAATAAATTTTGCTATCCGGAAAATATTGCTTTTACAGTGTCATCATTTATTTATGACTAAACAAAATTTTAAAAATTCATAAAACGCAAACAAATTTGAATCGATTTAAAATTGGCACGAATGTAGTAGACCTATAAAAGAATAACAAATATGCTGAGTTTCATCTTCTTATCAATGCTAAATGACAAATGAATATATTTATCAAAAAAATATTAATAACGTAAAGTTTTTGTATAAAATTGATAAAAATCCCAAAGGACTTACTGCATTATGGATTTGGTGATCTCCTAATGTAATAATTATGCTTCGAAAAAAAACCCGAAACCGTGATGTCACTAGAATTATCCGTTTACGGTGTTTTAAAGGCCTCCTAGGCGGTTTTCACCAAGTTGTCTCTCTGTATGTGTGTGTGTGTCTGTTATCATCGTAGCTGTATTTATGCAAGAGAGTTGAAAATTTGTACAAAAATCAGTCTATAACTGAAATTGTGCTAACCGGAGACGTCATTAACCCGCAAAAAAGACTCAGCAAAAATTTAATAAAACCATAAAACGCGGAAAATCATGAGATCGGATTGAGATTTAGCACGCATGTAGCTATTTATGAGAATAACATATGTGCTAAGTTTCGTTTCATCATCAGCATCTGTTCAATTTTTATCAAAGGACTTGTGTACATTTTTTAAAAAAAGTTGTTAAAGTCGGAAAATAATCTAATTTAGCTGACGAGTACAAGTGTATTTCAAACGTATAAGTTTCGACTCAATACTACAAGTATATCCATGATTTTTGTGGATCATAAAAGTTAAGATCAACCAAAATTTACTCGCTGCATCGAGCGAGGTCAGTGCCTAGAAACGGATATATTTCCTATCTCCGTCCAAACCAACGAGTTGCAGTATAAATTTAACTATTTGCACATTCTGAGGACGAGCTAAGCGAATCCAAAGACGAGTTGCAGTATAAATTTAACTATTTGCACATTCTGAGGACGAGCTAAGCGAATCCAAAGACGAGTTGCAGTATAAATTTAACGATTTGCACATTCTGAGGACGAGCTAAGCGAATCCAAAGACGAGTTGCAGTATAAATTTAACGATTTGCACATTCTGAGGACGAGCTAAGCGATCCAAAGACGAGTTGCAGTATAAATTAACGATTTGCACATTCTGAGGACGAGCTAACGAATCCAAAGACGAGTTGCAGTATAAATTTAACGATTTGCACATTCTGAGGACGAGCTAAGCGAATCCAAAAGACGAGATGCAGTATTAAATTTAACTATTTGCACATTCTGAGGACGAGCTAAGCGAATCAAATTTGATTGCCATTCTGAGGCGAGCTAAGCGAATCCGATTGTGAGGAAAAGTTCCGTAAAAGTTCATACTTAATTGTTTATTTATTTAATGCGTTCTTGTGTTTAATAATAAATTTGCTAACAGTTTGCAAGCTTGTAAGGAAGACATGAGGCGTAAAAATTTGTAATAATTAATCAAATTAAAATAAACGGCTATAAGCGTACTTCTTGTTCAACTACTTCTAACATTGAATTACAGTAATTTAACGACTAACTCCGTCATACCTTCGATGCTTGTTTTAAAGAAGTAATTAACAAAGAATTAACGTTTAAAATATTTAACTAATTTATCGTCGCATTGAGATCGTCAAGTTGAAAATGAGAAAAATCTCAACTACTTTCTTAAGGTTAAAAATGATAATTACAGACATATTTTTCAAGAGTTTCAAAAAAAGGTTAATTTTTGAACAAGTTTTTTCTTAATGGTCAAAGAGGGAAAAGTTCATTCAAGGCAACTAAGTACGTAAGAATTTAATTAAGATCGGGGGGGTAAAAAGTTTATGCTTTTCATGCAGTTTTGTGTCTTATTAGAGCGAAGAGTTCTCCGCCTTTCTCTTTACCCTTTCTCAACTCTATTACTTTTTTCTTTTTGCGGATTTTCGATTTTGATTTCGTTATTTCCTTTTTTATAGTATCAGCAAATTTCACGTTTATTACTTCATCCAATTAATGAGATTTTTTAATTTTATTATTTCTCATACTTTTATTAAGCAGTATAAAAGGACTTTTCGTATAATATACATTAAGGATTTTGATAATGTGATTGTTTACCATAAAAAAATTGAAAAAAATAAATGTATAAGTTAATTATTTCAGAGTCTTTAATTTAATAGAAGACCCTTGTTTTGTAAATCTATTCCATCCGTACTCTCCAGTTATTCTCTCAATTCTTATTTTTACTTTTCATCATTTATACAGTTAAAATAAAGGAAAAGTGTTATTTTCACTCAAAATCCTTAAGCAAGGTTTTACCAAAATTATGTTTTTTTCAGACCTCCTCAATAGTTTCACCGAGTGTCTGCGTGTGTCGGTGTGCCTGTTATCATAGGAGCTACCAGCGTGATTATGCTGCAAAGATGAAACTTACATAAATGCCATCAATGTATTTTAAATCATCATCAATATAATATATATATAATATTATATATATATAATATATATATATATATATATAATATATATTATAATTATATATAAATAAATATATATATATATATATATATATATATATAATATTATATATATAATATATAATATTAAATAAATATAATAATATATATAATAATATATATATATATATATATATATAATATAATTATATATATATATATATATATATATATAATATATATATTGACCAACATATCTATATACATATCTATATGTAAGACCAACAAATGTATTAAATTTAATCTCATTATTAGCATTAGTAGATTTTTATCGGGTGTTCTATTTATCAAGGCGTCTGTCTGTTTGAGTGTGTGTAAAGTATGTCGGTGTCTGATATCCACATAGGTCCCAGTATGTTAGTAATAGAGACTTTTGGAAAATATTTTTATGACGTCATTAACCTTTATTAATGACTCAGCTAAAATTCATAAAACGCAGAAAAATTATCAGATATAATATGAAATTTGGCCACACATGCACTATATAAGACCTTCTAATGTAATCATGTAAGACCGTTATCTAGTTCACAAAGTTTCATTTTAATATAAATCACTAGTGTTTAGCATTGAGCGAGTCTTCCGCGGATAGGGTGACCGCTTGAAATAAAACGATTTTTTTGTCTGAAGACAAACAAAGCGAGTCCAGAGTTACGACGAGCGTTATGTTTAATGAAGTAAAGATAAAAAAATGCTGAATAATATTTTTTGTTAAAGAAATATTCTCAATCATAGAAATATTATTACTAGAGTGGTTCAATCAGTTAAATTTAACATCGAAAAAAAATCTGTAATACATTCGATTATAAACATAATCAAATAAACAGTAAAAATTACTTTTACAACAGAAATTTTATAATAAAAAACAAAACTTAAAAATGTCAGAAAACCCGACAACTATTAATTTATAATAACCTACTCTTAAAGAAGGTTACGAAATAATATATACATATATATATATATATATATATATATATATATATATATATATATATATATATATATATATATATATATATATATAATATATATATATATAATAAGTAATTAAAAAATAGATGGGGTATGAGGTACCTCGGGACTTTTTCCCACTATATCAAACTCTCTTTGCTTTTCCTCAGAATCAGAGTTTCTTTCAAAGGTTGCCAAGTTTTATCTAAATATTAGCATTAGTTCAATTTTCATCGAATGGCTATTGAAAAATTTGTGATAAATAAACCAATTGAGTTGAAATTGTATCCCTTTATTTTATAAGCAAGTATATTGCTGTTTATTTCAATACGGTTAGTATATCTACGGTTTTATCACCATCGACCAAGCACCATCGGTTACCTGGATGGGTAACCGATTTTTACGTGATTTTCCTTAGTTACTATTGTTATTACTGTTATTCTAACACTTATTACTATGTTATTACTAGTTAATTAATGTTCTAATATTACGAATAGTTATTATTGTTATTACTGTTATTCTAACACTTATTACTATGTTATTACTATGATTACTATACTATATGATTATTACTATTATTACTATACTATATGATTACTATGTTATTACTAGTAAATTAATGTTCTATTATTACGAATAGTTATTATGGTTATTACTGTTATTTTAACACTTATTACTATGTTATTGCTAGTTAATTAATGTTCTATTATTACGAATAGTTATTATTGTTTTACTGTTATTCTAACACTTATTACTATGTTACTAGTTAATTAGTGTTTATTATTACGAACAGTTTCTATTGTTATAACTGTTACTTTAATACTTATATGCTGGATAATTATTTCATCAGATCCTGACAACGATGTATTATATACCCAAATTAAAGGTATAATTACAGGCACAATCGCAGAAGCAAATAACAGAGAGTCCAACTATTGATATTTCACATTTTCCGGTTGTTTCCTATTTTGAAGACGTCTTCATTTGATGAGAAATTTTATTTATACTCCCCCACACCCTAATTTTAATTAAATTTTAATAGTAACCTATTGTTTTTGTACAAGGTTAAATATTTGTAATACTGTTTTTAAGTCTGAAAGAAGGTAAAATAGCGAGATACAGAGGAAAACATAGCTGAAGGGAAGCGTGCGATGCTATTTCTTGTCATATTTATTACTTAGGTCTTTGGAGTCTCCATTGTCTTGGGTTATCTTAGGTTAGACCTATTTCACAGTGCCGGAACAAGAATGCCTTTAGAAAACTTTGTGCCGACATTAATTCCTGCTCTCATTGTGAAGCTTTAGAACAAACTAATGTTTTTCAATTTAAATTCCGATGCCAACAAAATAGTTGAAAACATAAAAATATAGAACCATTTTTTTACGAACGTCACCGTTTTAAAGCCATGGCACTATAACATTTAAAAATGAGAAATTCTTTAGGTAAATATTTATTTTAAATTCTGTTGAACTCGTCTAAAGGCTTTATTAGCTAAGTATAATGTACTATACAAAATTATATAGTAACACATAATCGTAAATAAATTATACATACATTAAAAATATACCAAATACTTAATATAAATTTAATTTTCGGTAAAAAGGACCGAAAGGTGCGGTCTACTCACCAGGCTTGACCTGCTCACAATTACTACAACCTAATCGAGGTTTGGTAAAAAGGGCCCAAAGGTGTGGTCTACTCACCAGGCCTTGACCTGCCCACTACTACTAAACCTAATCGAAGTTTGGTAAAAAGGGCCCAAAGGTGCGGTTTACTCACCAGGCTTGACCTGCCCACTACTACTACAACCTAATCGAAGTTTGGTAAAAAGGGCCCAAAGGTGCGGTTTACTCACTAGGCTTGACCTGCCCACTACTACAACAACCTAATCGAGGTTTGGTAAAAAGGACCCAAGTGCGGTTTACTCACCAGGCTTGACCTGCCCACTACTACTACAACCTAATCGAAGTTTGGTAAAAAGGGCCCAAAGGTGCGTTTACTCACTAGGCTTGACCTGCCCACTACTACAAAACCTATCGAGTTTGGTAAAAGGACCCAAAGGTATGGTCTACTCACCAGGCTTGACCTCCTACTCTTACTAACACTACCACACTTTTTTTACCACACTACTACCATGTTTTTTTGTCCGCAAAAATATTAAGACGAAAATAATAAAGCATGTAGTAATATTAGTATAACTGTACTCATAAATGAATAAAAAGAATACTTACCTCTTAATAAATTTAATTCTGTTAACCATAGAGTTATTATTACTAGAAAGGTGGCCCTATATAGTAACGATATTACTTTTACGGTGTTTTTGAAAAAGTAAACGAACACTTTTGACTATATTATAATTATTTAGAAAAAGATTAACTTTAGTTTTACAATTGTTTTAGAAAGAAAGCTATATATTTTAACCCCTTATTGATATTTTGAATATAGGGGAGAACATATATGTAGGGGATGAAATATATAGCTTTCTTTCTAAAAAAATGTAGAACTGAAGTTAACCTTTTTCTAAATAATTATGGAGTTCTACAAAAAGATGATTCGCTAATTAACTTATTATTAGAATCCAATAAACGTTTGAAAATAACCATAACTTAATAATAATACAGTTCGTTCAACACAAGGTGTTGAACACCAGGTTGTATTCGACACCGGTTTTACTTCGTGTAGACGGGGGTTCAATCCGGTGTTGAACACCGATATCGACACCGATAATTTATAGATTGAATCCTGATAATGTGTCGTGTAGACACTTATCGGGGTTGAACCCGGTGTCCAAAGTCAGGTTATTTTAATCATTATTATTGCTTTCAATTTCTTTGGTAGTTTAATAAATATTTGCATTTTATTAAGAATTTATTTACCTTTTCCTTATATATTTCATCAAAATACCAATTAAGCTGCAATGTGCTGTTTGCTGTCGTCCTTATTTTTCAGCTCAAATTTAAGTCGCGGTTCGCAGTAATAAACGCTGCTTATGAAATTGGTTCTTCTCCTTGTCATAAGAGCAGTGAATTTTCTTTTTCTGTTGATCCTTTCGCATTTGCCACCTTTCATAAAAACACTAATTGGTCGGTTAGAGTTATAATTATAAATTAACGCACACAAAATAAGGAAAGAATAATTCGTATTTTTAAAAATATTCAAAATACTAAGCAGAATACAAAACACAAACGGATAATTGCAAATCGTGTTGATTTTTAAGAATGGCCAACCTACACAAACAAATATCCCCTAAGAAAATATGTATCTATATTTAGATTTAAGTTATTGAGAATTATTTGACTATGATAAACACATAGAGATATATTACTAGAGAGGCCCTATTGGTTGAATTTTGAAACATCGAAAAAGTAACCACATTCGATTATCGTTTCAAATAAACAGAACAAAAAAAACAGTAAATTATATAGTAGAATGTTTAAAATACAAATCTAACACAAAACAATCGCGGAAGCCGAAACAATCGATAAATTTAAACCTTAACTCCCTCTGGAGAGGTTCAATGAGGTTACACAAAGCCCCTGAGAGCCCCACTAAAAATGTTCAGGCCTCTCAATGTATTAAGATAGGCTATCTCCCTCTAGTATATATCTCTATGGATAAACATCTTTATCAGGACTATTTTATATATACTTTACATGTAGTCTTCAGTTTTTAATGTTCAGTTTTGTTTGTATTTTTATAAACAATTTTGTTTTATTTATTAATTATAATTCTATTTACAAAAATGTGATTTACAAATGCCTGCCAATACTAATAAAGTAATAAAAGTATGTAATGATATTTAAGAACAGGCTACATTTAAATAAAACCAGAAAAAACTTAGAGATACTATGGAATAACTACTGAGCAAAGGTTATAACTTTTAATTACAGTATAGGTGTTGAATCCTGGGTACCCCAAAAATAACTGTAGGTGTTCAACACCTCGTGTAGACGAGGTAAATTTAAGACAAAACAAACGCAACTATTTACTAATTAAGACCTCTTACACACCTCCTCGACACACTCTTGGAGAAGGTTAAATTGAGGTTTCACGAAGCCCGTGAAGCCTCCGAAAAGATGTTTCAAGCCTTATAGAATACATT
Organism: Microvelia longipes; assembly: GCA_018340805.1. Lineage (NCBI taxonomy): Eukaryota > Metazoa > Arthropoda > Insecta > Hemiptera > Veliidae > Microvelia > Microvelia longipes. The sequence goes on from JACMZG010001893.1 coordinate 12,170,942, forward strand.
GAAACAGGGTATGGCCCTTCGAATAATATTTTTTGCAGTTAACGTGATGCAAAAATGTAACCATAACTAAAGCTATTTAAATTGAAATTAAAATATTATAATACGATCAATCATTTACTATGTACACCCAGCGTATTTAACAAGTAATCGTTTTGGATACAATGTCAATACGCTACGGTTTTTGCACGGTATAAAATTAGTAGATCGAGTACGAAGATGGCATAACAAAGTTTTCCAAAGCATCCCGTCTTTCATACTGAAAGTAATCTCAGGTTATGAGGAAGTAAAAACAAAAAAAATCATATAGAACTGGCTATGCACAACATTTCAAATTTATATTAAAAAATAACAAATGAAAAGTTATTCGGTGAAAACAGTATTATTTAAGTAAAATTATAGTTCGTCGTAAAGGTTATAGCTTATATATTATATACGATATCCTCTCAAGATTTTTACAGCTTATCGGCGGAGTGGACCGGATTTCGTCTTCCTTGTTCTAGCTATAGACCAGCTCTATTACTAGAGGGACCCTATTGGTTGAACTTTGAATCATCGAAAAAGTAACCTGACCACCTTCGACTAGCTATATAATCAAATAAACAGTGCAAAATTGCACTAACTTTCATAGATCGTTTAAAATACAAAACAAATCACAAACAATGTGCGGAAAGCAGACGATGATTGATTTATTATAATCTTAACTCACTCTTATAGAAGGTTTTAATAAGGTAGCACAGAGACCCAAAAAGATGATTCAAGCTTTTTAATGAATTAAGATAGGATGTGCCTCCTCTGGTAATATATATCTATTGTTCTAGCGCATTCGACTGAATTCCGCATGGTTCATACAGCGTATTTGACAAATGTTCTTTATAAGATCCGCGGATATTTAATCAGCATATTTAATGCTGTGTTGTACGAAATAATTGTTATACTTACGTTATTACTGCTGAGTATGTACTCGTATTTATTAAAAGTACACTATAGTAAAAAAAATCACTCCCCTCCTCTACAACCATTCGAATAACCACATAAGTCTAATTTTGTATTGAAAATTCACAAAAATAAGTGTTTAACATTAACGGCCTTTAATCCTGGACTAATCCCCTCATCCTGCTCAAATTAAAATTTGTTTAAATTACAACCTGATTCTTTAATGAAATTTATACTAATCCTCGCTAATCGCCTTAGTTAATATAGGTTATACTAAATTAGGTAAACACTCCTGCATTTATAAATGCATTCTCTACCTTTTCTTCTAAATAACTCATTGTTAATAAGGAGTGTAGCATAAACCCAAAATTGTTTCGCAAGCGTTTTTCAGGGATGTAGAGATTGAAGAAAGACTCGGAAAAAATTGGAGATAGAAATTTAATCCTATGAAGTTAGTGATTTTTACTCTTGATACCGAACTCCCTTAACACCAACACTATTTAATCTTAATGAATACTTTTCCTAATTTATACCGTAGGTTTTACAGGAAAATAAATATGTTTGTGATAAAAACCGAAAACGGTTTCAGGGATTTTTATGACCTTCTGTATAGTTTTTACCTTTGTCTGTCTGTATGTGTGTCTGTGGGTAACTGTTATCATGGTAGCTTCCATTGTGTTTATGCTAAACAGATTAACTTGGTGTAAAAATCAATCTGTCTAACTGTGCTATTCGGAAAGTATTTTTTTTATAACACCATACCGAAAAAAATACTCTGCAACAATTCTTAAAACGCAGAAAAATGTCTGGAACGATTTCAAATTAGCTCGCATGTCATATATATAAGAACAACAAAAGCGCTGAATTCCATTTTTATTATCAGTGCAAGTTGAATTGTTATCGAATGACACGTATATTTTTGATAAAAATATCCAAACTCCAATTGAGTGGTAATTCCGTACGAGAGTATTCCTATTTCTGATAAATAATTATACTAAGTTTTATTTTAATTTGGCTAGTGCATGAAGTAAAAAAAACAGGACATCAACTTTCATTACTACTGAAAGTCGATTCATGGATCGGGAATAAAACGGATTTTTCCGAGGACGAGATAAGCAAGTCCGAAGGACGTACTGCAATATATTTGGGATTTTCATAATCTGGGACGAGCGAAGCGGTCAGGTATGAGTGTAGTTAATCCGTAGGTTAGGGAACATCGCGAGATATCCCATACCCGATTTTTAATGCTTTTTAGGATTTATAACATAAAACTTTCTAAATAGGTAAGAATAAAATTAAATATGCACAATTAACCACTATATAATAATACATAATTAAATCATGGACCAATATATTAATTAGCATTAACATGACGATAAGAAAGCTGCAATAATGTTATGGGTATCCGAGTGAGTGTAGTGGGGGCTGACAAGAGATTTTTATATGGTGGTTCCTTACCTTTGACAAGGTGGTTATAAGATAGGTTCCTTCCCTTTTATTAAAGTTCCTTGAACTTTGACTCAACCAGAAGTTTAAATGTGGAAAATGTAAATAATCTTTGTGCGTGTATGGTAATTCGAGTCTTTTACTGAAGTCGTATAGCCACATCTCTTTATAGCTTTGAAGAAGTCCCATTAAAATCGAATAAAATAATGTAGAACTGAGAGGTTTATTTTTATTAAAAACTGCCTTAGCTAACCGACATTCTTATTTTTCCAGTATTGTGATGCGGTCCTCTATTGAGCTATATTTTTAGTTTTTAATATCACTTTGAGTCAACAATCGCCTTACTTATCATAGGTTATTACTCCGTCAGGTAAACACACCTGTAAATGCGATTGCAATCTACCTTTTAAATATTACTGAGAGCAAATTTATGTTACTCGTTGACAAATGCTATATGATTTGAATTTTTAAACATATGTGGTAATTTTAATTAAAATGCAACTATGTTAGATGATTACTGTTGATATTTTACTGCTTAGTATATAAGCTAATGCTAATGCTGTACATAAGCTGACATTAGAAGTATAGACATATATACTAGTTGCGTATATAACTACGTACAAAACCTCTTAACTGATCGAGCGTGGTCAGTGCATCGGTAGGTGACCGCTGGGATTGAAACTGATGTGTTTACTATCTGAGGACGAGCGAAGAGAGTCCGAAGCAGGGAGGATGAGCGTAGCGAATCCGATGTGTAGAGGAAAAGTTCCGAGGTACCGTACCCGATTTTTAGTATCATAAACGTTCTATTATATGAGTTATGTACTGTTTATTTGATTATATCAATGATAAAAAGGGTTCAGGCTACCTTTTCGATGTTTCAAAAGCCAACCAATACAACCTCTCAAGTAATAATATTCCTATAGATAATTATTGCTTATTTAGTGGGTCTTAGTCCTATTATAAAAATACATGATGCTAATGTAACATACTCATTACTGAAAATAATTATTGTTTTAACATATCATAAATTTCTGGGACTCTAAATACAGTACCCCTTTTTTAAAAGACTTAATTTAGAACAAGAATATCACTTAATCAAAGATTTAACACTCCATACAACAAATATGTTTTTCATTCCTAAATCTTAAAATGAATAATACATAAATTTAATTGCTGTTAAACTGTAAAACAGAGAGGAAAGTTTATCTAGAGCTTTATTTAGATATTAGCGTCATAAGCTTATTTTGTTTTGTTTTATTTCAGTGGTTAACCTGTTGACTTTCCCTAAAAAATGATTGCTTGTCTATCTTTAATAAGGAGTTTTATTATTGTTTAATTTCTATTATTGTTGATGAATTTGGAGTGAAATTAGTTGAATATTTAGTTATTTATATTGAGCTTAGTTTAGTGAATGGTTATTGATAGTGAACAGTTTAAAATGTCGTTGTAAATAATGTTAGTTAGATTTTTACGATGGCGTTGTCTTATCCCAAGATCGCCTTATTGCTAAGTTTCTTGTCCAATCCGTCTGATTCTGTAAGGTTTTTTAACTTTTATCTGTCCTAACGATATCAGATGATTTGTTGAATTCATTTAATGCAGATATGGGTAATTGTTTTACACGTCAACGCCCTACGACAGTCAAAAAAGACGCTTTAGTCGGTTTATCTCCTCCTAATAATAGTAAAGAGACGTCTACAACCACTTCCTCGACTACTCCATTACAATTACCTGAGATAAGAGAAGTAAGGAATGGACCTATTCCACCAATACCAGAAGCAGAGAGCACTGGTACCACCACAACCAATGCTAAAATATTTGTAGCTCTTTATGACTACGATGCAAGAACTGACGAAGACCTAAGTTTTAGAAAAGGAGAACACTTAGAAATCCTTAATGATACTCAAGGAGATTGGTGGTTGGCTCGTAGCAAAGCTACTAAACAGGAAGGTTACATTCCGTCTAATTACGTGGCAAAATTGAAATCTATCGAAGCAGAGCCGTAAGTATCTTAGTTATTTTCTGTTATTTTCTCCTGCAAATAATTATTAATTACTTTGTTTACATTAAGGAGATCCTTGTCTACATGGAGTAATTTTGTAGATTCGAGGTTTAACCATGGGTTATTTTATATTCTTGTTGTTACTTAGTATAAGATAATATTTGGAAGCAGAAACCTATTCCTTATTTAGTACTTAATAGATACACAGCTGTGGACATGTTCCAAGGGCTTCATTTCCCGATGAGTTTTAAACCAAAAAATCAGATGGTTGAGGCTATTGCCTTATTTAAGTAAAGTCACATTACTTTGGGTTGGTAATTTTATTACATTATCCTTTTATTATTATGATATTGAAATTATCTAGATTTGCTTTCAGATCTTTAAAATTAAAATGAAATTGAATTTGACAAAAATAAAAAAAAATATTTAATGCTGTAATCTAGAAAGAATGTAATTCAATTAAAACTATATCTTTAGCTGATTTGTGTTTTATTAATATTTAATATTTTAATTTTATCAGCTATTATTGTATTAATGTCTTAAAAATGTTATCAATCAAAAAATAGGCTTAATATATTTTTAAAATTTAAATCAATCGAATTTCGAACTACATGCCTATTTTACTTTGTTTTGTCATTGTTTATTGCAATTTCTAAAATGTTTTTTTTTGTTTATTAATAATTGTTAAAATTAATAATCGTTATAATTTTATCAAAATACAGATTGATGTAGGTATGAGTGGTTAAAACAATAAATTTTATTTATTTTTGTCAAAACCATTTAATGTAATCACTTTCATTATAACTCTCACAGTCTCCATAGTCTAAGGGTTGACTTGTTTTTGTGAATACAGGCATACTGCTTACCTTTGCTTGGTGTTTAGATTATCTGAATTAGATTTATTCCATGTAAATTGAAAATTCTTCTATTGATAAAATTTTGTATTCTGTAATAACTATACTTGATCCAATTTTGTAGGCTAGGGATTCTCAAAGAGTGGTAGATGAAATGCTTGAAATAATCTTACAACTTTAGCCAAAAAAAAATTAAAATTACAAGCAATAATGTCAATTTTAGCGAATTGGCAATATTTTAACTTTAAAAGTATAATATTTTTTGTGCCTTTCTTCATACTAGTTATAATCATTATCATTAAAAAGCACCTGAAACACTCAGACTCAGCAAAAATTTACAAAACGCAGAAAAACTTGTTGCATGTAGTCCTATGTATATAAGACCTGAAAATTTGCTAAGTTTCATCTCATTATCAGCATTAGCTCAATTTTTATCGAATGACTTTTATGTTGTATATGTTTTTTAAATATTGTGAAAAATGTAAAAAAATGTAAAAATAATACAATTGAGTTGAAATTTGGTATAAGCATATCCTTTGACATAATAAATAAATTTACTAAGTTTCGTTTCAATACGCCAAGTATGTCTACAGCTTTTGTTGGATCTTAAATTTTAGAAGCATCAAGCGAGGGTGAGTGCCTACATGGGTGACCGCTGGTAATAAACCAATGTATTTACTGTCTGAGACGAGCAAGCAGTGACAATGAGTGTAGATAATTTGAAGTGGAGAGGAAAAATTTGATTATTTTTCATTTATTCCTAGTCTGACTTATAATGCCTTATTCTGTTAGTTTTGTAATTTATTAATGTTCTTTTTCTAGGTGGTATTTTGGTAAAATTAAGAGAATTGAAGCTGAGAAGAAACTTTTACTTCCTGAAAATGAACATGGTGCTTTCCTTATCAGAGATTCTGAGAGTCGTCGTAATGATTATTCATTATCAGGTAAACTATTCCTTATTTTAATAAAACTTCAAAGTCTCTCCATGAAACATAGGTAAAACTTTGCTACTTGTTGTTCTATGTGAGAGTGAAGTCTAAGCCAAAATATAACGAATGTCATTGTCAACTGTCATGCATGAGCTAAGTGACATGTATAGGCTGGCTATTGCTATGGCTTATATTTCTTTTGTGAAACAATTTGTTTTACCTTTTTTTAATTTATTAAATCTACTAATATATTAACTCCAAATTTGTTTAAGTGAGTCAAGTAATATTGTTACAGCCCGATAAAATTTAGATTTTGGGAGTGCAATTTTGTAAACATTCTGTTCATTTTGAATATAATATTTTAGAACAACATTACATTGATTAATTTAATCATTCTCTTATATCTCTCTCATCATATAAATTTAATCATTCTCATTATATTTGATTATTCATAATATATTTATCTCATATGATTTTAATAATCTACATTTTTTATTTTTTTTTAGTGAGAGATGGGGATACTGTTAAGCATTATAGAATAAGACAACTGGATGAAGGGGGTTTCTTCATTGCTAGACGTACTACATTTAGGAGTCTATTAGATCTTGTTGATCATTATAGCAAAGATGCTGATGGCTTGTGTGTTAATCTGAGGAAACCCTGTGTTCAGGTATGGTTATCTTTTTTTAATTATGTTATTAAACTAGAAATCTTTAAAACTACTAAGAAGAGAAAAAATAGAATTAATAAATATAAACTAATATCCAACAATTGTTGCCTGCTGCTAATAATTCTTCTTTAAGAAAATTGATTGGGCTTATAAAAGACCCCAAATATTTATTTGCCATTATAACCCTTTAACTGATTTATTTGCTATTCAAGATGAAACTTCTAGAGCCTGGTCAAGAAGTAAAAAATACCTGTGAGCTGGTTTTACTTTTCACATTCTGTTTAGTATAATTTAAACCAATCTTGTTTGTTGTCATCATAATTTTTCTTTTAACGCATTTGCCAAAACTTTTAATTTAACTTATTAATAATATAATAATAATTCTTTATTCGCATCATAGGAAAGTGATACAAAATATTACAACATGTAATGGCTATTATAACAACAGATATTGACATTGCTTAAAATGATAACTTTATTACGAGTTTGGTTATATCCTCCTCTTCTTCAATAAAGCCTACATTACTTGGGTGTTTTAATATAAAGGTGTGTAATTATATAAAGGTGTGTAATACCTGATCAGAGTCTTGCTGCTCATCTGAGGTTACTCGTGTGGGAAACACCGTAGGTGGTAGTGTAGTACCAACTGTTAGTTTAAAGTTTTAACTAAAATTTGATATAATTTATTTATAATAATCCATATATATTAAGAGTGGAACCATATATGCAAATCCTTGACCTCTATAGTGCCAAAGGTCAGTATATAAGTACTGATGCTATTCAACCTTGACTAAGGAGGTAGCCATTTTATAAAAACTATTAGCCGATTGTTTATTTCATATATGTATGATTGTTAATATTGCTTGTTACCAGGTTGAAAAGCCTGTTACTGGAGGTCTTTCTCATAGTACTAGAGATCAATGGGAAATTGATCGATCGTCCCTTAAATTTGTTCGTAAATTAGGGCATGGTCAGTTCGGTGAAGTTTGGGAAGGACTTTGGAATAATACAACACCTGTTGCAATCAAGACGCTTAAACCAGGTAACATATTTTATAATAAATTAAAAATAGGTGTTTAACACATTACTCAATTAAAATCTTATTAAAATTGGATATATGAAGTTAATCTAATTTTAGAAAATCATATTTAATTAAAAAAAAACTTCTAATGGTAGTATTCTAGATTATTACTACTTATGTTTGAGGAAAATTTATTTTGCCAAAATAACCTACATAATTCTCACTCAAACTTAGAATACGTCCTGAATAATTCAGGTTGATTCTAAAAGGTTATGGAAGGCTGTTACAAATAGTTCATGTATTTATTAAGTTTTGTAAGTTCTGACTTATGCAATGTAAGCCGTAACCTACCAACTTTATGTAATGCAAACCTAAATTTGACGTCACTTAGTCCCTGTAGGTATTTTCCCCCAAAGTTGGCCACACTGAATGAAGTTTAACCACTCTACAGTAAGTTTAAAACGGCCCTTTTACTTATTTTGTTCTGACCCTTCATATATTTATGCAATTTTATGCTTCTTATATTTATGATATTCAGGTTGTTTTATTTTTTGATTTAATCCTGATAACTTGAATTCTTATTTTGTCAAAGGAACTATGGACCCTAAAGATTTCCTTGCTGAAGCACAAATTATGAAGAAATTACGTCACACTAAACTAATCCAGCTTTATGCTGTTTGTACTATGGAAGAACCCATCTATATTATTACTGAACTTATGAAAAATGGAAGCTTGCTTGACTTCTTACAAGGTGAGGCACTTAATCATTGCAATATTGTGTTTATATTTGCATTATACTTTAACTTCTCTTAGAAAAGTTTATTCTGAATTTTCATTTAGAGAAACAATAATTTTAATATATTGAATTATGTATTTGTTAGTTAATTCAAAAACACCCTAAACTCAATGAAGCCTTAGTCTTTTTATATTGATTACATGTCAAATTATTTCAGGTAAACACAATGCAAAATAATTTGTTATTTTCACTGAGATTTAGTCATGTACTAAATAATTTAAATAAACTATTTATTCAAGTATAATTGAATAATTAGCTGCAGTTAATGAAAAGTGTTTGAGGTGTATTAATTAGTTATACAGGCATTAAATTATTGTAAGCATCCTATAAAATGCACAAAAATAGGCTTGAATTATAAAGCTCTAAAGGTTGCTTTTAGTTTGTTAGTTTTGTTTTTCTTATTTTTGTCTTAAGTAAATTACTGTGGCTCTTATTACTCTGGAGATAGCTATGAATTTAAATTATGTTTGCTTTACAGGTAAAGGAAGAGGGTTGAAGTTGGTTCAACTTATTGACATGGCTGCCCAAATAGCTGCTGGTATGGCATATTTAGAAAGTCAAAATTATATTCATAGAGATTTAGCTGCAAGAAATGTTTTAGTTGGTGATAGCAATATTGTCAAAATAGCTGATTTTGGCCTTGCTAGACTTATTAAGGTTTGTTTACTGTTATAAACATGTTTTCCTAGATATTAAATGCTAGATATAGGGCTAAATTTTTATTTATAAGGGGGCAATGTTTGTTTATTTTATTTTTTTCGGGCGGCTGTAAAGTAGGCACTGCATCCTCAAAAAAGTAGGTGAAATGTGTTTTTTACCGTCTACGACAGTTTAAGAGTTTTTGACTGTCGCTGGGAAAGTTCCTCTAATGTCCACTAGGTAGGCGATAGTAGTTTACTACAAGGTTATTATAGTAACTTCCTTGATTTTCTTATTTTTTTGTTCATCAAATAAATGATCTAACATTTTTGTTAAATGTAGCTGTATTAATAAAATCAAATAAAAAAAACATTTTTGTTAACGAAGTTATGTTACTTTCCGAAAGTGAGTTATAGTTGTTTACTATTACTATGCCCGAAAAAAGCACCATATGCTACATGACTTTATTTACCTTCTCACTTCGCTCAACAGTAAATATAGTCATCATGGTGTAAAATACCTTATTCACAATCTTGTAACATAATATACTATTATTCTCTCCACTGTTTCTTTGGGTCATAACTGTAGTCTTTAGGTGTCAATCCCTCCTCATTGGTTTCTGCCTATGACTGTAAACCTTAGTTCATAATCTCTTTCCATTGATTCTTTTGATTTCTAGTCATGACTGTATCCTTAGTATCTCTTTCTTTTTTATTTGATTTCTCATGACTGTAATCCTTATATTAATCTCTTCTCATTTGTTTTTAATTTGATTTCTGGTCAGACTGTAATCCTTAATTATTAATCTCTTCTCATTGATTTTTTAATTTGATTTCTGGTCATGACTGTAATCCTTAGTTATTAATCTCTTATCATTGATTTTTTTAATTTGATTTCTGGTCATGACTGTAATCCTTAATTATTAATCTCTTCTCATTGATTTTTTAATTTGATTTCTGGTCATGACTGTAATCCTTAGTTATTAATCTCTTCTCATTGATTTTTTAATTTGATTTCTGGTCATGACTGTAATCCTTAGTTATTAATCTCTTATCATTGATTTTTTAATTTGATTTCTGGTCATGACTGTAATCCTTAGTTATTAACCTCTTCTCATTGATTCTTCCATTCGATTTCTACTCATGACTGTAAACCTTAGTTATCAACCCTTCCTCATTGATTTATTTTTATCTTTAATTAATATGTCATTGTCTAATTATGCCTTTTTTTATCAGGAGGATGAATATGAAGCTAGAGTTGGTGCTCGTTTCCCTATCAAATGGACTGCTCCAGAAGCTGCTAATTATAGCAAATTTTCCATCAAATCAGATGTATGGTCTTTTGGTATTCTATTGACTGAGTTAGTTACCTATGGAAGAATACCTTATCCAGGTAATTCACTTTGTTTCCTAAACTGTTTTACATTTAAACATTCTAACTTTATTATAGTTAATATTGTTAGTGTGAACGTAGCGTAACGTTAATCAATTTATTATAGTGACTTAGAGAATGTTTAAATTTGTATTGATGAATAATCTTTTGACTGAAAGTGATAGTTGAAACACTCATCTTAAAACGAAACATGTTTTTTATTAATTTCAATTGCATCAAAACTCAATTTAGAACATGATGACTTATATAAGTATTACAGATAGTAATATATTATTATTACATTATGTATTACATAGCCAACAATTTCAGATTCTAAGGGTTGTAAATTTGACAAAAATCTTCATGATACTTTTATGTGATTAGTCAACATTCCATATTCTCCTCTCTTTTTAAAAATCATATAATATATTATTTTAATAATGTATCATATTGTGTTAGCTTGGTAAATAGTTACCAATTTAACATTTTTTCTAAAAAGTATGTTAATTGTGCAAAAAATATATGTAATTATATAATGTTAATGAATGTACTCTATATGTAATGTCAAGTATAAAAGTTGTTTAATATTATATAAAAATTTTATGGTTAGTATTATTTTTACTGTAATTATATAGAGAAACATATTTGGTTTTTTATGGCATCAGTATTGATTGTTGAGGTTTGGAATTGTTTCTTTTATTCTTATTTATCAGCCAAAGCAAATAACAGATTTAAATTTTCTGTAAGGTTCCTTTTTTTCTTTAGTGTTCGCTAAATAATTTTGATGCATTGATGAATCTTCCGTGTTTAGTTGACTCCATTACCCAGCGAGGTAAGTGGTTTCTACCATATGGTAGAAACCAGGTTGGAATCTCAAGCCTTGACATTTAATTCTTAATTTCATTGGGTTGCAATCTTACAAAAAAAATTCCAGCTTAACAATATATTATGTCTTTTTCAGGTATGACAAATGCTGAGGTTCTTCACCAGGTCGAACATGGTTACAGAATGCCTTGTCCACCTAGTTGTCCTAATGCTTTGTATGACATAATGCTAGAATGTTGGCATAAAGATCCAATGAAGAGGCCTACATTTGAAACTCTACAGTGGAAGTTAGAAGATTTCTTTACCATGGAAGGATCTGAATATAAAGAAGCATCGGCTTACTGAGAACAGCTTGCCCACTCTCCGTGGCCAACAATACAGACACATTCAAAGTTAAAACCTATTCATCCAGGTTTGAATTAAATGTATTGTTGCTCACGGTGTTTGGGCATACAAATTATCCCAATTAATCAAATAGTCTGAGGCTATTTCATGTTTGTTGAAAGGTTGTATTACCTTAATCAAATGTATAGTTAAATTAAGAGAGAATGGCCGAACATACAAATAAAATTAAAAAAAAATAGTAAATGCATATTGATGGGTTCAGGGTTCAATAATGAATATCACATTGATTCAGTTTTTAAAAAAGGTATTCTCTGGCCATTAAAAACTAATAGCTGTCCATGCATTCAAGTCACACCTTATAATCCTCCACGCACATTTTTTCAAAAAATATATTATATCCATTCTTTTCTCTGGGCCCTTGATGAGATCTTTTTGAGAGGAAAATGGCACTCTTGTTTTGCTTGCTTGATTACAAATATTCACTATTACAATGTTAAAATTAAATATTAAGTTAAGGATTCACTGTTCAGTAAATTATATATTTAAAGTTAATATATAATATCTATGATATTTAATTGTATGTGAAATAATGACTTGTTACACTTGAGTGTTTGTGTGGGAATATTCAATTATTCTTATTGTTAAGTTAAATTTAAATTACCAAGGGTGTTTTTTAAAATTAAGAAAGCTGAAGAGAACAAATTTCTTTGGTATTTTTTGTTTTCTTTTTAAAATTAAACTATGCAATAAAGTTTTTGAGTAGAGTTTTGACAAAATAATAATTTTTAATTTAAATTAATACATTTTTAACTTAAAATTTAATTTTATGTATTAAATAAAATTTTGAATCAAATTGATTCTTTTTTATGAGTGTTTAATTCTTATATATTTTATTTTAATTTTTTAATCTAATTGAGCCAGTTAAATTACTAAATGTTTTCTTCATTATTTGTTTGAAAAATTAAACGGATAATAAATAAAGCTTCATATGTTTGTATTATTGTTACTTATCTATGTTGATGCACAAATTTAAATTTTCTTTTTATAATTTGAACTAGTCAAGAAGGTTGTTAACTTTAACAGCTTCTAGATTTACTAATATGAATGTCCTGTTTGACAGTCTTGCAATCATGGCACATTTATGCAAATAAAATGCATTCTTATACAATGATATTATAATATTCTCTCCAAGATGTGAAAAGGTTTGGGTGAGCTTGCGTTACTAGCACAGTTATTTTTTAAATAAATTGAAACCTGTCAAGTTAGCTTACATTAATATAATTTGATAATGCCACATCTTTTAAATCTATAAATACATAGATTTTGACAACAGATTTTAATATTTCTGGAATTCCCAGAATCGCAAATTATATACAAATCAATTCTTGGTCATCCTCTAGTTATGTATTTATTCTGTAAGACGTTTTAACTTTAATTTTTATTCTTTTACTTCTTGTTTTACTATACTATGATCTGGTTTTATTTGTGTCATCCAATTGTAAAGCCTGACTAGTCAAAATCGGTACTTTATTGCACAGTTTTTATCTTCACTCTTTTTGCATCTAACTAAATCTACTCGTAACTAACTTTGTAACATTACCAAAACCATTACAACCCAGTTACTCTAGAGTATTATCATTACTTATTTCAATAATAACTGTTAAAAGTTAAAAATATGTTTTAAATATTAGTTATAAATAATATGTATAAAGTTACTCTACTGATTAATTATAATCATATTTTACTGTGTTAAGTATAACGATTAAATAAATGTAAACAAAGTGTAATAATTGACGTCTTAATAATTACTTTTACTCCAAATGTGAAGTTTAATATTGTTGATCGTGCAACTTAGTTTAGACTTCAGAGTAAGAGTTTTATAAATTAATATAAAAGCATATTATATAGTGGTATTTTGAGAGCACCGAAGTTGAAAACATGAACATAAGTTTCACTCAATGAGTAATGCTCTAGAATATTATCGTAAGTATACTATCACTCAAACTATTGTAAATGCCTGCATTTCATTTTGAAATTTGCTCAAAAGACTGTTCAGTTTCCTTAAGATTATGTTACTAATGAAGTATTATATTTTTAACTCATTACAATTGTGAGGTCAATCTCAACTATTTATGATTTGCAAACTAAGGAGCATAAAATAATGTATTTTATTAAATTTGTTGAAAGAAGCATTGCTGTTAAGAGAATAAAAAGATTAGAAACATACTCAATGAAGTTCAATTATAAATATTAAAAAATTATTTGTTCACCAGTGAATGGAAAATTGAGTTAACTTGGTACCATTTCATAAAAGAAATGCATTTAGTTAAAAGAGTAAAAGTAATTACTTTTTACTTTTATCGTTTAATATTTAATTCTTTTGGCTACCAACTGTTTTAACTTTACTTAATGCCAAGTGGTATGACAAAAATTAAACAAAATACTTTAGAGCTTATAGAAAATAGTTTAGGACTGATCCTTAGATATTTTTGATAAGTATGAGGTGTGGTATTGGCTTATTTAAATTTCACAATATTGCCAGTCACCCTGTGTATAAAGCTCTGATTATATAGTAATAATAACTATTATATAATAGTTTAATTTTGTTTTAATGATGTAATTTTCTTCTATAAACATATCCATAGTTTTCTCTCTTTGAAAAACCTCACCTGTCTCAAATATATTTTAAAGGTTGTGTTATCAAAATAATTTTACAGAGGGACCAAAAAACTTGAGTATTTAGTTAAGTAGTTCACATCAGCTGCAATGTGACTGGTTTAGGATTTTTGTTAAAGTCTTATCAATGGCCATATAGCAAAACCTTGTTAGTGAAGTTTGTCAATGAATTATTTTACAAAAAGCAATATACACCGTCTTCTGGTCGAAACTCAACCCATTGTGTTCATGTCTCCTGTACTATATTTTATTGTTTTTAATTTTTACCGAATTTCTTAAAAGTTTGTAATTGTGTATATATGTTTTTTCTAAAGGATTATTGAACCTTACAAGTATTATTTTTTCATAGATTTCATTAATGTTAGGTGTTTTGTACATGCAAATTGTTTTAACAAATTTCGTTTGACCGGGTTTGTCAAAAATATTCTTTAAAATGATAATAGATTCAAAATTATAATAAACTGAGTGGATTGTTTTGTATTGTAGTTTTGTCTATCTGTAAGCTTATCAATATCAACCCTGCCAGCAATAGCAAAAACTTAGTGATAAAATATGAAAAAAGATGTGTCTCTGGAATTATGCTAGAGGCCGACAAATATAACAAATATTTTCATTAAAAAATGAAAACATTACTTTGTGCATGATTGTCAAAGCCGGATATTAATAAATCATGAACAGTTAGTTGTATAAGCTACAATATTGTGACATGTAACATATCCATGATAACGTCTGAAAGATATTTTTTTAAAATCCTGATAATAAGAAATTTACGCCTCTTTGTGATTATAATAAACAACAAGTAACAATAACTCGCCAAAAATCAAAATAGAAAAACAAACAAAAAAACAGAAGAGCAAAGGGAGTTCAAAACTATTGTAAGAAAATAAATTTCAAAAATCAAATAACTTTTAATTTTTTATTTATTTTGGACTTCGAACTTTGACATGTTTTTAAAAGAAAAAAACTAAATTAAAACAGATGATATGAGGTCTATTAGTCATTGAACCTGACTATACCCTCCCCCCTCCATTTTCAGCGCACTCCTCATTGGATCATGTTTTATTTGTCGGCCTCCAACACTTAAAATAATACAAGCAAATTATATTATAATATAAATGTTTTATTGACTAAAATTGGTTGTTCGTAAAAAATTGAGCAGTTTACTTTTTAACACAGTAGGGCTTTTTACTTATTTCTCTTTATTCACGTATATTGAAAATACATGTTAATAATAGAAATATTTTGACAAAGTATTTGCATGCTTGCTACTAAACTTAATTCCCTGTAAATAAGACTCTATTGTTACTATTTAGCCTTACTCAAAAAGTAATGCAAAAGAAATAAATGTAAAGGTTCAATTGAATTAGCCATGATAGCTTGCAGATTGATTACTTTTCTCTTAAAACTATTTCCTGTTCAATTTTATCTTTGATTGACTGTTGAATTAGAGTTGTAGAATCATTTAACTTTGAATAAACTATTTTTTTTTTCATTTTACTGCTGATAATTTATTAATAATAAATTGTAAAAACTAATTTAACCAGTATTTCTACTTATTAATTATTTTTTAGTGATTTTTTTTTATAATCTTTAGTATTATATTTATTTATATCTTGGTAAATAAATATTTAATTATTGTATTTTCTTATCAATAAATGATAACATTAAAGACGTATTGTAGGAAGCATTTATAGGGCCAGGGAGAAAAATTATAATAGTCTACTTATTTGAAAAAAAAACTGTGTTAGTGGTGCTACCTATTATATTTTAGGATGCACTAGTGTTACAAGTTAAGAAAAAAAATTATAGCCCTTTTAAATATAATTCTTATTATCAGCAATTACATTACATACTATGAGTATTATTAAATCATTAGTTGTTTTGATGTAGATTTCGTGGTATAGACTTATAGACTCACCATTATGTTTATTAAAAAAAAAGAATGCAGTAGAATTAAAAACAATTAATATATTGTCAGTCACAATAGTATAAACAAATTATAACTGACCGGTTTCGACTTTATGTCATTATCAAAGCTGTTAACAGACTATCTGCTAACAGCTCTGATGATGTCGTAAAGTCGAAACCGGTCAGTTATAATTTTTTTTATACTATTGTGGTTGACAACATATTAATTGTTTTTAATTCTACTGTTTTTTTTTTATTAAACATCATGGTATGAGTATCATATAATGTAGTTTAGAAAATAAGTTAACTTTGAAGTAACTATCATTTTTTTCCTTGCCCTTAAATTTGGGTGTTAAACTAACTTTGAACAAGTGGTCAAAGTTAGTTGAAATTTTAAATATATATAATAAAAATGCACAAACTTATGTGTTCAATGACTTTTATACAATTATATTTAATACCAGAGGGGGCATATTTTTAGGTAATAATTAATGTTGTATTATTAGTATTCCAAAACTGACTTACGATATTTTAGTTCATTATATTGTTATAATTTGTGACACGATATGTACCATTAAAATTAGGAGTAAGTTATGATTTCTGGATCAAGTGACATCACTGTGTTCATAGTAAAATATTTTTTTATTCCTACTAAGCAATTTTAATAGTTGACGGGGTAAAATTATTCTTCCATGCCCTAGATTTAATTTTTAAGTAAAATTAAGCAATTTTTTTAAAATTTATTTACCAAGGTGTAAAATTAAATTATTTATAATTTATTCTAAGCATAATACAGAGAGTGGTGGACAATGGTATTAACGGAATTCAAAGATAATGTATAACTACATCATAATTATAAAATGTTGAGGTTTAATTAAATAACTATTCTGTTTTACTCTTTGATTGTATATTTTGAAAGAAGCTAGAAATAACTTGACTACATAGGGGTCCTCACAAAAACATAAGAGTATAATTAGTTTGTTAAATAAAACTAACTTTGTTTATTATTTTTAAAGAAACACTTTTATCATTGTAACTTGATAAATTTGAATAAATTATTTTTTGATTACATTATTTTCATCTGGAGTGTAAAACTTAGTTTTTTGTGATTATAACAATTTAATGTGTAAAACTATGCTTTCATATTTTAAATACATTATTTTTATCTGAAGTTTATTTTTTTGTTTCAATGAAGCTCTTCCAGAAATATTTCCTTCATGGTACCACCTCTATAGTACTCTCTGTTTTTGTCTTATTAATATTGTATGTAATATGTATCAACATTATTTTTGTTCTAAAAACTTCAAGTTATATTAATATAAGTAGCTTTTATAGATAGTGAAGATTGGTACTTAGGGCAATAAAAAATCCTTCATTGTGTTCTTATGCTTTATTTGTATTTTTTTTTTAATTAAACGCAAAAATGAGGATGTAGAGGAATTATTTTTTTATTGTGTTTTAGACTTTTTCAAATTTCTTTTAATTTTTTACCTATGTTTTAATAATATTTGTTAGAAATTATCTATATGTTATTCTTTTTATTTCATATGAGTATTTTAGAGTAATGATGAATGATCAAAATAACTGTTGATGTTTTATGCGTTTAAAATTTTCTGTTAGCCTAATTATTCTTTCTCACAATTAAAACACCTGCTCCTATGTACCTAATTTCTTCTCGTATCAAATAAGTATGTAAATAGTCTTGTATGATATTTTCTTCTTAATTTTCCTCTTATAAATATAGGTTCATTAATATGACATATATTAAATTGTATTGCATCAGATTTTAATGTATAAATATGTATTATAATAGATAATTCAAGAGCTCAGTCTAGGTCGCTTTGGTATTTATGTTAGGAATATAGTAAATTTGCAAATGTTTTTTTTTAAACTTAAAAGTGTGTCACCTTAGAAACTATTGACCATTTGAGTTTATTTAACCTGCAGGAAATAAAAATATTATTTATGTCAATCAATATAGTTACTTAATTAAAAAAACAGTTTTAAGCTTAGCTTTTCCAGTCAAATTGGTTAAATAACCTAAATTGGTCAATTAAATATAATGAATGCACCCTTCTCTTCAATTTTTATCCTAAAGGGATGTATTAATTTTTGTATGCTTCCAATTCTAATGCTTAAAGCATGTTATAATAATTTCTATTGTTATCATTTCCGCAATATCATTTGTATGTAAAAATAATGCTTTTGACACCATATAAATAGTGGGATATTTTAACATTTTACGACTAAGTTGTAAAATATAACACTTATACATTCTCTATTAAGGCAATTTGGTCTCACTGTAATAAAAATTGTCTTTAACAATAAAATATTGTTTCCGATCAGACATCAGTTTACTTATTTAACTGATACTCAAATTAAAATTTTCTAAACATGAGCTTTTTAATATAAAATAAAACATGTAAGGCTATCGTTATTAATTTTCATCTATTAAACCATTTCATGTGTATTAATATTATTATTATTTCTGTTACCTTTAGTAATTTCAAGTATGTAAGCATGTGATAATTAAGACTTAAAATTAATAATTCAGCTTTTGATTGTAATTTATTTTTTATTAATTGTATTTAGCATTTATTTACAGTATATTTCACAGATAGTTTTTTTTTATCTTGTTACTCTTATCATCATATTTTATGTTCTTAATTGTAATAACATTTATTAAAAAATGTAGAATTTATTTAAAATAATAATAATTTTGTATTATTTAAGTTTAATGTCAAGTACAGTGTGTGCTACATATACCTATTCTATTAAATATGTCTTTTTTAAAATTATATACTCAATTTTTTGTAAGGCCAGTATTATGGTCGTTATGTAAATATCAGCAGAAGTCATCTGACTTTTGCGTAGGCTTAATTTTTTATTGTAATAATATGCGGCATCTAATAATAGTAAAACTGTTATCAAATAATTTGTTCTTTTATTTAATTTCAATTACCTAATTACTTGTCCCTGGCAAAAAAGGCCTAACAATGTGTCCTTTTTTCTAGGCTTTTCCTCCCTCTTATTTTTATGACCTACATTTTGTTGTAACTTATTTTTAATCTGATTCCATTGCCTTTATTCGAGGCAAGACCTGAGAGATTTGAAAAGAACTCTAAAAAATAAATTGCTGTTTTGTCTTAACTAACATTTCTGTTTCAAAAATGTGAAGCTAAATAACTTTAGAAGGGTTTTATTTTGATTGCTTACCAATGTTGCCTTTTATTTAAATTTGTTTTGATTAAGAGGAGTTAGAAAAGAGTAGATTCTTGAGAAATACCAATGGTTTGGAGCTTAAATATGACTGATTGTGCTAGTAAGTCATTACTTCATAAGTGATTTGAACATCGCCTAATAACTATACAATTTCCTATTTAGAAATAAAATTAGCACACTGCTAATCATAGATGATCCTAGACAAAAATCTTAATGGGGGGAGCCCCCTTACAATTTACATACACACACACACATATATATATGCTAGTATTACTTTTTACCAATATTACTTATTCTCCTAATTTAAGTAGAATCAATCAAGGTAAGTAGATTATGTTCAGTGGAAAGCTTTGCTTGCAAACCAACCCAAATTAAAACAATCAAATAAGAAAAAGTATTTATTGAGAAAGTATATTCATTTATATATTTAAAAATGTATAACAAAATTGATATTGCAGTGTACGAATTATTTTTTTATAAATTTATATTTTTAATTATTATTTTCTTAATATATTTTTAAGCAAAATTTGAATTTAGTTATCCTAGTATAAAAAATAGAGATTTTAGAAATCTTCGAAATATGTTCATGATATATATATATATATAATATATATATATATATATATATATATATATTATATATATATATATATATATATATAATATTATATAATTTGTGTGAGTGTAGAAATAAGATTTTTTACCTTAATGTTTCTATGGGAAACAATAGAATACCGATTAATAGATAAATATAAAATACAGATATTGTTCATAAAATATGTAAAACGGCTACGTGGACGATGCAATGCTGAAACCATAGAGTAGCCAAATGCTTTTAACCATTTACTTCATTACGGTATAATAACTGATGAATTAATATACCACTGATTAGAATAAGAACTTAGCATGAAGTTCATCAGAATAATAGCAAAAGTTGATCAACCAACTTCTTGCAAAAACAGTTTTAGAGACTTACAAATACTTACTTTACCATCACTTTTTATTTATAACCTTCTTATTTTTGCTAAAATTAATTACAATAGTCTTCAGGATAAATCACATTTATACAATACCAGGCACTTCAACAGAATCAACCTTCCTTTGCCTAGATTAACTCTAACCCATAAATTTCCTCATGACCCCGCTAGGAAATGTTACCACCATCTTCCTTCTAGACTATAATCACTCCCAGAGATGTAATTTAAAAAAGAAATCAAAGGATTACTCGTAATGAAAGCCTTCTACTCAATTAAAAGTTATTTAGAAGATATTTTGTAAAGTGCAAGTTTACTTTCTTTTAATCTGATGTCATGAGACAATATTATATTGCATCAGCGTTAAATTTTATTATTGTTTTTTTGTTGTCTCACTGAAGTTTGCTATACATCCTGCTAGTAAGGTTGACAAGGCTTTATCTAGCTAGCTAGCAGATCATTTTTCAAAAGCATTGAGGGAATTCAACAAATAAAAAATCTTTTATATTAACGTTTTATTAAGTACAACAGATAAATATAAAACTATAAGGCATTCATAATATAAATTTAAATAGGAAATAACAAGACATTATTTACAATTTTTTCTTTAAACTTAATGTAAATCTGTCAACATGCAACTATTGCTAGAGAGTAAGCAAACACAAATTTATACATCATATAAAGCGAGAGAAGAGTCTTATTAACTTGAAATTTAGTCTTATAGAATATGGACCTCAATAATAATTTTGGAAGGTGTTACAAAGTAATAGTAAAAATAACTACAAATATTATAAAAAGCAAGAAAGTTTTTTTAGATCACTACAGGTTTTTCTGGTAAGTTTAATAACTAAAAAGTACTAATAGGATTTTAACAAAGTTAAAGAAATAATGAGGCATCTGAGTCCTAACCTTGAATCAAAGTGATAATTGTTAAGTTGGTAGTACCGAATAACCTTCAAAACAAAAGGGCAATAGAAGTAGTTTTTAGCACAAGAAATTTATGTTACTTTACATTTTTGTAAAAATTCATTCAAAATTATATGCATTCACATTTTTATCATCATCAAATAATGTTATATAAATAAAACAATCATCAAAAAGAGATAAAATCAACTTTGAGGCATAAGAATTTTAAGTAGCATCGTCTTCTAGATACCATTGGTTTCAGAATGACTCCCAGTTAAAATTTGTGAATATAAGGCTCAGAATTTAAGGTCTTATGAATTTTGCAATTTAACAAAAAATCATTGGTACACAAATTATTTCAGTCAAATGCTTAAGGTAATATAGAAAATATTATAAGAATTATATATATATATATATATATATAATATATATATATTTAAATAAAGTATAAATTATGACAGGTGCGTAAGTCAATATTCAACTAAATTATAAGCTTCTTTGCAGATATAGTAGTGTTAGATTTATACTAAACTCCAATTAGTAGGAACGAATTCTACATTTTATATTCAATTATTGATTACCATTTGTAGCAGTCACATTAATTTATAACAAATTAATAAATAGTAGTGATTAAAACCCAAAGAATATCCTTTTTTATTAGTGTAAAAAATTACCACACATGTTATCGCTTAGGAGACATCAAAAATTATTTGCATACTCGTGTTAAAACAAAATTAGTATAACAGAATAGAGATTACTATATACCGTAGATTACTCTCCAAATGCAATTGATTACATACTTCAGATATACAAATTGACTTATAAAGAAATACTTAAATAACTATCACATCATCGCTGAAACGTAAAACTTTTATTTTAGCTTTTCACAAAAAATACTGTAATTTAGTTCACAAGAGACAGGATCAATTTGGTCAAGAGTCATATAATATAAGGCTCGATTTTTTAACTAAACTAAATAAATTATTTCATTGAAAATTTAGCCAACATTGTTTTTGGACAGGAAACAAACAACGCCTGTGTATTTTACATTACAGTGGTGACATCTTAAACAATTTATGAGAAACAATTAATAAATAAATTTCAAAATAAGAAGAAGTAACAAGATTCATTCAAAAACAGAAGACATGTAGTGAGGAAGGTATGTAAAGGACGAATAGATAAACAGAGCCAAAATGAAAGCAATGCTGATATCTGATACAGCATATTAAGGAAAAGTCACTAAGACAAAAAAACATGGGTATAAAAGGCAACCTTATTACATATATTTATTTAAATATTATAAATATTTTTCTTTGACTTAATTTTTTTAATCTGTATATTAGATTTCTTTTCAAGATACTTATTAAATAAAAAAAAAATTGAGTTTTAATGGCTTTATTTTATTTAATTCCTGCATAAATTATGCTCTTGACATCACTTATGCTTGACCAGACAGTCTGTACTTCACAGTATAGAAATTTACAGTAGGAATTTGAGTGGATAGTAAAGATAAAATTTACATTTGAAACAGGGCTCTAACTAATTGAAAATTGCTTATTTATTAGATTTTTTGAGGCTTCATGTAAAAAAAATGGCTTACCTATTGAGACTAAAAAAAGTAAGACAGCAAGGTATTCTTGTGATTTTGACTAAGCGAAACTAATGAAAAGAATTGCCCTAGAGTATTTTACCATATTAATAACCAACTGCCAATAACTGCGGCAGCACTTCATTTACTTTTAATAATAAAAAATGTGTGTACATTGGACCTCAAAACTTCTCTATCCTAATAAATGGAGATGGCACTATGGATTGTGCAAAACTCGGTAAGGCGTAACAATTATGTAGATCCATGAATTGTGCCAAAACCCGGTAAAGTTTAAAAATTATGCTGGACATGAATTTTGCCAAAACTCAGTAAGGTTTAACGATTATGTTGGTTCATGAGTAGTGCCAAAACTCGGTAAGGTTTAACAATTATGTTGGTCCATGAATTGTGCCAACACCCGGTAAGGTTTAACAATTATGTTTTTCTGCCTTCTTGGATTTCATCCAAGGCCCAAAAATCAGTTTTGTTCAAAAATACCAACTCTTAATAAGAGTACTGTCAATGCAAATCTTGCTGGGCTATTTCCTGAAATCTGGTAGAACACAGTAAAAAGAGGAATATAATCTACCATATTTATTTATTTACATGATCCTAGGAAGCTAGACCATCAAATATTTTATTAGGAACTATAAAAGAACATCTGGTAAATTATATTGTATGTTCATAACTAGCTTATTAACACCCCTTTTTGTCATTCAATATAACATTATTGTTGGATTAAATAAACTTGAAAAACTATTTATAAGTAAAAAATAAAAGGATACTGATAAATTTTCGTTCCCAAGGTTCGAACATGTATAAACAAGTTATCAGTTCATACTGGAGATACCACAGTCCTAATTGTTCCTTAATTTTAACGAAGTACATGATATGATAGTTATCCAGACAAATTCGAAACAAAACTGTTCAATATTTTCCAACACCCGATTGACTTTATGACCTGAAAATGTTCTTTTAACAAATAAATTAAACCAAATATTTAACAATAACAAATTCAATAAATCTGTTATAATTTTATCAAGGAACAAGATAAACAAGAGAGTGATACTAGACGTCTATCTATAGCTAATGATATAAGCGCAACGCAGAAATGACTTTTGGTTTTATCCATCAAACTTAAGCCACAGCGGTGCAGTGGTGAAACATTGGGTGAAATATAAAAGATTTTTAGTTCTCAAAAACCATTTTTCGTTTATGCGTTCTTCTTTTTATACTTATTACAAACCCCAAAAGGGCATGACCCGAAAAGGGTCATGCTTATGACCCTTTTCGTTTTTTTCGTATTTGATAAATTCTCTTTAGTTCCCCACAGCAAAATGGTGGATAAATCCATAAGCCATCTCGTAAAGATCGAATTTTTTTAAATTAAGGTCTCCCTAAAATGAGTGTTTGTGTGCTCTGTAGGTAGCAAACAAAATTTTCAATTTGGAAATGAACAAAACTGCAAATTAATTGCTTATAAATATAAACATGTATATTCTACAAATCTGTTGAATTGTTTCATTAATGATTGATCAACTGATGAGATTTTGAACGCAAATGTTTTGTTAATAGATAAATAAAAAGGTTAAGTTTGGGCCATAGATTAAGTAGATATCTTCTCAGCTTTGCATGTTGGTCGAAATTTCGCATGTATTAAACAGTTTGATAGAAAAAGCTTGCGAATTAAGCGAATCTATCTTTAAATTGATTTTGTTTCACGCTTTGTACCGAGTTTTGCCTTTTAAATTTGGCGATATGTTGTCTTACTTTTTACCTATTATTGATTCGCTGTAGTAGGTAAACGGAGTGTATTTTACCAAAAACTACTATCTTTCTTCTAAATTATTTTGGTAAAGTATGCAAGTTTATTTTATAATTTTCTAAAGAATACTTGTGTGAATTATCCCTGAGCAATATTTGCTGTCTAACCACAATTAGTTTATAAACATTGTCTTTCCTACTGATAAACATTACTTGTTTACAACCCAAACACGACTTATTTAAGAGGTTGCTATTTGTTTCTTTTATTAAATAATGTACTAGCCAATTAACTCATTTATGTCCTTCATTTTTGAAGGAGTTCATTAAGCAACTGTAGTGTACCATTTAGTAAAGAGCTTAGGTTAAAGTAATATATGTGGGAAAACTGTCTATACTAACCCATCAAATACGTAGTACGTTCGTATTAATGCGGATCGTAGTACGCTAGAACTGTGGAGATGGGATCAAGAACAATCCCCCGATATGTGGTTTGTACCTTCAGAGGCGATCGTATTTTACGGATATCCTTCTCGTCAAACTAATATTTCACTTAAATATTACTGTTTTTCATCAAATATTTTTCTAAATATATAATTTGTTTTATTGTAACTTTATTATTATGCAAAGTAATGATGAAATGTGACATCATAGGAACTCCCTCTCTGCAGCTCAAAGCCCTAGCTTTAATGTAGTGAGGTAGCCTTATTTGATTATTTTTGTAATGTAATATTTTGTCTTTTTCTAAATAAAGGCTTATTATAAAAAGATATGGTTTCTTAATTTCTAAGGTATTTCATTACCATTAACTCCTATTTGATTTTTAATGTATTGTTGCAGATGAAATGTTGCTGAAATAGATAATATGACTGATAATGCCAATAGAGGTTATCTTAAACATTGTGTTGCTAAAATCTGTCAGGATGTTGGGTTCAACTCAATCCAGTCTACACCTCTGGAAGTGCTTACTGATTTACTCCAGGATTACATGACGACACTTGCTAAAACTGCCTATAAATATGCTCTTCACTGTTAGTATTGCTTTTTACTCTGACATAAGTATTATTATTATTATTAAAAACATAATTTATTTGTTATAAACAAAGCACAGTACTAGTTTTAAGAGTTAGCCTTAACAAAGGCAAAAACCCTGTGAGGAAAGCTGTTGGTCCCGGACATAATTCATAATGGCAAACCAAGTTTCCTTCACTGTACTTTCACGCTATTTATAAAGCCAGTCTATAATATTACATTTAAATTACGTAATTAAATGTTTTTTTTAAATATTTCATTATTTTTAATGCAGGGAAAGAATCTCTGACTCTTTACATTTTTCGTGAAACAATCATAAAAGAAATCAGTACTAGACAAGGTTTTGATACATTTATATTAAGAGGATGTTTAAAGGGATCTTACTGCAATAAGATTCACCTTCCTAACCCCACTCTTCACATTTCAGCCCATTAATCTTAATTTGTAAACCACTTCCAAACATTTCCCAATTTCTCACAGTATAAATTAGGAAAAGTAAGAACCAAAAAGTAACACTTTCTAACAAATTTATTCAGTGTGTATTATTGTAATTTGGTTGCAAGTAGACTTATAGATTTGATTTTTGATATGATGTTCTCAATTCTCTGTTGCTCCATGTTTTTCTGTTGACCTCCTGTGAGGGCCTAATAAAAAAGGGAGAAATTTCATAAAATTTCTCTGCCAGCTAGTCTTGTCTTATTTTTGGTCCAGACGTTTGTCTTACTTTCTCTTTTACTAATATCCGTGTCTTTTACAACAGTTAAATTACCCACAGTTAATGAAGAAATCAAAAAGAAAGGAAACAGACTGCTCTACAAATGTTTTCTCTTTTATTTTGTTGTGAAATTATTAGGGAATAGTCCCCTGAGACCAAAAAATTTAATTCTTATTGAATACATGTGTATTAAATAAAATGTATAAAAGCTTTTATGTTATTATTACTATTATAAAGATCCCAATTTTTATTCTTGGAGGTTTATTTTCTTTCTTATTGATCATGACAATTTGTTGTCTAGGTGGCAGTACTGAACCAAATTTAAACCATTTAGCATTAGCGTTCAAAGATATGGGGATTTCCGTGCAGGAACTGAAGGAGTATGTCCGCTATGTTGATTCAACAACTGTATTTGACTGTCCAAAGTACCCTATACCTAAAGAATCTCATTTAAATTTGTTAAAACCTGGTAGCAGGGAAGTTGTTACAAGGCCTGTCCATATTCATGAACATTTACCTCCAATGCATCCTCATCTTGAAGGTCAGTGTCAATGCATTTTTTACTTTGAAAATGTCTTTCTTTTAAAACTTGGTAGTTTGTTTTATTTTAAAACCTTCGTAGAAATAGTTGCTCACAAAGATCAACTTCTTCTTATAAGAGTAGAATTATGACTTCAGAATAACGGTGTGAAGACATGTCACTACACTGAGATTTCTAAACCTGAAAAAATAAATAATTTTTATTGTTATGACCCTAAATTCAGAAACATTTCATTTTAAATTAATATCGACTCATGCATTTATAATGTCTGGTTAATTTAAAAGTATAATTTATGAATAAGGTTCTAAAAATAATAATTAGGTTTCCTAAAACTTCAACTTTAGAATTCAGAGTTAGGCTTAAATAAGGGTACATATAGAAATATATTTCTATGTGTTATTATAATTTATATACCTTATTATAATAAGGTATAGAATTTACTCAAAATCTAAAGCAAAATGAAATATATCCTTCTAAAATATATCAGAAAAATATTGAGACAAATATAGTGTTACAGTTACATTTTAGTATTTTGATTACTTATTGAAAAGAATGATCATATTCAATAATAATTTATATTTTTTATATCTCTAGATCAAGATCTATCAATGAATCAGGATGTCTCTGCTGAAACAAATTCAGATTCTTTATCACCTGTTGCTAATGCTAAGACTAAAATTTTTAAAAGGCCAGGAGAATCTTCAAATGACAGCCTACCTTCAAAACGAAACAGGTGATATTGATTAATTATGAGCATTTAGGTTTCGACTAAAAATTTCTTTTTACATTTTAGCCTGGTTATAATAAGATATTTTTACTCTATCTCTTAATGTATGATTCTACTTTCATAGAATAAAAAAGGAATTAAATTCAAAGAGTTGCTTTGAATAAAAATTAAATTAGGGATTAGGGGTTAAATTCATAGAAACTATAATCAAATTATTTCAGATTATAATGTAAGGTATAAGGATTTTTATTAGGATGAAACTATAGTCAATTATTTTCAGATTATAATTAGATATAAAATTTTTATTAGGGGTTAAATTCATAAAAACTAGAGTCAAATTATTTCAGATTATAATGTAAGGTATAAAGGATTTTTATTAGGAGTTGAATTCATAAAAACTATAGTCAAATTATTTCAGATTATAATGTAAGGTATAAAGGATTTTTATTAGGAGTTAAATTCATAGAAACTATAGTCAAATTATTTCAGATTATAATGTAAGATATAAAAAATTTTTATTAGGGGTTAAATTCATAAAAACTAGAGTCAAATATTATCAGATTATAATGTAAGGTATAAAGGATTTTATTAGGAGTTAAATTCATAGAAACTATAGTCAAATTATTCAGATTATAATGTAAGATATAAAAAATTTTTATTAGGGGTTAAATTCATAAAAACTAGAGTCAAATTATTTCAGATTATAATGTAAGGTATTAAGGATTTTTATTAGGGGTTAAATTCATAGAAACTATAGTCAAATTATTTCAGATTATAGGTATAAAGGATTTTTATTAGGAGTTAAATTCATAGAAACTATAGTCAAATTATTTCAGATTATAATGTAAGATATAAAAAATTTTTATTAGGGGTTAAATTCATAAAAACTAGAGTCAAATTATTTCAGATTATAATGTAAGGTATAAAGGATTTTTATTAGGAGTTGAATTCATAAAAACTATAGTCAAATTATTTGACAATGTAATGTAAAGTGAAAAGGATTTTTATTAGGGATTAAATTCATAGATATTATTTGACATTATGATGTAAGGTATAAAGGATTCTTATTAAGGCTTAAATTTATTGATTACATGGTAATACTTGACTTTTATGTATAAAGGTATGGTGGAATAAATAAATATCAATTGAAATTTTAATAAATAGATTTTGTGATATAAGATGTAACGGAATAATTTAGGGATTAAATTAATAGAAACTATAAACACATTTGACTTTGTAGTACACGAATTATAGAATCATACATTAATTTATAGAAACTACTCTTTTCATTTGATAAATTTTATATTCTTTCAAATAATATAATGTTTGTTGTAGATCTAAAAAACAACTTAAATTTTTGACAGTCATAATCATAGTTAGCAGCTATGTAATTGGAAAAGAGATTTTTTGGTTTCCTTTTATGAGATTTGCTTGCTTGTTTCCTCAAGATTTGTATTCAATTTCCACAATAACAGCATTATTTGTTTTTAGGTACATTTCCGAAGAAGAAGGAAGACCTCTTAGAGAACTTTCCAGTGTCATGATGACTACATCAGGCTTTCTTTCTCCTGCTCGTGAAGGCAAATTACCAGAAGCTAAAACTCCACTTATTAAATTAGAACCTCAAGAATCAACTTGTAGTACCCCTTCACAAACAGATCAGGTTACTAAAACCAAGAAACGGAAACTATCTCCCGATCTCAAGAAGATCGACAAAGAAATCGTACCAGATAAAGAAGAAGGCGTAGTTAAAACTGAAGGAATTAAGCAGAAAAGAGCCAATCCTGAAAAAGCCGCTAAGAAACAGAAGTTAGGTCTTAAAAAAGGTTTATCTACTCCATCAATGACTAGCACACCTATGAAACTGCACAAAGGGAACAAGATAAAAACAAACACTAGTATTATCAATCCACTGAGTCCATTAATTGGTAAAATACCTAAAATCAAATCTCCTAAAAGTGATAAACACAATTCTCCGACACCTAAAGACACGAGTTTGTCAGTAGCTAATTCGACTCAAGCAACAGGTTATAAAATAGCTTCAGAAGTAGATAAACAAAAGTTAAGTATTATTAGAAAAATTACTAAAATTAAAGAAGAAGTTCCTGAAGATGTACCTGATAAACCACCTGTTGAGTCGAGTTTGTCTAGAGTGAACTTCACCATTGAAAACGTTATTAAAAGAGAGATGGTATCTGTTAATCCTCCTCAACAACAGATTGAGGTTAAAGAAGAAGTGGTTGACATTGAGAGTGTTCACTCTCCTAATCCTTTTGACAATATTGTTTCTTCTACTAGTGATATTACTCCTGAATGTCCAAGCCCTATTACCTCTCTGTCCCCGAGTATAATTAAACAAGAAAAGAAAAAGAAGAAATTAAAGAAAAACAAAGATTTCATTTTGGACGATGAAATCCCCAAGATAAGTTGCTCGTCACCTATACCAGAAATAAAAGAAGAAATTATACCTGAAAATGTTGTTATGAATTTGTCTGTCCCTGTTCCTACTGCATCAGCCATGGAAAGAGCCCCTTCACCTAATCCTGGTATTTGTCTCTCTCCCCCTACTCCCATTAAGAAAGAACATCCTATAATCACAATTTCTCCTCCTGAAGAAACTCATGTAGCATCTCCTACTTCTAGTCAGAAAATATTTAATGAAAGAAAAGAAATAACTCTACCACTACCTGATCAAAGTTTTGTCAAAAGTGACGACTTTGGACTAGAGATTTTGCCAAAGGTATGTCTGATTAATTGTCATTTATTTAATTGTCTTTAATAATAAATACTAAGATATTACCAAGACTCTTTGATTAGACAATTAGTATGAAATATGGGTTAAATGAGAATTAACAGGATTGAAAAAATACTTCCATTAGCCAAAATTGAACTAATACTGATAATTTAATGGAATTTGATATGTGTTTTACATATGACTACATGTGTGCCAAATTCATCAAAACATTTTTTACTCTATATGAATATTTAAAAATTTTGCCAGGGGGAGTCAAAGCTGCCAACTTCAGTAATCAATAATGTGCTGCGTATTTAGTTTTCAGTACCCTTTGACCCAATTCAGAGATATTAGTCCAGGAAACCAGTGGTGTCGGGATTTAATAAACTAAATTTTAATGTATTGACAAAAATTTTGTAATATTTTATTTATAGTGCTTAAATAAATATTTATATTTATTTAGACCTTTAGGAAGTGAAGCGTGTTCCTTCAAACTCATTAAATAAGGGTTTTATCAACCTAGCAAGCTCCTTTTAATGTAACTTATAATTTACTTTAGTAATTTTGTGAGACTCTTTTCCGACATTCAGGCGTATATTTATAGCAATCTAGTGAGCAAAGGAAGCCCTTTTTATGTACCTAAAATTATATTTTAGCAATTTTGTGAGGGAAGCGAGTCATTTTTCTCATTGCTAGGGAAATGAGCCTCTCGTGCTTATTGTATGCGAAGCGAGCCTTTATTATCTTTTTAGAGCCAGGCTATTCTTGTTAAATTATTTGATTTTCTTGGGGGAGTCAAGTGGTTTGACGCCCATGCCTAGGTGTATAGGAAAAGTAATATGTTTGCAAAGAATCTGAAACCAAGATTTTTTTTTTTAAATTTGTCTATTGGTTTGAGATTTGGCACCCATGTAGTTATATATAACAGCAACATCTCATTACCAGCATTTATTCAATTTTTATCGAATGGCTTGTGTACGTTTTTTTAAATAAAAAAATAATCTAATTGAGTTGATATTTGGTACAAGTGTATCTCTTTGCATAATATATAAATTTACTAAGTTTTGTTTCAAGCATGTTTATCTCTGATTTTTGTTGGATTATAAAAGTTAAACAGCATCGAGCAAGGTCAGTGCCTGGATGAGACTGCTGGGTAAATAACTAATGTATTTACTATTTGATGACCAGTGAAATTAATCTTATGACATGATGCAGTTTGGCGACTTGTATATTCTGAGGACGAGTAAAGCAAGTCTGAGAGTGATAGCAAATCCGATGGGGTGAGAAAAAGTTCTGTGGTACTCCGTACCCGATTTTTTTAATGTTCTTTCTGTTTTAAAATTATTTTGTTTTACAGAAACTTCATAAAAAAGAAAAGAAAGAGAAACTGAAGAAAAAGAAGAAGGATAAAATTAAAAATAAAGATAAGGAAGAAAAAAGGAAACTGAAGCTTGAAAAGAAAACAAAGGACAAAGAAGAAAAACAGAGAATTAAAAAAGAAAAAAAGGAAAAGCGCAAAGAAAAAGAGGTAACCATTTGTCAATGTTACTGTGAAAAATTTGGTAGCCTCTGTTATCAAGACGATATATTGTAGTTTAGAAATATGATGTAGACCATATTATTATTGCTTTTTATTTTAAGTGTATGAAAATATTTCATTATATTTTTTATATGTTTATTTCTTTTGTTTTTATGCATATATTTATTTTTTTAAAATGATTTTAACCATGTTTTCAAAGATAAGCATTGCGTTAGTTTATAGAAGAAATAAATAAAAACATGAAATTGTAACCCAATAAATATGTATATGTATATAAATATGTATATATATATATATATATAATATATATATATATATATATATATATATATATGTGTGTTGTGTGTGTGTGTGTGTGTGTGTATGTATTGCAGTGGTATTTTACGTCATATCTCTGAACTACAAATATTCCGATACATCATATTGATAACAGGTAGTACCTTATACCCAAGATTCACTAATACTTTTTAGTAATAAATAGCGCTCTCAGATTTATTTATTTATTTGATGATAATAAATAGCTATTATTATGGCTCTCAGGTAGCCAGCCATAAAATTAATAACTGTACTTTTCTTTGTTACTTCACTAAAAATCCGTGTTTAAAAAGTATTGTTTGCAAATAGGAAGTCTATCAAAAATTAATAAGGTAGGAAATTCTTAATTTATTAATATATTAAATAAGCTATTTGTGTTTTAGGCTGAAGAGATCAAAGTTGAAGGTAGCAGTAATCCTGTACCAAAAATTACTTTAAAGCTTGGACCTGGATCTCCAACTAATAACAATGAAATAAATACAAGGAAAATGTAAGTTGCATTTTATTTATAATCTTTCGTCTTCACAACTTAATCTGCTTAACTTAAATCACTGAATCGCTTTAACGAAAACTAAATAAACTCTTATACTCAAAACAAATGTTATTGTTGTATAATTTATTAAATAACGTTACAAAATTTTCTATTGTAAAGTGAATATCAAAAGCTATTTAGGGCAGAATTTCGGACATTTTTCTTCTGAATTAATTAATTAAGTATCTTAATGATGGCTGGAAACTCTTATTTTGTATTTCTCAGGTAGCCAGCCATAAAATTAATAACTGTACTTTTCTTTGTTACTTCACTAAAAATCCATTTTTGAAAAGTATTGTTTGCAAAAAAATCCATATTTTTTTTGTCACCGGAATTATCCATTTCAGGATTTTATAAGACCTCTTATGTGGTTTTCACAAAGTTGTCTGTCTGTATGTGTGTGTGTATGTCTCTGTTAGCATAGCTCCTAGTGTATCCATGCTAGTGAGTTGAAACTTTACAAAAAAAATTAATCTGCCGCTGTAGTTGTGCTATTCTGAAAAAAAATTATTTCTTAAAAAAAAATTATAAAGAATGAGTTTGTGCACCCTGACAACTGGGTGCTTGAGTTCTCTGTTGGGTGGCACTGGACTGGCCAGAGCAGTGAGCCTAGCTAGAGTCTGGTGGTGCTAGAGAAGCTAATGAGATTGGTGAGACTGGTTGAAGGACGGGGCCAAGTGAGACTAACGTGATCAGAGGTGCTAGTAAGACTATATTAACTAAGTACACAGTGAACTAGTAGTCAGCGCTAGCCAGAGCGGTGAGCCTAGCCAGAGTCTAGCTGGTCTAGATGAACTAAGCACACCGTGAACTAGTTGCAGGCACTAGCCAGAGAAATGAGTTTGGATAGAGTCTGGTTGGGCTAGATAAACTAGACACACTGTGAACTATTCATATATGCTACCATGTACGGAGGGTGTGCTTCCTTGATGATTGGATGTGTACAAACTCTGGGGTGGATTAGTTGAGTGAGGGAAAATCGCTAAAATGACCCTACGGGTTCAAGCGTAAAAAAATGTTAACTGGTGGAAATCACAAGGGGAATTTTTGTGTGGTAAAATAACTGATATTTTTGCATCCAGAAATGGGCTCTGTTATGCATAACATATTATGAAATTGTGTTTGTTTCTATATTGTTGTTTAGTGTGTGAACACTATGTTAATGTTATTTTATTTCTAAAAAATGTTTATGTATGTGACACTTAGCGTGACTCTGTGACACTTTTTGCTGTTCATTATTTGCAAATTGTTAGTTTTTCTTTAATAATTATTTTTGCTTCTTTAAATATTTTACTATTTTTATTATGTACAGATTCATCCCTAAAGCAGTATTCTCATTTTTACAAATAAAAAAAAAAATCAGAACTTTATTCCGAATTTAATTCATAAAGCACAGAGTGGAAATTTCGCCTCTCTAAATAATCCTGGAATTAATTCATAGAGTGGATAGCAACATGCTATCTTAAACGGTAGCTCTTACTGGACAAACAAATACCCTTTTTAATTAAAAAGCTGTAAAATGGACAATTATTTATTTATGTGCAGAATAATATTTGTTTAAATCTATTTTATTAATGCTGCTACTCTGAAGGAAAAGGTAACTGGCACATTTACACAGAGGTTAAATAAGTATATTTTCACTTAATGTAGTAGTGTTGCTTAGTTTATTTTTTATTTCTTTTTAAGTAGTACTATAGAGAATTGTCATATTTTAAGTAGCTGTTATATATTTGAGCTGTTAAAAATAAAATTCAGGTGAAATGATCAAATAGTTGATATTGCTCAGTTCGAAATAAAGAACTACAGTAATAAATAAACTTCTTAGGCTTCCGCGGTTATTGTCATGAAGATTTAGGTCTTCTAGTGGTGACGGCGTGAGTTCAGCTTTGTAGAGCATTGTGTTTCTATCTATAATGTTCTACATCCCTGAAGATGCCTCCTACAGTGGAAGCGAAACGTCGGTTTCTTCATCTACATTGACGCGGTCACCATCTTTACAGTAATAAAATTTCAGAAGACCTAAATCTTTACAGTAATAAAATTTCAGAAGACCTAAATTGCTCTTGGAAATTACTATTCATTTTTCCTTTTTATACTGTAATACTGTATGGGTGAAATATTTTGTTACCCTTAAAAATCCGAATTCAATATTTCACTTGAGTTATCTGTTCAAAAAATTTTAAGACCTCCTAAGTGGTTTTACCAAGTTGTCCATCTGTATGTTATCATCGTAACTACTTGTGTGTTTATGCTACAAATTTAAAAATTGGTACAAAATTAAATCTTAAGGTCTGGTATTTCCAGCTTTCCAGAGAGAAAATTTTGCAGCCCCATGAATGAGTCGGAACATTTTTCAAATATTCATAAAACAGAAAAATTATTGAATCAATTTAAAATTTGGCAAGCATGTAGCCTACATGAGTCCTATGGCAAATGTGTTTATTTTAATGTCAGCCTTTGTTTAATTTTTATAGAATGACATTTACATGTATTTCAAAAACTCGTTAATAATTGATAAACCATCCAATTGAATTGAAAGGTGACTTGAGTGTATCCTTTCATGTAATAAAGAAGTAGACAAAGTTTTATTTCAATTCAGCGAGTATTTTTAAGGGCTTTGTCGTATCCTTTTGTTAAGCATCTTCAAATCGCTAGTTGGATGGTTGACTGCTGGGATCAAAATTGATCATTCATAACTGAAGATGAGCAATGCGAGACCATAGGTATATTTAAGTATAAATTAGTTTTTTTCATATTCTAAAGACGAGGAAAGCAGGTCTAAGTGGTGAAGCCAAGAAGGTGTGAATAAGTTCCAAGGTACCCCCTGTCCAATTTTTAAATTTGTTATTATGTGAAGTAGTAAAAATTTTGATATTAAAAAAAATGCTTTTTTTACAAAAGTATTAACCATCCTAAAGTTTATATGTAATCAAAAATTTAATACGGGGATGTTCAATTTGTAGTGTCCCATGAAGGAGAAAATAGTGAGTCCCACTTGAAATTTTAATTTCAAGAGGAGTTTAGATCTTCTGAAATTTATAATGCGTTAGTTCTCCATTTTTAATCAAGCAAAAGTTATTATGATAAGAGGTTTTAATAAATTGAAGTTTGGTCATTTTAACCTATAGGCACCCTGCATGATAAAGAGATAACCATAAACTTAAATTTCTATATGAAAACACATTCAAGCTTACAATTTACTTTTAAATTATTTATTTTTCCTCTTGGAAAAAATGAGGATATACAACATAATTGTGAAACAATGTAGAGAATTATGCTAATATTCAAGGCTAAAGTAAGAGTATCTAAAATTAAACATCTAAAAATAAAATTTCCTTACCAAAATGGTTCATACGTGTTTCGTATCTTACACTCTAATTGGTTTCCAAAACCACATGCCCTCTTGTCTATCCTCTATATAAAGTTCGTATTTATGTTGTTTTTCTTAGGCAAAGTTTTTTCTTATAAAGGGTTTTCTACGGCTGTAAGCCTTAGGAATTAAGTTTACTCTTTTGGATTCAATTTATTGCTCTGTAAATCTATTCCTGTTTTTTATTATTTCTTTTACTTATGTTAATTGATTTTTTTGTACGTAGAATCTTTCATGTTGCATGTTCAAAAATCCGTTGTTAGCTTTTATGTTATTTAACATTTCAACTAGTATTTTATTGTTTATATATATATATATATATAATATATATATATATAATTATATATATATATATATATATACATATATAGTATTAGTGTGTAATTTTGCTTAAAATTATATAATAATATAAATAAGAAGAATTTCTTTTTCTAACTGTTTTACATGTATTTATTTTTAGTGTTATACTACCAGTTGTGAAAAAAGAAGAAAATATAAACCCAGAACGAGATCCTTCTCCTGAATTGGCAAGATTTTCTCCGTTGGTTCCCAATCCTAAACAAAAGGCAAATAGTAAGTTTCATGAATCAGATATTTAAATAAAACCTTTTATTGGTATTAAGGTGGGTTTATTGTAAACAGTTTTGATGACATGTAGTGACTATTATTTTTCATTATTTTAGGGAGAAAAATAATTGTGCCTCATAAGTTTACCTTTGTTAAGTTTTACCATTTAGGGAAAATAAGTTTAAATCCTCTGACTATTAATATGTCTGAGAAAATATGTAATATTTTTGTCAATACTTGTAAATTATTTTCTTTAAAAGTTTATAGTGTTTTACTCTGTTTTAAAGAAATAGAACAAAATAAATTGTGATAAAATATAAATTTAACACTTCTGAAAATGCAATAAGGGGTTTTCAACCAGAAAATTTTCTATTGTTTCATTAAATGTATGAATTTTAAAATGTCTATGAATGTTGTGCAGACCTGCTGTGAATTAATACATGTCTTTCGCCCTTTTCAAAAGCTACCTGTTTTAAAACCAACATTGAGCATTGGAAAATTAAAAATTGGGTACGGGGTACCTAGTAACTTTTCCTCATCATATCACTCGTCCTCAGATTGTGAATGCATCCGTTTCATTCTCAGTGGGCACCCATACAACACTGACCGCGCTCAATGCTGCTTAACTTTTATGATCAAACAAAAATCATAGATGTACTTGTCATATAGACACGAAACTTATAAGTGTGTCTGAGAAAAATAAATGCTGAAGATTTTTTTGAAATTTTAATAACTAAAAAAGTACACTTACCGTATAAGTCGTTTCTCACTAAGTTTCGTATATATCCATGATTTTGTGGGATTATATAAGTTAAGTAGCATCGATCGTGTTCAGTGCCTGGATGAATAACCACTGGGAATGAAACGGATATATTTGTTGTAGTATAAATTTTATGACTTGTATATTCTGAGGGCGAGCAAAGCGAGTCTGAAGTAGAGAGGATGAGCGTAGTGAATTCGTAGCGAATGCGTAGCGAAGTACCCTGTACCCGATTTTCATCAATATTTTGCTCAATAAACTAAATCCTTCCTTTTTGTACCACCCGTCATTATTATATTACCTCCATACAATAATATGATATTTTTCACTCATTATTGTAAATTTTTTTATTCCATTTTATTTATTATTTGTTTGTTTTCAGAATCGAGTGCATTGGACAAAATACAAGTGAGTACTGAAGTTAAAGAGATAAATGATATTATTGAACCATCACCTTCTATTAGAGTTGTAAGTGTTTTTTGCTGTGTTTATATTCATATATTTCATGGTAGAGACACGACGCTCGAAAAACTTTTTCTTTGTTCTGTTTGGATAAAACATCTTTTTATTTGTATTCCTGTGAATATTTATTTTTTATTAAAACAAGTATAAGTTAAGTATACTTATAGTTTTAGGTTGTTTTGTATATATTTTTAATAAATGTTTTTTTTCTTGTCATAAAAATAAATTTATAATGCTGTTGAAATAATACTATTTTTAAAATCATAGTGTTTACCCTGATTTGATCTAGTTTGGAAATTTTAATAATATGTGGTGGTATTTAAAAAAAATACAGTGGCAATCAATTTTGATGGATAACTGTCTAATAGCTGGACTACGATTATATCTGTGTCATACATATAAAAAACCAACCCATCATACTACTGGTTAACTTTTTATTGTATACTTAACTTGATTGTTGTATGTCCTCTCAATCAAAGTTTTAAGTAAATTATTAATGAAAGGGTGGTTATTATCTTTCTATTGTAGAGAAACTCATTATTGCAATGAATACTAAAAAGTGTCCTTGTCCAAACAGATCTTTCATCTCTTTCATTTCATTTCATCTTTTTAATTTCATGTTTCCTATTCATTTTTTAACCTGCTATATTCTTTATGCTTTTCTATATTTTGAGAATGAGCCTGAAATGCATTTTATACATTTTTGTCATGACAATTCCTTTACAATAATAAGTATAAGGGAAATAACTGAGAAATTTCACTGTTTAATTAAATTAAATGCACATTATAACCCTTTACAAGCATGCATTTTTCATTTTAATTAATTAAAATTATGTATTATTACTTTTCCTCATTTATACTAGGTATATAGGTAGGTATATAGGTAAAAGTATTGTTTGCTTAAAAATCTGAAACCAAGATGTCACCTGAATTACCCGGTTTAGGTGTTTTTAAAGCCTCCTAAATGGTTTTCGCATAGTTGTCTGTCTGTATGTGTGGGTGTGTATGTCTGTTATCATTGTAGCTTCCATTTTATTTATGCTAAAGAGTGGAAACTTTGTACAAAAATCAAACTATAGGTGTAGTTGTGGTATAAGGAAAATATTTTTTTCATGTCATTAACCCACATAATGGCTCTGGGAAAATTTCGAAAAATCATAAAACGCAGAAAATTATGCGATCCGATGAAATTTAGCAAGCATGTAGCCATATATAATACTAGTATATGTGCTAGGTTTCATCACATTATCAGTATTAGTTCAATTTTTACCAAATAACTTGTATACCTTTTTTAAAAAATTGTAAAAATCAGAAAATAATCCAATTGACTTGAAACTTATTTCAAGTATATACCTTTACATAATATATAAGTAATCCGTTAGTAATATAAGTTTCGTTTTAATACAACAAGTATGTCCATGATTTTTGGTGGATCATAAAAATTTAGCCGCATCGAGTGTGGTCAGTGCCTGGATGGATGACCACTGGGAATAAAAGGAATGTATTATTTATTTAATTTACAAAATATATTCCTTAGATTCAAGCTAATTATTGTATGTTTTAACAAATTTTAATTGAATTTTGTTAGTAATCCAATAAATAAATTAATGTCTCAACTATTTATATTTTATTGCAATCCTATTCAATTTCAAGTGAAAAATGACTAAAATAAAATCATTTGGTATTAATTAAATAAATAACTATCTTGAAAGTATGTCCATAGCTTTTACTTTGGCTTAGTTAGGTGTTTTAATTTGAATAAACATAAGCAACACATTAAAAAAATATTGATGTGCTTTTTTTAATGAATCAATTTTAAACGCTCTATTCTAGCATTGATCCAAATTAAAATACCCTCCAGTATCAAATATAATATATGATATTATATATAAATTAATTATAATGAACAAAAATTATAAGGCTATTATATAATGAAGGATAATCATATCCTACAAACTTCCGTACTGTATCACTAAAACCCAAATAAAGTTCTTTTTAGAAACCTGCTACTAATTTAAGAATCATACCAATCGAAAGAAATAACCAAAATCATCCTGAATCTCAAAACCTCTCCAACAAAGATAAATATTCAACCCCAGCTAATAATATCAAAACACATTTAAGGTGCAAAAATCAACCCAAAACAATAGGGCTTTTGCCTATTGACTTTTAACTTTAAAAAATAGATAACTTTCACTGAATGAAAATAAGTTGGTTTTATCGAGGTTATATAAAGCAAACTTCCTCTATAAAAATGATTTATTTATTATTTTAAATTAATTAAAAATTAACCTCTAAAATTTTATTCCATGCATTTTAATTGGAAGTACTCAAATAGTCCTTGCATGAAGGCTGATGACTATTTCCGTGAATTATCACTAGGGCTTATTTCTTTTAAAATTTATTCTTTTTATAAATTTTCTGCTATACTTTTTTTTCTTTTTTCCCACTCTTGGTTAACGTTTGTCAATTTTTCAATGAGAATAGTTTTGTTTAATTTATCATGTGTGATGATATTACAGGACAGCGAAGGAAATAAAGTTTGGATTTGTCCTGCCTGTGACATACAAGATGATGGTACTCCTATGATAGGCTGTGATAAATGTGATGCTTGGTATCACTGGTGAGCAAAATGGAATTATTATTTTGTTAATTATAATAAAAAAGATATTTAACATTATATTTATTTTTTTTTATAAAACTCTACAGGAGCGGGGGTCAAAAGATAAATAAAAATAATAATAAATAAGAATGAGGGTGGAATTTATTTTCCAAAAATAAAATTTAATTTTAGCAAAATAAAAACAATATTATAAAAGAAATAATTTTATAAAAATATTTTTTCAGATGGTAAAATAACTTTAATCCTAGCTTTAAGGGTTAAAAAAGTTAAAACTAAAAAATTGTTGGAATGAACTTGAGGAAAAAGTGTTAAAAATAAAACTAAGTTATAGGCCTAATACAGA
The DNA here is from genome assembly GCA_018340805.1 of Microvelia longipes. Taxonomy (NCBI): domain Eukaryota; kingdom Metazoa; phylum Arthropoda; class Insecta; order Hemiptera; family Veliidae; genus Microvelia; species Microvelia longipes. The sequence goes on from JACMZG010001893.1 coordinate 12,212,072, forward strand.
ATGCATTACGATCTGTCTTCTGATGCAATGTTAACTAGTTTATAATGAATTTTATAATTATATCATTAAATATTATAAGCAATATTCTGATAGATATAAATATGTATACATTTTATGTTAATACAATGTACATGTACTTATCTAATACATTCATCTATACAATTATTTTTATTACCTTTATGGAAAGTTAAAATTGTAAGCCATTGTGGGCTAGCCTTTAATGATACTGAAATATATTGTCAATTGCAGAAATGGCACAAATATTTTTGTCTTTATCCTGATTTATTGGGAGTGCAAATAATTTGCAAAATAAAATTAATTAAGAAGGTACATAATGTCTATGGTTTGTGCACCTTAGACCTGAATGCACCAAAGGAGTAAAGAATGCAATATTTTCCTGAGTAGTTAGTTGGTTCCTAAGGCAAAAGCCGAGGAAACCAAAGCATTAAACTCTCTTTATGAAGAGAGTAATTGTGAAGGCAAAATAGCATTTTACTCCCAAGGAGCATACAAGATTTTATCTCCAGACATTGACATCATTTAATTATTGTTATAATTTTATTTTCTTGTTTTTATGTGTTTTTAGGGGGGGGGATAGAAAAGAATTATTGCTGTAAAAACCTTCTTTGGGCCTGAAATAGATTTTGATCCAATAATTTTTTTTTTTTTTGGCGGGGCCTTTATTCATTTTGGTGGTGCCGCACTCGGAGGAAGTATTACGAAAATTGATTGGCCTCCTTTATAAATTTAGAGAATACCATCGCCCCCCCCCCCAAAAAAAATTGATATAATTGGCTAACCCCTATAATAGGAAACACTTTTTATTCCCAAGGAAGAAAAAGTTACTTTTTACTCCTAAGGAAGAAAAAGTTACTTTTTACTCCCAAGGGAGTGAAAAGTTCTTTACTCCAAGGGAGTGAAAAGTTACTTTTTACTCCCAAGGAGTGAAAAGTATTTTTTTACTCCCAAGGGAGTGAAAAGTATTTTTTTTCCTTGGGAGTGAAAATTCCTTTGCTCCCTAAAAACTAGTAATTTAAACTAGTAATCTACACTGTCTGGAGATCAAAGTTGTTTAGTAATGATTTTTTATTGATGACATAATATTATTTGATATTTTCTATTTATACCAAATATTTGTTTAGGGTTTGTGTTGGAATTCAGGTTCCTCCAGAAGCTAGCGATTGGTATTGCAACACATGTCTGAGTAAAAAGAAAGTGGATTCAGAGAAGAAGAAAAAGAAAAAAGGCAAAGGATTGGGTAAAAAATCAAAGGTACGATTTTATTGTAATGACAAAAATTATAATTATGTCAAAATAAAATTATAATTTTATTTTAACGACAAAACATCAAAAGCGTGTTAGTTAATTATATAATAACATTTTAAATTTTAATATTTATTGCTTAAGAAATTACTTTTAAAAAAATCAGGCTTTTTGGAACTTTTCCTCTCAAGTTAAGATTTGTTCCGGCTCTCCTCACCTCTTGAGGAGAGATTTGCTTTGCTAGTCTGTATCTATCACCTAGCCAAGTAGCACTTTAGATGCTCCTTATAAAAAGTGATCCGATGAAAACCGGTTGTTTGGCTACTGGTAATAAAATGAAACTTTGATACAGGACAATAACATTGAGGACAAATGACACTTTTTCTCTATTTAATGCATAAATCATTATTATTAATTATAAATTATTTATTTTTAGGATTTGTAAAATGATCAATTACTTCAGGTTACTTGGTTGTTCAACAATGTTCTCAGCAACTCCTGCTATTCTGAACTATAACTGCTAATATTTGAAATCCTCATATTTTTTTCTTATTTTACTTTTTAAAAAAGAGTATGTTGCGTAAAACTTCCTTCTTATTTTTATTTTGAAGACAACAGAGAATTTGAATGTTATATCGACTTTTATATCGATGACTTCCTTGATATTTCTTTTTAATATTGGCATATCTTTATAGTTATTTATAATCCTAATCAAGAAATTATTGTGTTTTGAGAAATGTAAATTGACAATAAACAAATCAATAGGATTTAATCATTTTATGTCCAAAATACATAAGGATTGCACATTTGTTTCCTCAGTTTTACTTTGAAATTATTAATAATATATATTTTATACCTTTTTTACTTTCTTTAATTTCAGAGAAAGTTGTGGCCTATAGGGCTAGAGCCATTATCAAATAATTAAGTAAAAACCAGACACCTCAAAATCAAAAAAGAGAGTCAACGTAAAAAGAGAAAGAACTTATGAAAGCATCTCCATCACATCTTTATTGAAAAGATCTGTGAAGTAAATAATATTTTGATAATAATAATAATATGCTGGTGAAGGCAAGCAAAAAAAGCAGTATAAAACTAGAAAATCACTGAACAATGTGTGAAGTTTTTTTGCTTTTTGTCTACCAGCCCCATATTATTATTTTCTACACAGATGTGTGCAATAAAGAGGTGATGGAGATGCTTTCAGTTATAGTTTTTTCTCCTTTGACTCTCTTTGAGACGTCTGCTTTTTACTTGATTGTTTGATAATTGCTCTACAACCGAAACCTCACATTAATTGTAAATTTTTATTACCACCCTACAGGACACAACCATCTTTGAAATTTAAGAAACATTAAAAATTAATTTACAAATTACTCATTTCTTATGTATTTTCTGAATACAAAGGATTAAATTATAAGTAAACTTTTATTGTCTTTAAATTGGCTAAATACCTTTGAAGAAGGATATTTTATGTGTCATGCTCAATGTTAAATATTTATTTTCAGATAATGTTGTTTTAGATTTATTAAGATTTTTTATGTTTTTTTAAAATTAATTATTGTCTTATTAATTTATTTTTAACATTATTTATGATTGGTTTAATATTTTTTTAAAAGCTATCAGAAACTATTTTTTATTTTTTTACATTTACTGTACGCAAAAGGCCACAATGCTCCCTTTTATGTAGATTTTTTGTATATATGTATGTATTGAATTAGTCAAAAAGATTTGATTTTGCTACAGATTTTTATAAATATCAATATAGTTATTTAATTGGTTAGTTTACAGAGTCAAGAAGTTAACCATCTTTAATGTCCCAATTTGTGGATTATCAGCTTAAATTTTAGTGCTCACAAAATCTTAAGTTATACTTTTTACTAATTTGTTTCAATTTATTGTTTAAATTTTTATTCTAGCATTTTATTAGTTCCTTGGCACTACATTGCAGCCAAAAGAACTACATTACATTACCTTTGGTTCAAAGAGTTGAGGATATTAAGATGTTGCTTGTTATATCACTCATAGGAAACATTTCTTTTGTTTTTCTCATTTAAATGAAATTAAATGCTTTCTTTGGAGTGAAATTAGCTACTTCTTTTTGGACCAATAAATTAAAAGTAATTAACTTATTAATTACTTTAACCAGTAAAATAACAAGCATGAATTTTATTTAAGATTTTACGTTTAAAAAATTTCTTTAAATTTGTTTCATTTGTAATTAATCGTTTTTTACAGATATTAAAGCACGTTTAGTTTATTTGTGTTAGAAAAAACAGAACATTTCATTGTTCTTTCTTTTGCTCTTGGTCATTATAACCAAGCATTAATTTTTGTTAATTTTGTATTATTTCACTTATTTATTATGAGTCATTTAATACTGTTGTCTTAAACCTACATTTTGGTGACAAATCAGGTTGTCATCACTTAGATTTTGTTTATATACGGTACTAAAAATTGTGTTGAACATATGAATTTTTCTTTGTTAATTCCCAACTATTTTTCAATTATTTTAGGATTAAACTGTGATAGAAAACTATAATGTAGTTAAACAAATAAATGTGTTGTAGAGTTTGAAAGTAATAATATAAAACATTTTTTCTACTAATGATTTATACTTATAAGACAAAGTCAGCTAAACCATAACAGATACTCAGCAGTTTGTAGCTAAGAAAAGCTGTGAAGTTTGTTTAAGTGAGTCAGCTACAAAGCTATTAAAAGAAATGATAACCCTCTCCTGGGCCTTACTGGTACAGAAGATCTATTAAAACTAATAGCTGGGTATGTAAAATATAAATCGTTAGTAGACACTGTTTTTGCATTAAAATTGAGAAAACTTTAAATTAATTTATTAAGATTTGACATGTCTAAACAATTTTAACTATTTAAACAAAACAAAGATGAATTAAACTTTATTTACTATATAAAAAATTATCATCAAATCCCCCCTGCTTATATTTTGAACAGTTTCAACGTACAATAATGAATGTGGGAGGTTCAAAGAGAAATTGATTACTAGCCAGATCCTAAAAACATTTATTAAGATTTTATTATAATTACTTTGCTTGTTTTAATGAAAATTTAAGATCAATTTAAAGTTAAGAATTGTCAAATTCGTTAGATTAAAATATTTACTAAAGTCAGTATTTTATACAAATTATTCTAATTTGGGTATTTTCAGTTCCCAAAATAGTTTTTGAAGTCTTTCCCTCGTTCCCAAGAATCCAAAACACCCTTTAAAAGAGTGCCCTTAATTTGTTTTTTCTTTGTTACAGAAAAATTTAGCTATTATTAAAATAATTGTTATAAATAATTTAGCTATTTTTAAATTATATGACAGTGATTGTTTGATTGATTTTTAAACATTTTTGTCCTCTTATTCCCCATTTATAACGATAAGGGTTGCTGTGATCTGTTTCAGTATAGAAAATTAACAATCATTCTTTCTTAAATTAATTTTTAATAAAAATAAATAAACGTCTTATAGTTGTTTTTACTGCATTGTTATATTTGTTATGATTTAAGGTATTTTAAAATAAATATGTTCTTCTAGTTTGTACATGAATGTAATATCTATTGCCCATAAACCTAATTAATAATTCTTTATAAATATATATGAAATGTCTATTCTATTGTAGAAATATTTTTTTTTATTAGATGTTATTAAAAATTATTATTTGTGAATGAGCAAATGTGTATTGATTATTGTATTATATGTTTCTGTGTATATAAATGTTTTCTTTTTCTACTTTCATATTTTTTGGAATGGTAAATACTGTATAAAGACTGATTTATTTGATAAGGGTATGATTAAATAAATTATATTTCATTTTTTATCCTAGGCAAATCATATTATAAAAATTCACATTAAGAGGCTTGTTTCTTACCAGAGATATGCCCTTTGGAAACCACCTAAGGTATCAGTAACCGTTAAACTTAAATTAACTAAAGTTAGCTATAATTCATTATAGTCCAAGAGCAGGACCTGAAAAAATGTGACTCATTTTGTACTACTTCAAACCTAATTTTTCTGAAAATATACCTTAATTTATGAAGAAAAAACATAGTCTGCTTATCCAGAGTGGATCCCTTCATATGATTACGCATGCTCAAAATTTTAGAAAATCGCATAAATTCCAGTTTCCTTGAAATAAGTGGTTCCCTGTGGGTCGTGTGCAAAACATGAAGAAAACATTGTTTAAAGGTAATAAAATATTCTATAAAAGAAGTGTTTTATCATCAAAATCGGATGCCTTCAATCAATGTTATGGCTTTTCAAAAACACCAAAAAATGGTCTGGCTCTTGGACTATTAAAACAATAATCAGAGGTGTAAACTTAAAGCTTTCATGACGGACAGTTAGAGAAATACAGTGATAAATTCTTATCACTTCACATTTTTATCTTTGATTTGATATGGTACTAAAGTTGAAAACTTTGTAAAATTACTAATAATAATAATAATCAACTTTGTCAGTAACATTTCGAGATGATTGTTTTTTTTAAAAATTCCTTTGGAGATAATTTTTTCTATTAGTGTTAACTAAACTACCTGCTAACTTTTTTAAAACCTTAAAAGAGGATTTTAAAGGATTTTTTTAAAATGCATAAATTTGGCCATTTCACTGCTAATGTGTAATGTCAAATACGTATGTTTTTCTTTTAAAATAAAAATAAAATCCATGCTTACAAAATACATATATTATTTGTCTAGTTTCTCTTATTATCATTTGTATAGGTGGTCCTACTTTTGTATATATTATAATATTACTGTATTATGACACATGATTATTATCAGTTGACAGAGTGGGAAAATAATGTGAGGGAGCCAATGAGGTTAGTCCTGGATGTTAAACCACACCTACAATTTCCTAACAGGCCAACCTTATTGGTTCCTCAACACTATTTTCCCACACTTTCATTAACTGTGTGTCATGCTGTTATTACTGATAACTGCATGCAATTTACTGGAGTTCTAACATAACTACCATAAACAATTTTAGTTCACAGACTATTTCTGGTCTACAGTTAAAAACTAGTTTAACTTGTCTAAAACCTCTGCCACAACTGCTGAATATGAAATGAAACTTGGAAGGGTTTCTTTCGATATCATCCCTTCATTTGTAGACACCTCACAAATGTTAATTAAATATCTTAAACTGGTCTAAAATGAGAGTAATGCAAAGAGGAGTAAGAAGTTTTCATGAGACACCTTGCGTATAAAGTTGTAGTAATTAAATATAAAAAAATTTTCTCACATTATATAAGTTTACAACTACTAAATAAATAATTCCGGCGCGGTGGTCCGCTGTCGGGCGAATTTAATTTAGAATATATATACATACATATATATAAATATATATATATATATATATAATATATATATATATATATATATATATAATATATATATATATATTATACAGGGTGTACAAAATAAAACTTCCTTCCCGAAAGGAGGTGGTACTACAGCTCATTTCCAACAAAAAACTTCAATTAACTATGGTCCCGATTCTCAAACCGTTTTCCCACAAGGTCAAATTTCATGATTTTTTAAAACTCCTTGAATTGCATTCAGAAAATGGCATATATCTCAGAAAGTATACAACCTAGCTTCAAAATATTGAATTTGTTGGAAAGCTGAGGAAATTTCCTATAAGACAACATGGTTGTTATATCCAAAAAGTATGTATTCAAGTGTCAAAAATAGGCATAACTCAAAATTTAAAAAAAAAATGAAAATTTTGAAACTTTTTGACGGAACATTGAAGTTAATGATCCACTTTGAGAACCTCTTGTTGCTAGGAAAACTACCTTGAACACTTCTCTTTAAGGTGACACCCATAATTATACCCATTTGTAGGGCTATTTTTTGAGTTAAGACTGATATAAACTCAAAAACCCAAAAATACAAGTTTTTTTTTGTATTTCTTGTGAGTTAATCTATGGGGTCTTCATTGTCGAAAGTTTTTAATTATATTTTTTTTAAATAAGGGATTTATAAACTTCAAAATCCCTCCTGAGGATAGGTTATGGTATTTATGAATCAATTGCGTTATTTTTTTATTCTTGGTCCAAAAGTAAATGGTATAATTGTGTTTAATTAGTCATTAATTTTGTTTACAATCATATGGTTGGTTAAGATTAAAGTATAACTCAGTTTATGTTTTGAAAAGTTATCATTTGGTTGCAGGCTTCTGGACTGTAAGTTTGAAGTTTACATTAATATTCTTAAGCAATCTATTCTAATATGCCAGTTTACACAACGGCAGAATACTGCTATGATATGACGCACAGGCAGCAGTCAAAGAAAATCAGGAACGTTTTCCTGATAGAAATGTTCCTTAAAAAAAAACTATTCAAACCATTTTAGAAGATTTACTTGACACAGGCTCAGTCAGAGACTTCATCAGGAGGAATGTTTGATAGTTTATGAATCCCTTATTTAAAAAAAATATAATTAAAAAACTTTCGACAATGAAGACCCCATAGAATAACTCACAAGAAATACAAAAAAAACTTGTATTTTTAGGTGTTTTTTGAGTTTATATCAGTCTTAACTCAAAAAAATAGCCCTACAAATGGGTAATTATGGGTGTCACCTTAAAAGAGAAGTGTTCAAGGTAGTTTTCCTAGCAACAAGAGGTTCTCAAAGTGGATCATTAAGCTTCAATGTTCCGTCAAAAAGTTTCAAAATTTCATTTTGTCAAAATTTTTGAGTTATGCCTATTTTTGACACTTGAATACATACTTATTGGATATAACAACCTTGTTGTCTTATAGGAAATTTCCTCAGCTTTCCAACAAATTCAATATTTTGAAGCTAGGCTGTATACTTTCTGAGATATATCCCATTTTCTGAATGCAATTCAAGGAGTTTTAAAAAATCATGAAATTTGACCTTGTGGATATATATATATATATATATATATATATATATATATATATATATATATATATATAATATATATATACAGGGTGGAACAATTCACTTAAACCAACATTAAACCATTAAAATCATGGTGAACACATGGTCCTAGACTAACGAAATGGTCTCTACCCTAGTAAGTCGACCACCCTGAGTTCAAATTCACCAAAATTTTTTTGGTAATTATCACCCAAATGTGGTAATTTAATTAGCACTTTTCGTTTTTAATTGGTAACTTTAAAAAGTCAAATTGGACCATACCATGATATAGACTATTTAGAAACTACATTATATCCTGGAAAATTTAATACCAATATCACAAATTCCGGTAATTTTTTATTGAGCTATAAATCGACATACAAGACATAAATTATTACCGGCATTTTTGGAACAACAAAAGGCGCCAACCTAAAAAAATGGTTAAAGAATGGTCCTAGACTAACGAAAATTGTCTCTAGCCCTAGTAAGTCGACCACCCTGAGTTCAAATTCACTAAAATGTTTTGGTAATTATTACCCAAATGTGGTAATTTAATTAGCACTTTTCGTTTTTTATTGGTAACTTTAAAAAGTCAAATTGGACCATACCATGATATAGACTAATTTAGAAACTACATTATATCCTAAGAAATGTGATACCAATATCACAAAATTCCGGTAATTTTTTACCGAGCTCTCGGTATCATTGTACTACCGTACTAGTACAATGATAGGGTTATTTGCTTGTATGTCGATCGATAGCTCGGTAAAAAATTACCAGAATTTTGTGATATTGGTATTAAATTTCTTAGGATATAACGTAGTTTCTAAATTAGTCTATATCTTGGTATAGTCCAATTTGACTTTTTAAAGTTACCAATAAAAAACGAAAAGTGCTAATTAAATTACCACATTTGGGTGATAATTACCAAAAAATTTTTGGTGAATTTGAACTCAGGGGGGTCGACTTACTAGGGGTAGAGACCATTTTCGTAAGTCTAGGACCATGCTTTAACTATTTTTTTAGGTTGGCGCATTTTGTTGTTCCAAAAATGCCGGTAATTATTTATGTCTTGTATGTCGATTGATAGCTCAATAAACAATTACCGGAATTTTGTGATATTGGTATCAAATTTTCTCAGGATATAATGTAGTTCTAAATTAGTCTATATATGGTATAGTCCAATTTGACTTTTTAAAGTTACCAATAAAAAACGAAAAGTGCTAATTAAATTACCACATTTGGGTGAAAATTACCAAAAAAGTTTTGGTGAATTTGAACTCAGGGTGGTCAACTTACTAGGGGTAGAGACCATTTTCGTTAGTCTAGGACCATGTGTTCACCATGATTTTAATGGTTTAATGTTGGTTTAAGTGAATTGTTCCACCCTGTATATGTATCATACCAGTCCAAAAAAAAATTTACTCTTTTAGAATTTAATTATCAGAAACTTTTGCTTACTCCTGTATGAGAGGCATTTGAATACTACTAACACTATATTTCATTCTGGCAGTTTCTGGAGTTAGAGAAAATAATAATCTTAACTAAAATCCTTTATCGTAGCCTTTATTATTGCCTTATACTATTTTCAATCCCACACCTGCCTCACTTAGGTTCTGTATTATTTATCTTGCTTTTTTGTTATAATAAAAATAAATTTAAATCATTTTCTAAATGATTTTTTACCCAAGTTAGCATGTATTACCACTGTGACATAATACTTGTGATAAAAACAAATAATAATAATTTTGTACTCTATTGTGATAAATTTTACTAAAATTTGTAATTATTCATAAAATTCCTCAGATTTTATTTCTGACAATTTATATTGTATTTTCCCCTCAAAATATATATCTCATTTTAAATTAAGTAGTATTTTACTTAAATTTACCTTTTATTATTGAATTTTTGATTAAAAGATATAATTTTTGTAACTTCGTCAGTACAATTTGAAAAAAATCAGTACCATAGGAAAAGGTCCTCTTTATGTTTTTTGGGGCACTGAAAAAAACTTTGTGGAGTCTACATGCTCTCCAATAATCAAAGACCTATAATATTGTTGAACAAAAAATGTTAAGTAAGGAGTTATTAATTTTGGGGGGCTGAATCAAAAGAATTGCGGGGTGGCTTTCAGCTCTTTAAGTAACCGAAAAATAGTTTTAAAAAACAGAAAAACCTAAAGGATATGGCCATTAAATAAGACATCTTGAGTGAGGTGTTGTTTTCTGGAAATGACAGCATGAATAGTTAAGTGTGATAATAAAAATCAAACCAATTTATTGAAAGAAACTGGTCCCAAATCAAGAGGAACATTTTAAGTTCTAAGGGCTTGGGTTCAAATCTTTGGTACTTTAGATTTTTTGTTTTAGTTTATAACTAAAAAAAAATATATTGGAAAGTGGTTCCGCAAGCTGGGCAAATTTTTTCTGGAATGCTTGGTTATTTTCTCTGTGTTCAATTTCTTGCTTAAATTCTGGATTTTTTTAAAAGAAATACACTAATAAACAATTTTAAGGAATATCGTGAGCATAGTTTCATATAGCCTAAGGGGTATGAAAAACAGGAAAATTTACCAAGAAGTGTAAATTCTTAAATTCTACTGTTTGGACTATTTATGCGAAAACCCAAAAATTTAGTGCTTGGGGTCAAAATGGAACGTAGAGCTGCCACTAAGTGCTAGTAAAAAGGAAAAGGTGAAAAATAATGTAAAGCTCAGGAAATAAAGACAAATAAAAGAAAAAATAGAACGGAAGGCTACAAATTATACTAAATGGGAAAGGGGCTCTAACTCACACAAACCAGCTTTGAAAAACAATAATAATAGACAACAGATTATAATAAAATAAAACAGATTTCCAAGACTAAAACCCACATGCTCCCAAAGGTTCTTATAACCCCAGAGACAAGAAACATTTAACTGAAGGAGAAAGGTAATGGGAAATCGAAAGCTAAATAAAGGTAACTTGTAGGCAGAGGTCGACCAGCCATCGAGGATGGCAACCCTCCTTAGATCCCCTCAGCCAAAAATTAACGTAAAGAAAAAACAAAAAAGTAAAAAAAATTATTAATATATTAATATTTTCATAACAAGAGTCACAGGGGCCTAAAAGCTCCTAGAGACAAATGTTTTTACAAATATTCTCAATATGTTATCAAAATTTAGGGCCTCCATTCCTTATACTTGGGTCTTTAAAAGTCCAAAACGGAAGACTAAGGCCTCGAGAAACCCTTAACATACTTGATCAGGGCCCTAGAGGTGTATGAAAGGGCTTTTTAGATTAAACATAAAATAGTTTAGTTAAAAATTCCATTTAAATGAATAAAAAACTTTATGTAATGTAAAGTTTCACACAATGTTATTTTATTCTTACTAATTTATTTTATTTATCTAAGTTTATTTTAGTTTATTTAAATATAATAATATCATTTAATTTAGTTTTATTAAATATGAAATTAAAGTTAAATAAATTGAATTAAGCTTGCTATAATCATTAATACTACTCTAGTTAAAAGAAGACCCCTCTGAATAGCAATAAAGGAACTCCCCTCCCCCCCCTCATTAGGCTAAACCCTCTTCGGGCTCAGTCGGCCTATGCCTGTAGGCTTTCTCATTAGGAGGTTTTTGAGTTTCTGCCAGAAATCATTTTCTAAATTGCATATATGGATTTTTCATATGAAGTGAGTTTTATTAATGGAAAATGACATTTAAAAGTTTATTTTTTTAAACCAAAATAAGAACATACAACTTATAAAAACGTACACAATTTTTCCTCAATATTGAATATAATTGAATGAAATAACGTTTTGTAAACTACCATATAGATACAGCATTGCTTGGACAATGAAGGCCTTATTATAACCCTTTATCACCAGCCATTGCTTCAAACTTTAAGAATTCACTACAGCTATATATGGGCCCTAAAAAGGGGGCAAACATCGGGGAGACTAGACTAAAAAAAGAGTATCAAGTACGGGTTAAACTGTTTTGATAAGGTTTGAAAGAGGAAGTACTGCTAGTGCTTGACGACCATCTTTGGAAAATGGTTAAAAACAATTTTAACATGTAAAATAACTATTTTACATGTTGGGTTGTAAGAAGGGCTTTACTAAAATTACCACATGTTATAGCCAATGGGTACCTGCTTTTTATTTAACTTCAGGAAGTTAACATTTGTAAAATTTTATATTTATGTCAACTAATATATTTTAATAAAATAAGTATTTATTATGTTTAAAAGTAATACTAATGTGAGATATATTATATATTGGTAAAAACTATGCAAAGAAGATTAGTCCACAAGTCTTGTCAAGGGGTTTATTTAAAAGGCTTGTGTCAGAGTGTCGTAAAATTGTTCGTGTGAAAAAAATAGTTAAGATTTGTGTAGGTATTAACACATACTAATAACAGACATGTGCATGCCGTCTAGATGATTATTCATCAATATTCTACATCCGTAGGTACTTTCAAAATGAAGTTACAATAAGCCTAAGTCTTGGGTAAAGAGTGATATCATAGTTTATGCCAAGTCTATTTCATTTGCTGTTTTCACAAATCTTGGGAGATATAGATGTTTTTATAATATCCCCAACATATACACACTAAAGCCTTACAAAATTTGACCAAAAAGAAATTTCTGACTTGGCAAGCACACTGAACTTCTAAATTAGAAGTAGAATTAGAAAATAGGTAACTTATTTAAAAACCTCTTCCATATTACTTTAAGATTTATTAATTTTACCTCTCTGTTCTTGCCTTTTCAGACATTTTTTGTCAAATTTTGTTAGGCTTTAGTGTGCTTATGTTGCAGATAAAAACATCTATATCTCCCAATATTTGTGAAAACAGTTAATGAAATAGACTTGGCGTAAACTATATCATAACTTTTTACGCAATTTTGTTAGGATTTAAATTTCTTAACATATGTGATAAAAATTAAGAAAAATATATCACTTATATAATATATAAAGTCATATTATTGTTAGACGTATATATTCTCCCTTACCACCTTCAGTTATAATACAATCAAATAATCATTACAAAATTACAGTAACTTATAAAGGAGAATGTTAAAACTGGGAGAATCATAAGGAGAATTAAAAAAATGTGCGGGAAGCCAAAATCAATTGATTTATTATAACATTAACTCACTCATGAAGGAGGTTTCAATGAGGTTACACAGAGCCCCAAAAAGATGAATATAGTTAACATATTTAAAACTATTTTTTGTAACAAATAGTTACAAAAAATATTATTGTAATATTTTTTTACAATAATATTTAACTGTAAATATTAATGTAAACAATATACAATTACAGTATAATATATACAATTACAGTATAAATTGTAATTACAGTGTGGGAAAATACTATTGAGCAAACAATGAGGTTTGCCTGGTACAAAATCATGGATGTGGTTAATATAAAAATTACAACAATTGTTTTGTGAATTTCACAAGGTATTAAAGGGAATCTTATTTATTATTCTGTTCAACACTCTCCTAAATTTTTTTATTCTCCAAAAATGTTATTTTTACGAACAACCTGATAACCATAATTTTTTGATGAAAGTTTGCATGTATAAACTTTAAACACTAAAGCTATCAAATCTGGTGAATAGAAAGAAATTACAACCGTCCAAGCCAGGAAGTGCAGACGTTGCACTGTTTCTTTTGTCATGATTTACAGGTCAAAATTAATTTCAGCTATATCACTCGATACACTCTTGTTGTAGTTGAGATAAATAAAAAAACAAACGGGAACATTAATAACTAAAATAAAGTTTCTAAATAACTTTAATTAAATACAAATTTAATAATACAAATTTTAAATATGACCCTATTATAGTATTACAAACGGTTATACTCAGTTGACAGCGTGGGAAAATATTATTGAGCAAACAATGAGGTTTGCCTGATACGAAATCGTGAATGTGGTTAAACATACTGGGTTGACCTCATTGTCTCCCTCACATATGCGGGGCCCAAAGAGGGCTGCCGCCCTCACTGGCCAGTCCGCCTCTGCTCACATTATTTTTACTTCACTTACTAAAGAATAAAACAACTATCCAGTTAGTTAATATCTAACTCTTAAACCCCACGTATTCTCTCTTTCCCAAATTAAACTAAGGACCAAGCCCACAAACAAGTGAGAAATAAGTAGATGATAAAAGTACAGCAGACAAACATTTTTATAAACTTCGAACTTCTTCAAAGTTTTAAAATGTAATAAAGTGTTTATTACAAGAAAAGGTTAATAATAATGACACAACACACATTATACTCTCAAAAAATAAATATATGTTCTTTATTTGAAAAAAACAAATTTTTGGTCATAATTAAAAGAAAGAAATAAAATTTAGAAGATTTAACACTGAAAAATAAAATGAAAGACGGTAAAGCTTAGTCCACAATGGCTTATGATCTGACTTCAGTTTCTAACCATACCAAATAGTTAGTATACTCATACTATATATTTATTAGTATATTATTATTTCGTTCACATGTGAGGTTTGGCAGCGAGTTCAACCCCAACTGTTTACATGAAAGGGTTGCTTTTTTAACCTATAGTTTAAAGTGTTTCAGGGGGATGAGAACTCCCAGCTAAACCCCGTGTGTGAACGAAGCATATATTATTAACATAACATCAAATATAATAAGCTTTATTCTCAAGAATAAATATATTAAGTTAATTTATACAAACAGATGTATCTGTAAAATATTTTTATAACCTCTGAGGAAGGTTAAAGTGGAAAGTCCATTGTGTACTAGCCCTAAAATATAACACTATAGTAAAAAAATAAACAAACAAACTATTTGATTTTTTACAGATTTGCTAATTAAGTTAGGTTCTTTTATAATTTGACTAATCTATACATACATGACAGATCTTATTTTTTAAAGTAGAAACATTTTAAATCAATGGCATTAAGAAAAATGGTATGATTGGCTAATATTGTAAATAATAATTATATGATATCAATTTATAAAAATGAAAAAAAATTGATAAAATAAAATTATTTTACTTCAGGGTCTAGGATTGAAATTAGTATATAAAATACACCAACTGTTTACATGAAAGGGTTGCTTTTTTTAACATGCCAACCTTAGATTAAAATTTAAAGGTATCATCGTTTAGGTGCTTTTAAAACAAAAAGGTGATAACATTTTTAAAACATACATTAAACTAAACAAATGCTTAAAAAAGAGAAATAATATCAGATCAACAGAGTGCGATATAGAAGTCAATTAATTTAAAAAACAAACAAAAAAAGTAGTATTGATGTTACTATCATAACAACAGAATAAAAATTAAAAAAATAAATAAAAAATTTAAACAAGATTTGAGAAAAAATAGATCTTTCTAAATTATATACATTTTATAATAAAATTTAATAACATATGTTAAACCATTTTATCTTGTACTTCATGAAATGGGCTTGGTACATATACTAACGATATTCTCTTATTATTAACAACAACAAAAAATACTTCATAAAATCCAAAAATATATAGATATACATTTGCTAGGAATAATAAAAATGAAATTATAGTAAATTTTCATCAGACTTTTTATAATTTTTTTAAGGTAAAACTTTAGTATCTTTGATTAACTAGCATTATACTCCTTGGATTATAACTTTCGACATGGTCATGTGACTAAATATCAGCTCGAAAAGAGAAAACGCGACGCTTGAAAAAATAGTAATAGAGAAGAAAAAGTCTCTACAGCTGCAAGGAATTCGATGTGTATGTGGGGATGAGTCAGGTTATTTTTATCACCTCGTGCCACATCTGATCTTAATTGCTTTTTATCTTATCCCTTCAATTTTTCAACTAGATTTGTATAATTTCTTGAATGGTGTTTTTTTTAATATTGTTATTTCATAGCATTCTTGCATACACATTCTGAATTATATTCTTATTTATTTAACACGGGTAAGTATGTTTTTTTTACATGGAAAAACGCATTTTAACAAAAAATCCTGTAGAAACAAAACACCCGCAACAATGTTACTTGCAAGATACTGACACCATATTGTTTTTAACGTGACGATATTGTATATATCAGTTCGCAGCGGCAGCAATGATAATCATAGCACTGATTTGTTAACTTCTTGAAATCTAGTAATTAGAACGTTACATGCAGAAAGTAGCCGATATTACGTTGTTAAGCACAATAAAATACACAAAAATAACAATAACAAAGAAACAAAAAATTATGGAAAAACATGACATGAATAAAAAAAAGTTTAGAGTGCAAGTAATTGGATTTTTAATCCTCAGTAAACATGCATTTAGAGCAAAACACATCCCCCCCCAGAGAGGTGGGGGTTGTACTAGGATTATTCTATGACGTCACCTAAGTACCTACAGGTTTTTTTTCAACGGAAGCCTACTGCTTCTATTGAAACAGCTGTTTCATCATGTCAAAAATTATAAAGCAAGAAGTTTAGATATTTTTATTATTCTTCAGTTTTAAATAACTTCAAATTTCACTTTGTATTTACATAGAAATATTATTACTGGAGAGATGTTGAATTTTGTAACATCAAAACAGTAATCTGCACACCTTTAAGAATTACAATTTTAATAATAACTATAAAAGTTGTTCAGGTTCAAACAGACGGTACAAAATTATGGTGACTTATTTTTTAATAAAACTTTCATGATACAAAAAAACTCAAAGTGCGAAAAGCTGATAATTATTATAACCTTAACAAATTCATGGAGTAGGTAGGTTACACAGAGCCTCCTAAACATCTCTCAAGCTGCTCAATGCATTGAGAAAGGACATGCCCTCTTTAGTAATACATCTCAATGACTTAGTATCACAAGTTCTTTCAGCTGTGGAGAGACAATGAAAAATATTTAAAATAATCCATATTCTTTCACAACTTCATATTTATAATTATCAAAAATCAATTACCTGAATATAACTTATCAATATATAATCTGAATAACTTATTATAACTTCTAAAGAGATTTTTTACAAGAATATTTTTAACTTAAAATTTTTTTAAATATAATAATTTTAAAATTTCAGGAATGTAGGTGACACAAAAAAATAATAAAAATAAAAATGAGAGATTCAGGTCCAGTTTAGATCTTAATTCATCACTTTTGATTTAGCTGCTTATCAAATTTTGCCATGACCGTAACAATATTAAAAGTTCTCAAATCATAAAACACAACAAAAACTTTGAAATATTATGTTAAAAAATAGCATGTCTAATTTAAATATTAAAAAAAAATGAAAGTGGGTTTTCAAAAAACAAAAAAAAAATACATTTCATTTGGAATTACAAGAAACTTGAAATTTACTATAATTTTAGGAATGTAGATAATACATGAAAGTTAAAATTTAAAGACTAGAATTTAAAATTAAGAAATAACTTAAAATGATAAAGACTAGATCAGTCAAAATAATATGTGATGTTTTTTAAAACAAAAAAAAAAAAAATGCATAAAGTGCCATTGATATAAGAAAAGGGATATTACATATCTTTACATGATTATTTTTCATTACATTATTTTTTGAGATACAGACATAGACTACACTTGGTTACCTCTGACATATTTGAGACAAATTGAGAGAAAATATATTATAAAAATATACTGCACAGAATTATATTCAATATATATATATATATATATATATATATATATATTATATATATTATATATATATATATATATATATATAATATATATATATATATATATATATATATATATATATATATATATATATATATATATATATATATATATATTATATATATATATATATATAATATATATATATATATATATATATATATATATATATATATATATATATATAATTATATATATATATATATATATATACATACATATGAATCAAGATACTTAAGTATTAAAAAAAGACTATAATATTATTATAAACAAAATTAGTTTTTCTTTGACTTTTAACTAAATTTATAAAAGTGTAAACTATACAACACTTCTAATTATGTTAAATTAAAATTATTTTTAAGTAAGTAAACTTTCTGTTGTTATCAGGATAAATAGGCAATGTTTTTGGTTAGTTTTATTGAGGAGCTATTAAATTTTTACCTTTATAACTAGTTATTATCTTATAACTAGATTTTAAAGAAAAACTAGATTTACAACAATGCTATGCTTAGATAAACAAAATCTAACAATTTTGAAAACTTATTTTAAAACTTAATATTACATTTTAAGCTTTTTGACTTTTCAAAAGCCTAATGCTGGTGGTACATCTCTTTTCCAAAGTATGCTAGAGTTGTGTAAAATAGTATTTTAGTTTCTTAACAAATCCAAATGAAAGTTATAATGAAGGTATAGGTCTTCAGGTGGTGACTGCATTGTCGTTACTAGAAAAAAAACAATATTATTTTAAAAACATACCCTACAGAGGTTGCTTTGAATGTTTTTATTTTATATTTCTATAGAAGGTGACGCTATATAGGACAATTTGTGAATGTAATGTTGAAGATAATCAATTAAAATTAAATAAATACTAGCTGTCAAGCTAGGAAATAAAAGAAGTATTAGTAGGGCACTGAATGTATTGGGTTATATTCAATAAATACAATTAATATTGAAACAAAAACATGATACATTAATAAAAACAATTATTTGTCATGAATACATGGGAAGATAAAGCCCTAAGAAAAGCTTTTTTAGTGTTAATATTATAATGATAAAAGATTTTCTTGTATCACATAAGATTGTTGTAAATTGGTTTGTAACACAAACATACTTCTTATAAGTGAAAAAACATCACGTAAGGTCCTTGATGCAAGACTCAAAAATGTATAACACCCGGCAAAATAAAAATGTATCTTTAGAAGATTTGGGACAAGTGACATCAAGCAAATAAAAACTAAAACGCCCAATTAATAATCGAGTTTAAATTTAAAGAGTGTTTTAACTAGAACAAGATTTACAAGTTTGTAGTATAATAAACACAAATAAATCTTTCTACAAACTTCTTATCGGATTCATACCTAGCCCAAAAGAAATCTCTTTTAGCAAATAAATGGCTCCTTAAAAAAAATAAAAAAGAAACAATCTCAAATATATCTTCTTCCATAACTAAAAGAGAATAAAAAAATATAAACCATAGTTACACACCATTTCATTGCTTTAATCAAGTTAGCACTAGACTGTATCTCGAAGGAAGGAAGAGTTTAGTTCAAAGTAGAAGCATCAGTATCAGGGATATTTTTTAAACCTGCTGTATTCCAGTAATAGATAGGTGGTCCGGGACTGAAGCAATACTTTCTCTTAAGAGGTTCGGTATTGTTTACCCAATACATCAAATAAAAATTGCACATTTCATCTTTATTAGTTGATCTAAAACAAAGAAACATAATATAAGACTAAAGAAAAAGAGTTTGTAAACTGATGAGTGAGTAAATAAAAAGAAAGAGGTAGTACACTTCAATTAAAATTTTGTTTTTAGTTATTTTACAGTTAAGAGTAGAATGAAACTGGTCCAAGTGGATATGAATTTTCCAAGTAACTGACCAAAAAATGTAAATTATAGGACAATCTATAATATGGCCCATAATTTAAAAAAATAGTAAGGTGCTACTTTTAAACATATTGGGGAGCTCTGATTAAAATAAACTTTTATCCACTGATATCTGCTATAGTAAAATAGTATGCTGATTAATGTTTACTTTTCCTCATTTATACCATAGGTATATAGGAAAAGTATTGTGTTTGCAAAAAAATTTGAAGCCATGGTGTCACCAGAATTATCTGTTTCAGGAGTTATTATAGCCTCCTAGGTGGTTTTCACAAAGTTTTCTGTCTGTGTGAGTGTGTCTGCTATCATCGTAGCTCCCAGTGTATTTATGCTAGAGAATTGAAACTTTGTACAAAAATCAGTCTTATGTTGTAGTTGTGCTATTTGGAAATAATTTTTTATGATGACACATCTTATGTAATTATTTGACAGGTAAAACTCTCCACTAAATATCAATAGAATAATCAATCTTGAACTGTCTAGGGTCATAGCATAATTCTGTGCAAAGCATAATAAATACATACCCAATGAATGTTTTTGTCCTTCTGTTGCTAACCATAGTACATCTTGCAGCCTGGAAAATATTTAAGGAATAAATAATCAGGAAAATTATACAAAGAAACATTTGGAATAAATGTTTTAGTTCTCAACAGCATTTTCTGACAGAATGAATACACGTTTTTATTCAAAAATCCATATTCTTCACATCAAATTTTAATCGAATTGACAAATAATGATCCAAACCTTATAGGATTCAGTACTGTCACGAGTTTGAAATAATATTGTATGATCGTTCTGAGAGTAAATTATTAGATAATAAACTGTATTATGCCTGTGAATAAATTCTAATTTAATAAAGCTTGAAGTAGTATTGGGCGAACTGCTAAGTGTTCTAAACACAGAAAAGTAAATTTACAAGGATATAATTCCAAATTATAAAAAAAATTAAAGCTATATATATACATAAGAAACGTATTAAAATAGTCAATAAAGGGATAGGTCAATAAAAAATAATAAGGGATAGCAAAAAAGTAGCTGATGCTTTAAATAAACGTTATATTAATCTACCTGCAGTGGAAAACTATTTTACTTAAAAAGTTTACTGAAAGGGAAATTTATAAAATAATAAAAAACTTCAAAAAATCTAACTCTAATGATGTCTATTACATAAATGATAAAGTAATGAAATATATAGCACAAAGTATTGAAAGGCCTATAACTATAATTGTAAATAAAATGTTAAAGTACAGGGTTTTTCCTGAAAGACTTAAAGGTTCTAAATTAATGGCAATATACAAAAATAATTTGCGGTTAATTGAAAATTATTGGCCTGTCTCAAATCTTTTTGTTAATTTTTTGTTAGGGCAATGCATGACAAATTGGGGTTTAGAAAATTAAGATCAACAATATCATCATTGGGTAATCTGTTATCTAAAAAACAAGGGAGAAAGGGAAGAAATAAGGGGTAATACATTGGAACTATTAAAATATTATCTTCAAAATAGGACTCGGTGGATAGTAATTAAAAATGACATGGGAGAAATTAAGTCTGAACCTAAAATATTGGTTAAAGGAGTACCACACGGGTCTATACTTGCACCTTCATGGCTCCTTAAATATCTTACAGAGGGCATCAAGTTTTATAAAATTATTCAAAATGCAGATGATGTAACTATGTAGTTACATCATCATAGTCACATAACTGTGTAGTTTTGTACTGTATGGTTGACATGCTGTATGGTTGATTAGATTAAAGCTATATGAATCTAAAAAAAATGATTCATGCCAAATGGGATAAATAATAATTAAATTTAAAATATAATGACAAAAATATTGCTGAATGTAAAATTATTAAACTATTTGCTAGGTGAATCGAATTTAAACTCAAGCTACTATATAATCAGGGAGTTCAAAAAATGATTAACTGAAAAAAGCTTTAACAGGTTTATAACGGACTTGAAAAGTCAAAATTATATGGGGTTGATCTTTGGGGCAATGCACCTTGTAAATCTTTGATCTTTCAAAAGAGAATATTTAGATGTATAGGCAATTTACCATCTAGGAAATCCGGCAAGACATTATTTAGGAAATTTTAGGTTGGTATATGTAAATTAAACCAGCAAGTAAAAAAATATAATAATGCAAAAAATAGAGATAAGCACAACTATAATACCAGAGGTAAACATTTGTTGAGAATTAACTAAAATAAAACTACAAAATATCAATTTAGTTTAGATAACTCAGAAGTAGTATTGTACAACTATTTTTCATAAGACATTAAAGATATTGCTGAAATAAAATGTCTTAAAGAGAAATAATAAAACCTAAACAGAGACATATTTAATTTTCTGTACAAAGAATGTTGGCACCATTAGTCAAAACAAAGGAAAGGCGGAAACGCTAGTGGCGCTATTTTTGTGGCAAACTAACCCGCGCCGACTGGAACTTTGAATTATTTTATCCATTGAAGAGGAGTGGTTATTAAAGGAAAAAAAAATTTCAAAAAATATATATTTTTTTAAACAAATTTCCAATAAATGTAAATACATGTCAAATCCAATTATAAAATGCATAAAAAAATTAAGAACTTTATAAATTATATTCTAAAGTATAGTGTAATAGGGTTAACAAGTGACTCATGTAGTTCAGGCTTTCAGTATGACTAGACTTGTCAAAACAGCAAGTAACCACCTTTCAAAAAATCCAGTCTCTAAACCTCATAAGTTCATTGAGTTTTCTTTGAAAATTAGCTAAAAATAAAATTTTGGCTGCTACAGCTACTCTTAGCGACTATTGTAATCGTAGAGGAGGTAATGCCTATGGTATGTTGTCTGTCATTGATGGAGGTTAAATTTGTGTGACAGAAATTAATACAAAAAAATAACAGAAACAAAATTTTTATTTTTCAAAACAAATAAAACAATGTGGAGGGTTTGTATTCAAAATATTAAATAATTTAACATTCTTCTGTCTATTACAGAGTAGTAGCTTTTTGTAAAATATCTCCTAAAAACTGAATAATTTTTAAAAATTGATTTTTTGTACTACACACTAGTTTTTTTTTAGGAGAGTCAATTAACTTGTTATTCTATTCCACTATATTCTTAAATAAGTAACAGTCTATAGTTTCATTGACTGCTAATTATTTTTTAACAATTATGAAGTTTTTATTTTTGGGTCTTTCTCAAAGGGTTATTTTTACATTGGTTATTATTCTGAAGTTGGGAAACAATAATAGATTTAAGGTTACAAACTTTTGTAAAAAGGAAAGTATTAAATATTTTATAATCATAGCTTCACTTAATGACAAATTTCTTATGAGCTCAATACATATTTTTATTGTGTTTTACTCTAGAAATAGGATATTTGTTACACAATCCAAAATATTCTGTAATTTTAATAAATTCTGTTCTGTTTTTTAAGATGTAACTTAATCAATCAAAAGCAGCATTACTGCAAATAAAGAAATAGAACTTTTAGCTCACAAATTATAGTGGTCAGATTTGAGATTAATGCAAAGAAGAGTTTTACCTTTCTGAGGATTCCATTATACCTAAATAATTTAATTCAACATTATACACATAGATTACTTTTAATTTCAAAGAAACATTTGTAATCATAGAATCAGCTACGGTCAATAATTGCTGTTGGATATGAATATCCTTGGACCGGTTTCGGCATAACGCCATCATCAGCAGGCGGGGGCAACATTCGAGCTCTCAACTAATAAAGTTATATCAGTGATTAACTTCTAGTCTCAATAAGCACGACGAGCCCTTTGAAGTCTTCAGAGGGCTCGCTCAGCAGATTGCTTCTTCAACTTGCGGTAAATACAACCTCTTTAATTTTAAACATTTATAACTGTAACTTTATTTAAGTATGATTATATGATTCTATCTTTACTTAGGTATTTAGTAACTGAAGTTTAAATATCAGTCACTTTTCATCAAGTATCTGATTTCAGCACAAGCTTTAAAATATTTTTTAATTGACCAGGGAGTATGCAATGGATAACTACAATAGTTAACTTATTAACAATGGTAGCTTTGATGCCCGATATGAACTGTGTAACAGGAAGGCTGGTTTTTGCAAGCCACAAAATGACTTAAATGCACCGAATAGACATTTTAGAGGGTTCAGCCAATTTTTAATAAATATTTGTAACAACAAACTTTTTAAGTTGTCCAAATAGCATTAATACCTCTCAAAGTGTAAACCCATCCATCTTGGCAAGGTAAATGTTTTTTCCAAAGTAATTAACTTTAGGTCCTTATCAATTATTTGTATACCTTTATGTAAAAAATTAAAAAGGAAATTTTCACGGGAGGCAGTTATTACACAATAATAACAACCTGCTCCCTATGTGTAGACCCATTACTCAAATCATACATTAAAAAACCACAACAGAGTACCAGTTCCAAGTTTAGTACCAGTTTCCTTTTTGATCTCCACTGAAAACAAATAAAGAGAGTTAAATACATGGATAAATTACAATCGAAGATTCATAGAGCAATATTATTTTCAAATGTAAAGACAGACTAAGAAATTTTTAAACAATACTTATGATTTTTTAATAATCAGTGTTAATTTTTGGAGTAAACAGAAATAAATTATCAAATCACATTCAAATAATAAATTTTCATTCAATATTGACATCAATTACAGTCAGTCCATTAAGCAGTCAGGAAATTAAATTAAAAACTTTACAAATTAAATTGTCATTAAAGCGACCAGAAGGGAAATATAAAGTTGACTCAGGAAAATATATTTACCTGAGCAGACTTGTGTCAAAATATAGCCTGCCATTGTATGGCTTAGAATTCACCGGTGATACAAGGCTTAGAACTTTCATTCTGCTTCTTGCTTGATACAATTCACAGGTGTCTCAGTTAACTTGTGAAATATTATGAACACACCCTACTCACTGCTGCAACACTCATAGGTGCTGCTATTTGATTTTAGCTGTAACAACAAAGAATTGAAATATTAGGGAATTGCTTTTTTAAACGTTGAAACAGAATGTGATGTAACTCAGCTTCATTTAAAAGTAAATATTGTTAATTTACTATAAGAAAAAACTGACTGATACATAGATGCAGCAATAAATAAAAAAAGCAATGGGCTCTTAAATATTTAATAAAAAACTAATACAGATGGAATTTAAATAGACCCATGATATATAAGAGTGAAAGGTCAAATCAATAGTCAAACAGTAAGCACAACTTAATAGAATCATGCATGCTGTAACCCAACATGCTATTTCTTTATCACCATAGTTCTCTCCAGAAGAATATAACCTTGTGTTCTGGTTCTATTCTATTCAAGTAGAAACTGTTTTTACTTGATTGTGAATCAAGGGATCAAAAATGGTGAATCACATGTATATTAACAATGAACAAACAGTTCATTAAACAAGCCTAAAGTAATACTTTAGTTCGCAATAAAAATGTTATCCAGCTTGTTATGTTACCTAGGAATTTTACAAACTTTGCGTAAGGATGGGATCAAACCTCAAGGCCAAAACCTTGTCTCTATACCTACTGAGTACAGATATGATTTTTTAAACCCTTCTGGATGATTTAATTAATAATGCTTATGAAAGCATGCTGATACCAGAGTTTAACATCAAATGCATCAGTACATATGCATTTGTAAAGGATTCAAAGAATTAGCATTGAGGGTTAAGGTTAATCAAATATATACCTAGTATAGTGGAATGGAATACAAGTGAACCGCCTCCTCTTAATGCAAGTTTTGAAAAATTAATTTTTAAAAGGAACAAGTTTTCTCGTTATTTTTAAAAATGACTGCCACTCTGTTATTGACAGAAGAATGTCAAATGTCAGAATATTTTGTAAATAAAATCTTCTCATTGTTTTAATTTGCACCCGAAAAATAAAAATCTTATGTGTTTATTATTGTTTTGTATGAATTTCTGTCATACATTTACTTCTATCACACAGGAGGTTTGACAGGGGTTCAACCCCCCCCCCCCAGCAGTTGCTTTGTAAACGGGATTGAACAAGGGATTCAAAGCTTATTTCTTTTCAGGGTAGAGTCTAAACTATAGGTTAAAAATTACTGTTTAAACAGTTGGGGTTGAACTCCCTACTAAACCCCACATGTGTATTAAGAAATTGTATCCTCTCTTAATGACAGGCAACATGATATTAGAGCATGAGACACTGTTAAAATCAGTTGACAGCGTGGGAAAAGTGTTGATGAACCTATGAGGTTGGCCTGATATGAAATTTTGGGCATGGTATAACATCCAGGACTATCCTCATTGGCTCCCTGTCAACTGATCTTAACCGTCTGTTATACTATTGGCATAACCTCTTCTACGATTACAATAGTCGCTAAAAGTAGCCCTGGCAGCCAAACTTTTCTTCTTTTGACATTTATAGTCATATCAAAGCTCGAAACACGTGAGTAAAGTCACTTGTTATTTCTATTCCACTGTGGTACCTTTTAATAAAGGCAAGGACAGAAAATATATATACCTAAATGATGTTTTCTAACACTACTGCAAGTGTCTTGATGCTTATATCACCTCTGCCAACATCCTTATGTATTTCTTTGATAAGTCCTTATATCAAGAAAATAATGCACACATAATTTCATAAAAACAGGTAAAATGAAAACAGCAATCACCAGATAGTCTAGTAAGCTCAAGTAGATGGTGAAATAGAGAAACTGAATTTGTACAACATTTGAAACATGTTACTTCATAATTTTAAATATATTGAAGACACTAATTCTAAATCCAATTGATTAACCTTATAACAAAGCTCCACAAAACATATTTTAAAGAACTATTAAAAAAATATCTGATTGAGCTGCAAACATGCGCCCCTACAGACAAATAACAAATAGCGTCAAAAAATAATAAAATATTTGCACATGTTACACAATAAGTGCTAAAGTGTATACATTTAAAATAATAAAATACTTCAGCTTTTGTTGATATTATATTATACATTTTATTATATGATAAATTACAAAAGTTATTTAATTTATCGTTAGACAAATAAAAATTTTATAGACAAGACTTTTGTCTGCAGAAAATCCGCGGAATGGTCAAAAAACGCTTTGTTTATGAAAATATACGTCAAACATTAAAATAAAAACAAAAATAGTATTTATTAAAAATACTTTATTTTTTGAAAAAAAAAAAAATTAAAATTTACCATAAAGTAAAATTAAATCTTACGTGGTAAAAAACTCTCCACCAAGTCTTTGGTCCAAAAAAGGAGGGAAATCAACTTTTCTGTCCCGCCAAGTCATGTCCGTAAAGGGTGGAGACAGTAATTGGTGTTTCAAAGTGAAGTCGCTAGGTTGTCAATACTAAGGGGCCTTATTCAAACTTTGAGGCAATCATCAGCTTCTTCTCCTTGGTGGCAAGCCAGCAGTGTGAATAAAGTGTGTAGCTTCTTTTACTAAATTTTGAGAAACCAATCAATTCAGGTGTTCGTGGAGATTAATCATAACAGATTTTAGCAGTTGTCATTACTCCAGCAGTTTTACTTACTTGCATATATCCAGGAGTATACAAAAGAAATAAATGAATGAATGAAACAATAAAGGTACGATATAATCAGGCACTACACCCTATATACCCTTGCCAACACTACCTCTAAAGTTGAGTCACTTTTCTGGCACGCCGCCAAGGAGAAGAAGCTGATGAGTGCCTCACAGTTTGAATAAGGCCATTGACAACCTAGAAACTTCACTTTGAAACGCCAATAACCATCTGCAACTAATATGGACATGACTAGGTGGGACAGAAAAGTTGATTTCTCTATATTTTTGGACCAAAGACTTGGTGGGGAGTTTTTTTTTTACTACAAAAGTGGTTTTTGGTAAGATTTAATGACTTTTTGTATGGCTCCTGTTTTATGTAAAAATGCGTGAGTTAGAAAAAGCAATAAAGAGAGTTTGGGTATTCTATACACCACTCTTAAGCTCTGTTTTTTGTGGCACGTACAGCATAAGAATTATGAATTTGGGATGTATTGATACAAGAATGTTAATAGGCATAAGACAAATCCAAAATCCCCAAATACCAAAATCCATTTATTAGTAAAGAGTGCTCAATTTATATAAAACTATCTTCGTTCGCTAGCTTAGTTTTACGCTCGGCGTTAAGCGTAGGATGTGTGGGAGTGATTCTTCATCCCGCTACGGTCCTGGAATAGCGCCATCAGAGTTTCCTCAGCTATTCCCTGAGTTCCAGTTCCTCTGACATTGTAGGATCAGCCTCTCACAATAAAAAAGACGCACACATGTTACATCAGACAAGACAAAGAGAGGTTCAAAGAGACGAGGACTAAGGACAGTAACACTTATAAAAGAACACTTAGGTCACAATAGCACACAAGAGGTAAGTAAAGCAATGGTAGACAAATCAAGAACCCTGTTAGCTCCGAGATAATGGACAAGACAAGAACGAATACAAACAGAACAGAAAGGGAAAGAATGAACAATCAAGTCAATATAAAAACATCTTACACAAGAGGGATAAGTAAAACGATGGTAGACAACGTCAGGAACCCTTATAATCCCATTAGATAGAAATATTTAATAGTCTTACCAAAGTATCACCCTTTTCAATCGAGACAGAAGTATCATTCACTGGATAAAACATCTCAGGTTCCATAGGATTCCTTTTTCCAAGAAGAGTCCAAGAATCTGAACCATTTACTTTTCTCACTCTGTAACCGGAAACGACTTTGCCTGAAAAAATGAATGATCAGATAATCAAAATTAACATTAGATTAATTTAGTTGTGTTCAAATTCAAATGAATGTGTAATAAATGTTTTATTTTTATTATATTATTTTTATAAAAAAGTTTATGTAAATAAAGATATATTTATTTTTAGATCAATATACCGTCTGCAGCTTTGTATTCATTTATCAGCTCCAGTTGATGTAAATTAAAAACTTTTTTAATTAATATAAAAACCAGAGTTTAAGAAATGGCATATGCTGAAAAGACATCTAAATAAAATTTATTATTAATTTTTAATAGAATAAACCATAAAAATGATTTACCCAAGCTATGAGTATGAGTCCTGAATGCAAAAGGATGTAAAATTTTGTCTTCTTCAATATTGCAAGATGTTTCCATATGTTCTTCAGTCAAAGCAGGGACCACTCCGCCAGTACCCAATAGGAGAACACCAGCAAGTCCCTCCATCCTTAAACATTTATGAAAATGTAAAAGGATTAAAGTCGATGTAATCATGGAGATATAGTACATAAAGATGGTTAAAATAAATAAAAAAAAGGTATGTCTATAGGTGAAGTTCTCAGGCAATGTAGATTTCAATTAGTCCTTTTAAGACTGTATCAGAGCACCAAATAGTATTAAATAGACTCAACTACCTCTGCAAAAATAATTTTAAATCCTTTGTGATTGTGATTAGGTCACAGGGGTAAAAAGAATAATAAAAAAAATGTCCTAACCTCTTTTCAGTGTAGCTCAAAATAATTCCAGAATTATCTGCCAAGCCATCTAAAAAGAAAAAAATATTTCTTTTATAATTTCAGAAGTTGATCTAATGATCTTGATGTTCCACACAAGCAAATAAAGTGGAAAAACAGAACATATATCACACAAGTATAATGAGTTGTTTATATCTTATCCTGTAAAACTATTGAAATCAGGTTAATTTATGGTAAAATATAGGTCCATTATTGCAAATAATTAACTTAAAATCTTAAGCTAAATCAAGGTAGTTAAAATTTTATGAGTACGTGTATCGGTAAAAATCCATGAGAATGATTTGAAAGGAGCAGTTTATTTCAGAACTTTATTTTTTGTACAAACTGAAGATTTAAGAAGGTAATAATAATAATAATAATGCCCGTTTAGAGCCTTGCGGCTCATCAGGGATAACCCCTGCAGAAACCACCTCGGGTGGCATTCCGCATGCCACATGCCTCGGGTGGCATGTATTCTAAAGTTGGGGATAATTTATCTAAACAATAATCTTTTATAAACTGAGAGAGTAACTTGGGATGCGAACCCCAGACCTCCGTGGGTGTCAAAGGTCAGTGTAAAGGCCTTAGCAACCTCGGCCACGGAGGCGGCCGAGGTCGCTTAAACTAATGTTTATTTATTGTATCAATTTATTATAAATAAGCCTCCTGAAGATTCAATGTTGTTTATATCTTAATGTTTACACAAAGATATAAAGACACAATATTTATATATTTTCAAGCTATTGATTAATTTTATAATAAGTAGTAGAGTAATGAAGACCAGTATTCATTCCACCTTTAAATCGTCCTGTATTGACATAGTGGACTTGAAGAACTAGGTATTGTATTGGCGAATCTCCACCAACCTTAAACCCAACTCCTTCAGGCAGCAATAATTTTGGAGCATCTCGAGCCCATGCATAAATGATCTGAAAAGGGAAACAATTCAATTAGCGCCTCAATATATAAACAATATATTAGTTAAGTACAAATAAGAAAGCGAACCAAGCCGGAATTTTTTTGACTAGAAGTTAAAAATCTTCCAGTAGTTCTGTGTTAACAAGAAAATTTAAGCTTTACAGACATTTGGTTTCCAATGTATTCAGACTAGGGGAAATTTCAAATAAGCTAATCGCATTATCGGCACATTTAAATGACAGGAACAGATGCACATACTAGGGTATTAATAGTTCTAGTCTTCTCATTTAATTTTAGAGTGTCAAGTCAACACACCGATGTTCTACATTCTTGAAGATGTTTCCAACAGTGCAAACCAACCATCAAGAACTTCAATATCCTTGCAAGCTCAGGCTGCTCTCTTGAGAATGTATACTTAATATTTGACTTAAATATGAATAGCAATAAGAAGTAAATTAAATTTTCATTCACATATTTACCTGAGATCCACTTTTACAAGGAAGATTCTTTTCTTCTTTTGATTCATCAGAGGCCATTTCACCACAATTCCTGCAAAATGGTTATAAGTAAATTTAATTTCTACTTTGTACAATAACGTGAAAATCAAAAAATTAACTTCAGCATAAAAAAGGTCACATTCTGGCAAGGATTCATTAAATATTCAGTTGGTAACAAACAGTATGAAATGAAAAGATTACTAAAAGATAAATGTTTGCCATGTACCACTACCTCTAATTTACAAAAAAATTCAGGCACACTTGTTATTACACGGAAAAATGCCATTTAATTATAATAAAACAAAAAAAACAACCAACACACCAAGGTACTTCTTTCTGAATGGGCCAAAGGCCTGCTAACCAGTGGTAAAGGAGCAAAGCAGCCATCTGGCTCCTTTTATACAAAATAAATTCTCCAGGAGCCGCCTAGTAAAACTATATACATCTGTACTTAATAGAATTTAAATTTATACGATGATCAAAGTAATTCATTCATTATTTGTAATTAGAAAGTTATTTTGTAGCAAAGATTAAACAAGATTAGGTTTATTTCAATAACCTATTTTTATTTACAAACATAGTTTTATTTGTTTTTAAAAGTTTTAAGTATTTGTTAAAGGTAATTATGCTTACCAAGCTGGAGCTGAGCTTCCAGGTAAAGTACAGCCATACAACAGCATATGATGTGCAGTGTGCATACTTGCTATAGGTTCGAATGAAACTAAAAAGATACCAAAAATATGTTATACAGATATAATTTGTAAAAAAAGGACAAACATAATAAAAGAGGGGGTAACCTTCATTGGTCATGAGTAAATCTAAATATAAGAGCAATTATAAACTCACCAATGTAGTAATTTTTTGTCATATTGACACGAGCAGGAGTACACAGGTATAAATCATCCTGAAATAAAAATATTAAACATTTTCATATTTAAAATACATGAAAGAAATAGACAATTAAGTGAAAGTAGAGAGAATATTTAAAGAAAATTGATTAAACACCGAATCCTTTCATAAAAGTGGGGACTTTCTTTCCTTCAGATTATTTTTACTTTTCCTTATTTATACCGTAGGTAAATAGGAAAAGTATTGTGTCTGCAAAAAAATCCAAAACCGGAATTATCCGTTTCAGGCGTTTTAAGCCCTCCTGAGTGGCTTTCGCAAAGTTGTCTGTCTGTATGTGTGTCTGTCTGTTATCATCATAGCGCCCTAAGTAAACTTGGTGCAAAAATCAGTCTACCGCTGTAGTTGTACTATTCGCAAAATATTTTTTTATGACGTCAATAACCCGCAATAATGACAGCAAAAATTTCGAAAAATCATAATACGCAAAAAAATTATGCCTTCGGGTTGAGATTTGCCACCCATGAACTATGTATAAGACTAACATAATAGGGAGGACGAGCGACCAAATCCGATGTAATGAGGAAAAGTTCTGAGGTACCCCGTACCAGATTTTTTTAAATTATTTTCTTCTATTAGGCCGATTAGAATAAACTTTTTTTTATCTAAAAGACAAGCCCTTTAGAGATATCATAATACTATTTATGAACCTTTAGCCATGTACACCGTAAAAAACCTGACTTTGTTGCATACAGTATAGTATACACTTGCAGCTTTTGTGAGTTTTTTTTACTTGGCGGGTAAATAAAGAAAAATAAATTTTCAATTTTATTTATTTTCTTAATAAATAGTAAAGGAAATATTTGTAAGGTTTAATTTAATGTAATTTCTATGTCAAAAATAAATAAATAAAATCATGTAAAAATAAAAAGTTGGAGGTCGGAACCATTTGCCATGTTTTTCTGCAGGTGAGATGGACTTGCTTTTAGTCCAAGGTGTGTTTTAGTTACCAGCTGTTTGACTCAAACTAGCGCCACAGACCTACAGCAGAAGTACCTTTCATTGGCAATTAACATCAACTAATTTTGAATCACAGCAACATCTGTGTGTTTTAGAAAATAATAGGAGGAACTAATATGAAAGAATTGACTGAGGTCTATGGCGAAAAGCAGTTGAAACTAAGGTTGTAAATGGACCAAGTAGGGAAACAAAAGTAATTTTAGTGAGACAGGCCGTAAATTTAACATTTGGTCAGCTAGGTTTTTAATTGGCACAGCATTTTACTTAAATTTACACAAACTATTCATGTATTTTTTTACAGTGAAATAAACTTGAACACCATTTAAAATTACTTGAACCCTTTTATCTTTTACTTAAAACAGTAAATTATAAATTTGTCCTCAGTAAATATGTTCATTTTATTCCCGTTCATTTATATCAAGGTATTGACCTCGTTCGATGCTGCTTCACTTTTGTGATCCAACAAAAACCATAGATATACTTGCCGAATTGAAATGATCTTAGTTAACTTATTTATTGCATAAAAGGATATACTTGTACAAAAATTCTAACCAATATGACAAATTTTTCATTATTTTCAAAGGGTTTAAAAAATATGTACAAGTCATTGGATAAAATTTTTTTTTATCCAATAAAAACCATTTTTTCCAACCCCTACTCTGCTAACTTAGACCTGTTACTGCAGTCATTTCTGCCTTTTTGTGTTAGGCAGTACTTCTAGGTCCTAAGTCTTTAACTTAGCCTTATAATACAAGCTTAGTAAGCATATATTTACTTCGATCACACATGGGTGTTTGGCAGGGGGTACAACCCACCTGTAAGTAGTCGTGTGAATGGGATTGAACCAAGGATCTTGAATTTTAAATTTTAGAGCCACTTTAGTGAGTGATAATTTAAGCGTATTTATAACCTTCTCAAGCAATAAACAATTGCTTGGAAATCAATGGGAAAACATTGAGAGGTAAGTATGCCTCTAAAATTTAAGATCTGCGCTGAATTGTAAACATGTGCAGTTTGAACCAAGCATGTGCAGTAGGTTTTTGATGTGTGTTTGGTGTTGAATACTCCCTATTTTATGGTTTTCGATGAGGTCGCTTTTTTGTATGGTAAATCGACTTAGTGTGTCATCCCCTTTATTCAAGATCCTTGGATTGAACACAAGGTTCAACCCTAAAACACTCTAAACTATAGGTAAAAAATCAACCCCTTTCTATGAACAGTTGGCGTTGAACCCCCAAAGAGGTTGAATACGGGGTATACCATCTGCAAAACCCCATGTGTGAACGATATATATATATAATATATATATAATATATATATATATATATATATATATATATAATATATATATATATATATAACATATATTTGACAATCATTACAGATGACTTCTTCCACATTTAAATTATAAGCGAGGACATAGTTTTAGGCGCCTTAAAGCCACAAACTAATAAAAATTATTCAATTATAAAAATGACAACTTTATTATTTAGAAGCCGAAGTATAATTACAATCTATAATTACTTACGACATATGGATGAACATTTGGCATCAAGAAAGAATAATTCATCAAAGTATAACAATCAAAACAATAAAACGAAACAAATAAAATAAAAATTTTTGCTAACATGTTTACGGATATGAAAAAATTGTCTAAATTTTAAACAATTTAAATTTTCATAACTTAGTAAATATTATGTCAACTTTGAACTTGATTTGATAAAAGAAGATAAGTATAATAACTTAGAACTGTAAGAGCTAAATTGTGCTGACTGAACCTTTTCGAGCGAATACTTGTTTCATCAACTTACTTTCGTGTTGGGGCTTTATGAAAAAACTTAAGTTTAAGTTAATCGGTCGTAGAACTTAAAGCGGCAGGAGAGCTGTAGTTTACACATCAAATAAAAACACCATCCGTATAATTTTGACTAACTATAGTCACTGTCTCATGTTAATCTATGATATTAATTATTAGGAAAGATGAACTTTGGAAATCCTACATTTATCGTATTTGCTTAGAATAATAGCAGTACTTAATTTATAGAATTCGTAATGTAGGCTATTTTGAGTTAACTAACAATTATAAATGCTTGTTAATTAACTTACAAGCATTTATAAAATCATTTTTTAATTATTAAATCTCTTTAAAAAACTGCAATAAACACTATACATATAAGTATTGGATGTATAGTATAACTGCCAAACTGCAGGCGCAAACGAGAGTCAAGCATGGATTTAATACTTTACTTTTGTTGTTTATGCTTTAATAAGGAATCTAAGAGTCCGTGGATAATTCGTTTTTTTTGCAAAACTCATAAATTAAATTAATTAAGATTCTATCATATATTAAAAAAAAAATAATTTAAACAGCAATTAATGATTAAATATTAATTAATTATTGTTATTTAACATATTTTTATGTTAAATAACAAGACATATTCAAGATGGAAAGTCGAGGTTAAGAATGGGATCAATTTTGATATAAAGCTCATTAAATTCGTAATAATGAAAATTAAAAAATAAATAATATTTTTTAAATTAATTTAGAGTATTTATTACAGAAAATTTCGTATAAGGCGCGGTCAAATATCCACGTTCTTCTAGAACGTTGGATCACCAACAATTT
>JACMZG010001893.1:12252173-12255579 GCA_018340805.1 Microvelia longipes
TACAACTGTAAAACAATCTCTTCTTTGGATTATTGCTTTTCTGTATGAATTAGCATGAGGCCCAGTCATAGAGTTCAAAAAGTTGTCAAGACCAGTGAATAAAAATAATACCTACTTTAAATAACTATTGCTCTAATGAAAGGACAATTGTAATTTTTAAGATTTTGTTAAAGTTATCATCATTTGTCATAACTTCAGCTCTGTTATCTATTATTAAAGGAGTAAGCTAATAATTTTCTTTGACACTGAAAAATAATTTCCCTATATACAGGGTTAAATTAAATGATATGGAATTTTATAAAATGCTTTTAGCTACGTGGTTCCCCCGTTTACTTAAGTACTTGTCTGAACCCATTGGCTATTCCTCTTAGTTTGTCTCCTCTCTATTTATAGTCTTGGGTAATTATCTATTATAATCATTCTTTATTTGCTTTCAGGTTGTTCTTGATTTGTCATGAGTAAAATTAGATATTTTGTGAACCACTGGACTGCAGCCATCCTAATATTACATACTGTTCAAGTACAATTAGTATATGATAACATAAGAATAGTTTGTTCAAAACAATTTTTGTTAAATTAAGGTACTGGTAACTAAAATTTCATTTCAAAAAATGTAATGTATGCAAATGAATATAAATATACTTTAAGAATGTTCATGTCTTTCCTATTTAAAATAAACTATTTGTTTAAATCACATTTGTACAGCTACCTTCATAGACGGAGGTTATAGTCTCATTTATCGACTGCTACATATATCTTGTATTAGCTTTAATAGTTTTAAGTTTGAGACCATTGTTAATTGTTCAAGTTGTTATTTAGTTTATTTTAGATATGTTGTACAGTTAATCATCCTTTATTTATTTTATCCTCTGGGTTTTATGAAAGCAAATATTTATTGATTTGCATGCATTTTTACTGTTGTTAATATCTTATGTGCTTCTATTCTTATCTTATTTATATTGATTATTAAACATTGTAAATTGCTTGTTGGAAACAGCATTTGTTAGATAAAGGTACTGTATCTAAAATTTAATGGATGCAAATGGATATAAATAAATTTGAAAAATGTATTTAGATTTAAATTCCAGTCAGAGTAGATTTTTTTTAAATTGTTAACCTTTGTTAATTATTGTTCTTGTTGTTATTTAGTTTATTTTAGATATGTATGGTTAAGCATCCTCTATTATTGTACATTGTAAAATAAGTATTTGTGTTTAAGCCAGGAGGACTAGACAAATGATAAAAGTATCATTTATTTGTTTAAAACAGAGTAGCATCTAGTCTCATTAGGTTTTATAAACACAAATATTTGTTACTTGAACAATTTGTAGATAAAATCCTTTTTTACTGATGTGTTCTTCATCCTATCCCTATTCTGATTTTCTTTTCTTAAGGACAAGGTAGGTAAAATATTTCTGTTCAAAATATGTGGTAAAATAATTCTTTATTTAACATACAAAAATATAGTACAAACATAAAACAATCATATTTATAGTATAAGACATGGTTATAATCAGTTGACAGCATGAGAAAATAATGCCATATATTCCAGCTTTAAACCCATATATTCCCCATGCTGTCAACTGATTATAACCGGTTGCTATATGTATCTTGTATTATTACTTATTAATATTGGTTTTTTAATAAAATATTTGTACACCTATTTTATTTTATATGGCAAATTTATTATTAAAGAACAATATTAATACGTAATAATACAAGATACAAATTCAGCATTATCAAAATATAATAATAACTGTATAAAAAGACAATATACTAATAACATAATTAAAACACAATGATATACTAATTACAGTACTAAAACACTATAATGAACATTATAAAAAGACAATATGCTAACTACAGAATTCGAGCACAATAAAGTAGTAAAATTTATTTTAAAAACATACACAATTTTTAATCAAGAATTAAAACATAATAATATACTGTATAAGCAAATATAATATTTACAGTATTAAAACACAATAATAAACATTATACTAATTATAGAATTAGGACACATTAATAATGCATTAGAAGTAATTATCAGAAAAACAATGCAATATAAACAATGAATATATTTATCCCACAAATACATTATAAAAAGACAAAAAGACAATACTTTGGTTTCAGTATTAAACACAACATTTAACATTATAAAGAAACAATACACATAATTACAGGATTAAAACACAATACTAAATATTATAAAAATACAATACATTTAATCATTTAATTACAGTATTAAAACGCAACAATATACATTATAAAAAGACAATACACTTAATTACAGTTTTTAAACACAATAATAAACATTATAAAAAGACTACATTAATTGCAGTATCAAAATACAACAATAAACAGGAATAAAACACAATCAAATTACAAAATTAAAACACAATAATACAGTATATAAGACAATATATTAATCAGGAACAATATTGCAATTACATAACATAATGATGTAGAAACAATATAAATTAATATATAATAAGTAGAAACAATATTGTAATTATATATAATATGTAGAAACATATAGTAATAATAATTATCAACACTGTAAATTATATATAAATAAAAATATTGTAAATGGTATAACAATGAAATTATATATAATATAGAAAAAATATTGTAAATGGTATAACAATGTAATTATATATAATATAGAAAAAATATTGTAAATAATATAACAATGTAATTATATATAATATAATAATGTAGAAACAATATTGTAATAATAATAATAATGAAATAAATATGTTAATGAAATAAAGATGTTGTTGTTATTGCACATACCTTCATAAATATATCGATTATGGCATTCCCCGTTGGTGGAGAAAAAGTCAATCTAGGGCAAAAAAAGCCTAGATCAACTTTCCATCCACCCAAGAGGATGAGGAGGCAGTGAAGAATGTGCCCAGCGACAAGTCGCCCGACAATTCTTCAAAGCCTCCAAAGAGGTGAAAAAGTGGCCCCACTGTATGAATGGATGATAGCCTCAACCAAACAGACAGAAGTGCCAAACAAAAAGGGCGAGTTTATACTTAAATGCTATCTCAGCATAAACTACTACATTATTTTCTTTTTTTTATATTCAGGGGCGTAATCAGGAAGATGCTATTGTAGCAGGAGCGGATGTAAAGGGATATAGCACAAAGTAGCATGTGTCCAACCTCTCAGGAACTTTTATGCTTGTCATTCGTATTCTCATTAAAACTGACCTGATATATTGGTTATCAGACAGTGATGCTAAAACTAATCCCTAGACATTCCACTCCCGATGGGAAGATTCACAAATCTTCCCACACATTTATAAAGAAAATGGCATCCCAATGCTTTACTGGAGTATGACCAGCCCTGATATGCCACTTATCACATTTAAATACTAAGATTTTGCAACGTATGG
>JACMZG010001893.1:12266174-12348674 GCA_018340805.1 Microvelia longipes
TCCTTCAATGCTACATCTCTTTACTTATTTATATTTACTTTCCTATGACCTCCTTTAACTTGCTATCTGTTACTTCTTTATATAGTCACTCTTTATGAGCTCTTCAACTTGCTACATCTCTGTTACTTTTTTATATTCACTTCCTATGACCTCCTTCAACTTGCTATTCCCTGTTACTTCTTTATATAGTCACTCCTCTATGAGCTCCTTTAACTTGCTACATCTCTGTTACTTTTTATATATTCACTTCCCTATGACCTCCTTCAACTTGCTATATCCCTGTCACTTCTTTATATATTTACTCTCTATGAGCTCCTTCAACTTGCTACATCTCTGTTACTTTCTTTATATATTCACTTCTGACCTCCTTCAACTTGCTATATCCCTGTTACTTCTTTATATAGTCACTCCTCTATGAGCTCCTTTAACTTGCTACATCTCTGTTACTTCTTTATATATTACTTCCCTATGACCTCCTTCAACTTGCTACATCTCTGTTACTTCTTTATATATTTTCACTTCCCTATGACTCCTTCAACTTGCTATACCCTGTTACTTTTTATATAGTCACTCCTCTATGAGCTCCTTCAACTTGCTACATCTCTGTTACTTCTTTATATATTCACTTCCCTATGACCTCCTTAACTTGCTATATCCCTGTTACTTCTTATATATTTACTCTCTATGAGCTCCTTCAACTTGCTACATCTCTGTTACTTCTTTTATATTCACTTCCCTATGACCTCCTTCAACTTGCTATATCCTGTTAGAGCTCCTTCAACTTGCTACATCTCTGTTACTTTTTTATATATTCACTCCCTTATAATCTTTAACTTGCTATATCCCTGTTACTTTTATATAGTCACTCCTATGAGCTCCTTTAACTTGCTACATCTCTGTTACTTCTTTATATATTTACTTCCCTATGACCTCCTTAAACTTGCTATATCCCTGTAATCTTTTTATATATGACTCTTTCAACTTGCTATATGTTACTTCTTTATATAGTCACTCCTCTATGAGCTCCTTTAACTTGCTACATCTCTGTTACTTCTTTATATATTTACTTCCCTATGACCTCCTTTAACTTGCTATATCCCTGTTACTTTTTATATAGTCACTTCTCTATGAGCTCTTTAACTTGCTACATCTCTGTTACTTTTTTATAGTCACTCCCCTATGACTCCTTCAACTTGCTACATCTCTGTTACTTCTTTATATATTCACTTCCTATGACCTCCTTAAACTTGCTATATCCCTGTTACTTCTTTTTATAGTCACTCCTCTATGAGCTCAACTTGCTACATCTCTGTTACTTCTTTTTATATTTTTATGAGCTCCTAACTTGCTACATCTCTGTTACTTCTTCTTTATTTCTTCACTTCCCTATGACCTCCTTTAACTTGCTATATCCCTGTTACTTCTTTATATAGTCACTCCTCTATGAGCTCTTTCAACTTGCTACATCTCTGTTACTTCTTATATATTCACTTCCTATGACCTCCTTTAACTTGCTATATCCCTGTTACTTCTTTTTATAGTCACTCCCTATGAGCTCCTTCAACTTGCTACATCTCTGTTACTTCTTTATATATTCACTTCCTATGACTCCTTCAACTTGCTATATCTGTTACTTCTTTATAATTCATTTCCTATGAGCTTCTCAAGCTACACTCTGTCACTTCTTTATATAGTTCAATGACTTTTTTCACTTGCTAACAATTCTCTGTTACTCTTTATACAGTCACTCCTCTATGAGCTTCTTTAACTTGCTACATCTTGTTACTTTTTTATATAGGTACTTATCTATCATCCTTCTTTTCAACTTCTATATTCCCTTTTACCTTCTACTTCTTTATAAGTCACCCTCTATGACGCTTTCATCTTGCTACAGTCTCGTACCTCTTATATATTCATCTTTCTAATAACCTCCTCAAACTTGCTATATCCCTACTTCCTTTCTATATCATTCCTTTATAGCTCCTTTCAACTTTCCCTATATCCTGTTACTTCTTTATATATCACTCTCTATGACCTCCTCCAATTGCTACATCCTGTTACTATCTTTAATATCAAACTTCCTATGACTCTTTAACTTGCTATATCTCTGTCACTTCTTTATATATAGCCTCAAATAGCCTTTAACTTGCTCATCTCTGTACTTTAATATAGTCTTCATCTATTAAGCTCCTTCAACTTGGTCATTCTGTACTTTTTAATATACCCCTATGACCTCCTTAACTTCTATACCCGGTTCTTTTTACTGTCTTTATAAGTCACTACTCTATAGCTCCTTTAATCTTGCTACATCTCTTTACTTCTTCATACATTCACTAACCCTATGACCTTTTTTAACTTGCTATATCCCCGTTACTTCTTTATTATTAGATCACTCCTCAAGAGCTCCTCCAACTGCAATCTCTGTTACCTTTATATATTCACTCCTATGCCTTCTCAAGTCCTATATCCCCTGTTAATTTAACTTTTTACATAGTCACTCTCTCTGTTGACTCCTTCAACATGCTTCATCTCTTGTTAACTTCTTTACAACATTCATTCCTATACTTTTCAACGTGCTATATCCTGGTTAACTTTTTATAGTCAACTCCTCTAGAGCTCCTTTATCTGCACCTCTGTTACTTCTTTATATATTTACTTCCCTATGACCTCCTTCAACTTGCTAATCCCTGTACTTTTTTTATAGTCACTTCTCTATGAGCTCCTTCAACTGCTACATCTCTGTACTCTTATACATTCAATTTCCTAACCTTTTCAACTTGCTATATCCTGTTACTTCTTTATATATCACTTCTCTATTGACCTCCTTTAAATTGCTTATCCCTTTACTTCTTTACATAGTCACTCCTCTATGAGCTCCTTTAATTTGCTACATCTTTGTTACTTCTTATATATTTTACTTCCCCTATGACCTCCTTTATTTGCTATATCCCTGTTACTTCTTTTTATAGTCACTCCCCTATAACCCTCCTTCAACTTGCTGCTTCTCTGTTTACTTCTTTATTATTTCACTCCTATGACCTCCTTTAACTTGCTATATCCCTGTTACTTCTTTATATATCACTCCTTATGACTCCTTCAACTTGCTAAATCTCTGTTACTTCTTTATTATTCACTTTCCTATGACCTCCTTCAACTTGCTATATCCCTGTTATTTCTTTTATATAGTCACTCCCCTGACCTCGCTTAACTTGTCTATAATCCCTTAACTTCATTTTGTAGTCCTTAATAAGCTCATTAAGGAGTGACTATAAAAAGAAGTAAAAGGATATAGCAAGTTGAAGGAGGTCATTATATAATGAAGTAACAGAATTTAGGAAGTTAAAGGAGTCATAGGGAGTGACTATAAAAAAGAAGTACAGGTATAATAGCAAGTTGAAGGAGGTCATAGGGGAGTTAATATATAAAGAAGTAACAGAGATGTAGCTAGTTGAAGGAGCTTATTGAGGATTGACTATAATAAGAAGTAACAGGGATATAGCAAGTTGAAGGAGGTCATAGGGAAGTAAAAATAAAAAAAGAAACAGAGATGTAGCAAGTTGAAGGAGGTCATAGAAATTAATATATAAAGAAGTAACAGAGATGTAGCAAGTTGAAGGAGCTCATAGAGGAGTGACTATATAAAAAAGTAACCGGGATATAGCAAGTTGAAGGAGGTCATAGGAAAGGGAAAATATAAAGAAGTAACAGAGATGTAGCAAGTTGAAGGAGCTCATTGAGAGTGACTATAAAAAGAAGGATATAGCAAGTTGAAGAGGTCATAGGGAAGTGAATATATAAAAGTAACAGAGATGTAGCAAGTTGAAGAGAGGAGTAACTATAAAAAGAAGTAACAGGGATATAGCAAGTTGAAGGAGGTCAAGAAAGTGAATATAGAAAGTTGAAGGAGTCATAGGAAGTGAATATATAAAAGAAGTAAAAGAGATGTAGCAAGTAAGGAGCTCAAGGAGTTATATAAAAAAGAAGTAACAGGGATATAGCAAGTTGAAGGAGGTCATAGGGAAGTAATATATAAAAGTAACAGAGATGTAGCAGGAGATAGCTATAGAAGTAACAGGATAGTTTAAGGAGGTCATAGGAAGTGAATATATAAAGAAGTAACAGAGATGTAGCAAGTTGAAGGAGGGATAGGGATGACTATAAAAAAGAAGTAACAGGATATAGCAAAGTTGAAGGAGGTTATAGGGAAGTGAATATATAAGGAAGTACAGAGATAAGCAAGTTGAAGAAGCTTCATAGAGGAGTGACTATATAATGAAGAACAGGATATAGCAAGTGAAGAGGTCATAGGAAGTGAATATATATTTTAACTAACTCAAATATTTATTTTAACCGTGCATGATACACGTTTAAAATCAGTTGTCACATGGGAAAATATGAAATGTCTGATATAAATTGTTGGCGTGGTTCAATACCATAACTAACCTTATTGGCTCCCTCGGATTATTTTTGAATGCTGTCAACTGACTTTAACTGGGTCATACTAATAGATTTATTTTTTGTATGTATTGTTGTTGCATTGTAAAATAACTATTTGTGTTTAAGCCAGGAGACTATACAAATGATAATATAGTAATTAATTAAACTATATACATATTAATTTATTAAACATATTATATGCTAATATAGTTTCTTAATATAAAGCAGTGTGGCATTGTAAAAACTCTTGTATCCGCTTACTTAAATCTCATACTGGTTTTAAAAAACAACAAATATTTGTTATTTTATAATTTTGTAGAATAAATCCTTTTTATCCCAGCTTTACTATAGTTATAATAGTACTGCTGCCCTTGTTGAATATATTCCAAGGAAAAGGTAGGTAAAAATATTTCTGTACAAAATATCTGGTAAAATTATTTTATTTAACAAACTAAAATATAGAAGAAACATGTTTAACAAAATTAACAATAATTTAATACAGTATTCATATCACATTTAAAAAC
The DNA here is from genome assembly GCA_018340805.1 of Microvelia longipes. Lineage (NCBI taxonomy): Eukaryota > Metazoa > Arthropoda > Insecta > Hemiptera > Veliidae > Microvelia > Microvelia longipes. The sequence goes on from JACMZG010001893.1 coordinate 12,271,136, forward strand.
ACAATAATAACTATAACAATGATAAAAGCAAAATTGTATAAACAAACGGTATAATAATAAATATTGATAATGAATGATAGTAATGTCAAGAAATTTAACTTCCAAAGTCATCTTTACTAAAAATAAGTGAAGTGCTTCAACTCATATTGACTATTCTATATTTTACAAAACATAAGTTGCGTTCAATTTCTTGACTTGATGGTGAGGTCTATTCTATAGTAACTTCGGAGTTTTATTTGATGAATCCTTGACTTCAGCAAAACATTGTTCTTCTGAAAGAATTGTAATAAAAAATAATTATAAAACAACAAATTAATTTGTCAATGGAGAAGAAATGAAAACAATAGAACTTTTGGAGGTCAAGCAACAAGTTATATGAAAATAAATTGAATTTAACATTGTGTACAATTAGACACATTGGTCTTTATCCCCTTGTGTCTTTCAAGGGGATAAAGACTTAATAGTCCGGAGTAAATTATTTTATTTTTTAACTGATGAACTAAAAGAAACGTATCATACGATCTATCTCCCTGATTAAAAACAAAGAGACTAATACTTAGAGGAGAGTACAACAGCTCTTATCATTTTTTGGTAGCTAGGTGCCATAACATTCGTACGTCATTTCTACTGTAGGTAATAGGAAAAGTATTGTGTTGCAAAAAAAAATCCAAAACCAAGATGTCACAGGAATTATCTGTTTTAGTTGTTTTTATAGCCTCCTAAGTGGTTTTCACAAAGTTATCTGTGTGTGTGTATGTGTGAACCTGTTATCATCGACTCCCAGTGTATTTATGCTAGATTGAAACTTTGTACAAAAAACATTCTACTGCTGTGTTGTGCTATAGGTAAATAATTTTATGAAGTCACTAATCGCATTATTACTCAGCCAAATTTTGATAAAACACTGAAAATGATGCGATCGGATTGAGATTGGCACCCATATAGCCATGTATATAAAACTAACAATATGTGCCAATTTAATCTTATTATCAGGATTAGTTCAATTTTTATCTCATGACTTGTGTACAATTTTTAAAAAATTGTAACAAATCGGAAAATAATTCTATTGAATTGAAATTTGGTACAAGTGTATACCTTTACATCATAAATAAGTATGCATGTCTGTCAAGTTTCTTTAAATACAACAAGTATATCTATGGTTTTTGTTGATCATAAAAGTTAAGCAGCATTGAGCGGGTCAGTGCCTAGATGGGTGACTGTTATGAATATAACGGATGTATTTACTATGCGAGGATGAGCGAAGCGAATCCAAAGAGGTTTTACAGTATACATTTTACAAATTGTAAATTCTGAGGACGAGCGGAGCAACTCTGATGTTGGGATGATGCGCATAGCGAATTCGATGTGATAAGGAAAAGTTCCGAGGTACCCTGTACCCGATTTTTCATAATAATTACAATTCAATGTAATATGACATTATTTTTCCACTATTTTGTCTTAAATAAAGTAAAATAAGTTTGAGTTATTATTTATTTCAAATATTCGAAATATAATAAATAAAGGAAAAGTGGGGATAGGGAGATAAATATAATTGCAATCGGGTCTTTTAACGCCCCATTAAATCAACATAAGGTAAACTGGGGTAGGGAGATAAGTTCCTTTAACACCTATTAAGATCATCATAATGAGTAAGGGTAGGAAATTGAAATCAGTTTTCCTAAGGCTACTTTAAATCAACATAAAAAGTGGATAAATCAAATAGCAATTAGTTACTTAAACACAACTTTGATTTAACATAAAAAAAGTGGGGGAAGGAAATTAAATCTAGTTTTTATCAGTTCCCATTACACCCCTTTAAATAAACCTTACAACAATTGGGGGTAGAAAGATGAACTTTATAGTACAATGATTCTTTTAACACACTTTAAAAATTAACATGAAGAAAAGAGGGGGTTAGAATATGAATCTTATTCCATTTATTGGTTCTAATGCTCTTTAAATCAGCATAAGAAAAATTGAGGGTAGACAGCCCTTTAAATCAACATACATAAAAGAAGGGGTGGATAGATGAATCCCATTGCAATTAGTTTGTTAACAGCCCTTTAAAATAAAATATAAGTGAAATATGATTCTTTTAATACCACATAATATAGACAAAAACAAAAATAGCGGTAGGGAGATAAATCTTATATCAGTAAGTTCCCTTAACACCTTTAAATCAGCATAAGGAATAATGGGGGTAGAGAGATGAATCTTATTATAATCAGTTCCTTAACACCTCATTAAATCAACATAAGGAGAAGTGGGGATAAAGAGATCTTATTGCAATCGGTCCTTCTAACATCCTACTAAATAAGCATAAGGAGAAGTGAGGGTAGGGAAATAAATCTTATTGTACAAAGTACCTTTAACACCCCTTTGAATCAATATAAGGAGAAGTGGGATAGTGAGATACTTTTTTAATAGAAAAAGTATAAAGGGCATTTGAAGAATCAGCTACTGTCGATACTTGCAGTTGGATATTCATATCCAGCTGCAAGTATCGACAGTAGCTGATTCTTCGAATGCTTCTTCAACCTGCGTTAAATAGCGTATTTAAAATTGTATAAAATTGACTTGCAAGTAAAAGTGACACTGGAAGGTCAGTTAACCACAAGCCATTAACAAAAGCAGTACAAAATGAGCTACAATTTCAGGACCATCTTCAGGAATATACGTCTAAGGACAATCAACCCTACAATATATGACAATGGAAACAAACAAAACTGTAGATTATCATAAATTAATAGAGATCAATTAAAATTTAATTATATTTTGAAGTTTGTTGTACCCCGAAAATCTGATTTTAGAGCTCAGTCGTTCGGTATAAGTCACTTATAATTACTTGTAAGCCATTTTTCCAAGGGACTTTTAAAAAAGAATTAAAATAAGCTTACAATGAGTGCCAAAGACGTTACGAAGTTACAGGCGAATGGATATTTTTAAAGTTTTCTATAAATGAAACAAGTAAAGCAGGAATAGTATTCCCAAAGAAAGGAACCCTAGGGTGTTTTTAAAATGACCACTTGATGCAATTTTAAATGTTTCAATACAGTAGTCACTGGAAGATTCAGTATTTTACTAAGATGACCATAAATAATTTAGATGTGCAAAAGACCCCTAGTATTGTAGTGCATTAGGGCTAAACCCCTTCCCTTAATACTAATAATGGTACTTCTTTATATTAGATGACCCCTATGTTTTATATTCATAGAGCACTACATAATAATTGACACAATTAATGAATGACAAAGGTCAGTAAACACAAAAATCTTGGGGATTACCTACACTACAGAAGTACCCAAATAATTTTAAACTACAAACAAATAATTACCTTTATCAGAGTTTCTAAAACAAATTAGTTTTCCTTGAACCACTGCAAATACAGGCTGATGAGGAAACGAGGCATTATAGGAATCAAGTCACTCAGGTCATTATCAACCAACAAACCCTCTCATAATACTTCTTAGACAATCTGAAACAAAATCATAAGTATTAGAAGGTGCTATAGTTGATTAACAAGAGATTAACTCTGTCTCAGTTAGATTAGAGTTATATAAAAAACCTATCTTAAGTTGAATAGTAAAAAACTTATAGGTTATATTTATTATAATCATAAAAGAAGTTAATTAGATAACTAAAAAGAAACACAAAAATATTATTGACCACAAATTAACACTTCAAAACAATAAATAAAATAAAATACAAATGTAGAAAAATATCATCTAATCAGTTAATAATTTAAATACCCTTTACTACTAATTTAATTTACTACTAATTATTTTTTGTAAAGAGAAACATGTTTTTTACAGAAAATATAGTTGTAAAGAAAAAGGAAAGACTTAAGTTCTATAAAGCGAATATATTATGAGCTATAATTTTTTTGTTCCCATTCGGGTTGTTACAATATTGTGATTTTCACATTTCGATTCCATGTCACTTTATTTAAAAACCCATTTAAAATATTTATCCCCAATGAAATAGGTGAGTTTAAACACCCTAAAATTAAATAAGAAAAAAATAAAGGTAAATCCTTAGAATTAAAGAAAAACCTGTACAATTTACAATCTGATCACCCTCCTGTTATCAATTTCCTAATTAGCAACAGTGGCACTGCCATGGACTTTGAATAGCGAATAATCAAAGATTAATAGAGTAATATAAGTTTCAAAGTCAAGAGACAATTCTTACAAATAGTTGTTTAGTACTATTACAAATGGGTAATACTAATAATAATAATACATATCGATATCGATATTGTATATGACTAATGGTATTGTATTTATAAATTGGTAATATTATGAATGCCAAACAATAGCTCAGGGAAAAATTACCAGAATTTGATGATATTGGATACTCAGTTCAGAAATAATTGACATAAAGGTATTCTCAAATTTAACTTTTTAAAGTTAAACTGTTTTTTATTGTAGACACATTTTGGTAATCAGATTCCTATAAATGCCAGATGATTACTAAAAAAAGAATTGGGTATTTAAACTTCCAGTAGTTAAGTTACGTTTATCATTATGTCATCATATGTCCAAAGGACTTAAAAAAATGTACGTTCATTACTTATTGTACGACAAATTGTTCTAGCGATTTTAATAAAAGATATATATAACATAGAATATAACAATACTCAAATGCTTACTCTTCAGACATCATAAGTCCACTTACTGAGGAAAGATTACCTGAAATATGGGGAGAGGAGGAGCAAAACATTTGATCTAGACGATGAGAAAATTATAAAAAACATGTAGGTAAAATTGATGTAGATGAGTGATCAAGGGTCAAATGTTCATTAATTACAGTGCGTCAAAAAGACATTAGAAGAATAAATAAATAAATAAATAAATAACCATTTATTGCACATCACACAAATAATTACTTACAATAATAAATTATTACAAATATACATTATTACTACTTTAACTTACATACTAGTTTTATAAATTTCCCTTAAATAATTCCTGTGCAATTCGGCTTTATGCCGTGGTGCCTCTTATGAGGTAGAAAAGTGTTAGATACTCCTAATAAATATAAACATAGTAAAACATAACTTGAATTAATCTGTATGCTATAATTACAAAAAAAATGTTTGATTAATTATATTAATTTTTAATAATACTTTTAGTAATATAATTGTTGTCTGTTTTCAAATTGAATTATTAACATTCCACCTTTATTTAATATTGCTTATTTTTACTTTATAGATTGTTACTTAAATGTAAAATTATGAAAATACTTTTGCTATTATGTCATTATCTAGGTTTTTTTTTTAATATAATTTATTTATTTTAATTATACCTTATATATTTATTTACATCATTATTATTTAAAAATTATTATTTATTTTGTTTTATTACTTAACCATTATATATTTGCCTTGTTTTATATTTATTCCTTGCACTCATCCTTTATAAAGCCATACCTCTTTATACACTTCTCCCATTCTAGCCCATTCCTTCCTATCCCATGCTGTCCTCTGCCAAGTTTCCTGCCCGCATATTCTTCTCATCTCCTCGTCCCATCTTATCCTTGGTCTTCCTCTATTTCTCTTGCCCTCCCTTGGATACCACTGTATCAGCTTTTTCGTCCACCGTCCATCCTCTGTCCTTACTATGTGTCCTGCCCATCCCCATTTCCTTTCACTTATTACTCTCCCTATATCTTTCAGCCCCGTCTGACTCCTCACCCACTCGTTGCTCCTCCTCTCTCTTCTACTCACCTTTAACATACTCCTCTCCATACCTCTCTGGGCTACCCTCATTTTATGAATCGTACTATTGCTTATTATCCACGTTTCTGCACCATAAATCATAACAGGTAGGACACACATATTCCAAAGTTTTCGTTTGTATTCCATGCTGACTTCTGATCTGAAAAGATGTATGTATTTGTTGAAGCTTGCCCAGCCAAGTCCTATCCTTCTTCTTATCTCGTTATCTTCCCCCTCATGCGTTATTAACTGTCCGAGATACACATACTGCTCTACTTTAGCCAACTTCTCGTCTTCTCTTACCCTTAAGTCTATATTATCTTCAATATTAATACACATGAATTGCGATTTTTTTGAGTTTATTTTTAGAAGAATGAGCTTAAGTTTAAAAAATTTAATTATTTTTTTCAAAGAACCAAGAGAGAAACAATAAGCTAAGTAAAGGCAATTTCTTTACCTGATAAGACTTGAGTCAAAATACAGCCTGTCATTGTAGAGTTTAGAATTTGTGTGGCACGTTCAATTTTCATTCTGCTTCTTCCTTTGACACGATCAATGTGTGCTTCGGTTATCTTGTAAAATATTCTGAACACACCCTGCTCACTGTAGTGACATTCACAGGTGCTGCTTTAATGTAGCTGCAACAGTAGAATATTACATTATTAGAATATAGAATTTTTAAATGCATACATTCAATGTCAATATTTTAATTTATTATGAGAAAAAACTGATAGCTTAAATACGAGGGTCTTAAATATGTGATAGAACAATAACACAGTTTTACACACATTATATATTTAACGCAGTGGCGGAATGAGCCAATAAGGCTTCAGGAGGGTTTAACCTTAAAGAGCTCAAACCTACATGGGGGGGGGGGGTCTTCTGGGTCCTGGGTCCTTTTCTGAGAGGGGTTTATTTTCAACTAGAGTAGTATTAATGATTATAGCAAAGTGTTTTTTAATAGTTTGTCAAATTAAACCGAATTAATTTATCTTATGTAAATAAAGTAAAACTTTACTTTATTTACATACTTTATTTATTTATTCATAAATTCTATTGTTTTTTAATACATGTTTTCATGATGAAATGAAGAGTTTTTTTTATTATAATTTATTTTACAGTTACCCTGCATTCTATCACATACATAAGAAGCTTCAAGTAACAAAGATGATGTAGTTGTTGTGGCTTTCTGGTTTTGACGGAGAGGCTACCCATTGATAGAACTCCTTGGCATGTTTGGTTTTTTTATTTTTCCCTTCACAAGGTGCCCACTGTCTGTTGACAGAGGGCACTTCTATATTTAATTGCTTGCCAAGGAGGTCTCTAGGCCAGTGCCTTCTGAGACCTTTAGGTGGGTTATCAGAGATGTGCCAGGATGATACATCCAGAGAGTTTTATCTTTTGTCGTAAGTTATTCGGTGTAGTCTTCAAATTTTTGATGATTGTAGTCTAGTATGGTCATTTTAAGTTCTCAAGTCGGTCTATTGTAGGTTTGCTTTTCTGCAGGATACCTATTCTTTGCTATGCTTGTTTAGCAGGCAGTCACTCAGTAATTAAGTCTCTTATAAGATGAGGTAGGATTTCTGCCTTTTGGTTTTTTTCTATTTTTGGAAGAGTCTCAAACAGATTGTTGTATGGTCTGGGTTAGATGTTGTACACCCTCGTCAATGTCTTCGGTGTTTTGAGTGATAGTTTCAGGTCTACACGTTTGTCTATAAAGTCTTTAAAATAGTCCCAGTCTATTGGTCCGGTAATTAGAGTTAGCCAAGTAGGATTTGTAGGTCTAGTGTCCAGCAATAAAAGGACGGGGCTGTGATCTGAGGAAAGTTCTGGAAGAACATCGATGTTAGGATAAAAGTTTTGAATATCGGAGGTCGCAAAGTAATCTAATAAATCAGGTAGTCGTTTGAAAGAGAAGGGATAGTAGGTGTAATCATTAGGAGACAGAATGTTTAGGGAGATTACCACGAGGATAACCAGCTCTGCAACCTCATTGAAAATGTTTTGTGTTGTTGTCTTCACCAGCAAGGAATTTATGACCAAATGATTAGAAAAAAAGTGGTAAAATCATATTGAGATACATGTTGGTTTGGAAGACAATAAACTGAGGCAATTGTGAGATAGTAGGGGGGAACAGATTAAGGACACTGAAGTATATTGAATGGCTTATGTCCCACTAGTCACAATAAGGAAATGGGATATGGAGTTTTGGATCAGGATTGCTGTTCTCCGACATGCAGTTTCATTTGGATGGTCCGTTCTGTAAGTAGTTTAGTCGAGTAAGTAAAAGTGGGAACGAGGAGAGTAGAGAAGCAAAGACTATTTCATATTATTATTGATTGTTGTGTATTACAAAACAGATATAAAAAACCCCAAACACAAAAAAAAGTAATGTATTAATTTTAAAGAACCTAGAGAGAAACAATAAGCTAAGTAAAGGAAATTTCTTTACCTGATAAGAATTGTGTCAAAATACAGCCAGCCATTGTAGAGCTTATAATTTGTGTGGCACATTCAATTTTCATTCTGCTTCTTCCTTTGACACGATCAATGTGTGCTTCGGTTATCTTGTAAAATATTCTGAACAAACCCTGCTCACTGTAGCGACATTCACAGGTGCTGCTTCAATGTAGCTGCAACAGTAGAAAATAACATTATTAGAAAATAGCAAGCTATAGAATTTTTAAAGGCATACATTTTATGTAAATATTGTTAATTTATAAATAAAAAAACGGACAGCTTAAATTCTAGGGTCATAATTATTTGACAGAAACACACATGATATATTAAGGTGGTGGTGGAATAAGCCAATGGAGGCTCTAGGAGGTGGTGGTGGTGGGGGTTTCTAGAAGGGTTTAGCCTTAAAGAGCACAAACCTACATCTCGAGTGGCTCAAAATGTAGAGAATGGTCTTTTTTAACTATAGCAGTATTAATGATTACACCAAAGCTTATTTTTTAATAGTTTGTCAAATTAAACAAAATAAATTCATTATATTTAAATAAAGTACAACTTTACTTTATAATTTTAATGTGATATTTAATTAAATTATATTATGTTTGTTGCAATAATTTTTTTATTGATATTATTGTACATTGATATACAGATAAACAACTACGTTTTCAAATATTTAAAATACAATTGTTTCTAGGAGTTCTTTAGGTCCTAGCTTAGAGTATTGGGCTCCTTCAACTCTGATGTAATTAATATAGTAGATAATTATAATAAATACAAGTATATTACAAGAAAATAAATATTTAATTTGATAGTTAATATTTTTAAAAGTTTTAAAAATTAGTTCTTTAGTTCTTTTTTTTAAATAAATTTATTGTTGGCTCAGGAGGACTGCCCTGAGCCAATAAGGCAGTCCTGCACAGGACTGTCTTAAGTAAAATGAAAATGGCAACAAAATTTCAAAGAGAAAATTATTTATACATATAATGTGTGACATAAAAATTAAAGGGACATGCCCAAACTAAACAAACATGTGACATGAGTGAAACACATGTCACACTATACTCCTCAAGCTAAATCTTTCTACATGGTCACATGACTAAAAATCAGCTGGAAGGAAGAAAATGCAACGCTATACTTAAGACTATGCTATACATAAGAGTATAGCAGTTTAGTATCAATGCATTCGGGATGAAGAAAACCTTTATTTCTGAGAGAATACTAAAAAACATAACAAACTTGAGAATAATAGTCTACCGAAGCTGAAGGCTAGATTCAGTAGTGAATCTAGAAAAATGAACTAATGCTAACAATGAATAAGTAGGAGAAATTGGTTATAGTAACAATAGAAGTTATTGGTTGCAGTCATTATAGGAATAAATATAGTATTACTAGTAATGTAGGTACAGTTGAAATAGTAATGAGAGTTTAGTCATAGTACTAATAGAAATAGGAGATTTTTTTAGGGTTTTAAATGTTTTATCAAAAATAATAATAAATATTTGCATAACTATATTACTTTTACGCCTTTTTAAGTAAAATAATAAAATGGGACTTATTATAATTAAACACTTTACGTAAATGATCAATGGTTTTTTGGAGAGATTAGGAGGGGCAGCAACATCTGTTTTGTAAAACTTGTTGAGACGCTAGTACTCTACTAAAAGTAATACAAAAATATATTCGCCCTGGAACCACATTAATTTCTAATGGCTGGGCTACTTATGATATCATGTCCAATTAATCAGGTATTGCAGTATTTTTATCTAGCAACAAAAGTATTTATATACTAACTATTTTTTAGAGGAAATGCTATCTTTGTTTTACTTCCACAGAAGGATATGCTATGTGGTCAACAACTAAAAAACTTCATACATCCGGACACAGGGGCATATACAAACACATTCGAAAGTATTTGGAAAAAGATAAAACTCCGCCATGAGAGGCAGTCACGTACTGCTAGGTCTCTCATAGCCAAAAATATGGCTGGTTTTTTTATGACGCCGCCAATTCTGTAAAGAGGACCAACTCTTCTACCATTGGGACAGCATTCTTCATGCTGAACATCATCGAAAGTTTAAAGTAATATTTATTTAGTTGCTTATAGGAAATTTAAAAATGTTTTTTGTTGTTTGGCCATGATTTGTCAATTTTTTCCCTCCTAAAAAAGGGGTCACCCACCTAAACTAAAGAACAGTGTTTTTTTGGTTTTCTTATTTGTGACATTTATTTCTTTAATTTTTTTCTCTAAAGAGCTTTAATTTAATTAACTTTAGGGTGTATGAACTCAATAGAATCACTATTTCATTGAAAAATAGGGGTTTAATGGTTGTCACCAGTATTTAGATTGAGTGATATGAAGGTGAAAATCTCTATACAGTGTTAATTAATTTTAGTTTTGAATAATTATAGTTGGTACATACACACAAAATTACCTTTTTATTCCATTAAACTCTTTAAATTTGTTGTGACAGGTATTTAAAATAACTGATAACAAGCTGATTATCACCATAAATGATGTTTTTATTTATGAATTGTTAATCAATTTCATTTACTCACTAAAATAATTAATAACTCACTAAATTAACTCTTTTTTATAAAATGTTTGTCTAAATTATTGGTTTAGTTTTTTGGTTTAGTTTAAATCAAATTCATTCGTTACTAGAATTAAACACATTCAAGTCTGTAGTGATAAGAGATAATGTTTCTATATTTAATATCCTGGAATAATGGAAGTATTTTTCTATAAAATATTGACAATTTTTATAGCACCGATGGTCGTTCTAATAATAAAAAAAATTTAAACACCCTTTCTTTTTCCCGCCATAGAATTTGCCAACCTTACAACTCTCTGAACCGCAAATATTACTTCGTTCACACGCGGGGTTTTCGAAGGGTCCCTTTAGAGTGTAATCGAGTTCAATTTCACTTTTACCTAAAAACCCGGGTGCCCTCACTTAAAAACTAGTCTACATGTAGTGAAGGATTAGTATTTCAAATGAAACATCACGATTTTGCCTCTTAGACCTCAGATAGAACTATCAAATTTAGTAAACATCACAATTGCACCATATATTATTATTATAAAATGAATAACTGTTGGGGCATTTAATTACCATAATTTTCGTTTATTATGTTATTCGGTTTTTATAATTGTTATTTACAGATTTATCTTAATTTTTTTAATGTTTATTTATCTAGCTAAATTTAATTAAAAAAAAACTTTAACTCAAGCCTTATCTCTGACCAAGGGTCAACCTAAACTTTCAATTAAACACCCCTGACTGGGATTGTTTATCTTTTGAGTCAGTGTACTTCTTTCACCTGTATTATACTAGAGTGCCTGTATAATCATATATTATGTATGATTATACAGGCACTCTAGTTTTGGCTAGTTTCTGGATTTCGGCTACACTCTTCAGATAAGACTTTTACTTTATTTTCTCTTTTTTTTTGTAAAAGGTACCTTTTTGCAGATAATTAAATATCATTATAATTCATATTACAAACAATAAAATTCTTTTTTACCACTGACTTTACTTTGTGTCTGATTTTTTTAAATTTACAGTCCTACTTTGCTCAAAAACAATAAAAATATATTTTCCTTTGACTTCCCACAATCCTTTCAAACAACACAGATGCAATTCGAACTTTCACATTTTACTATCTTATCCTCCTAGAAACTAACTTTTGATACGATTAATGTTGTCTAACGATAACTATTGTCACCAATTGAGATATAATCTAGAAGTGTACAAGACTCAAAATACCCCAGATTTAATTCGAACTTTCTCATTTTACTCTATCTTATCCTCCTAGAATCTAAAACTTGATATTATTAATGATAGTACATTAACTATTGTCACTAATTAAGATAAATTCCAGAAGTGTGATGTTTTATTGGACAATACTAATACGGATATACATAAATACTAAACCTGCACTACAGGTTGACTAGTTTTTATGTGACTGAGTCCAGGTTTTTAGGTAAAAGTGATATTGTACTTGATTCAAATCTAAAGGGACCCTTATCCTGGTTATTCTGGCGAAGTTCCTCCGCTGGGGATTTGTTTACGGATGTTATTTATAAAGTAAAATTTGTTCAAAAATACGAAAACAATGAGTCGTCCCGAGGGATTAGTTCAAAGGAGAAACATAAACAAAGAGAATGTTAGCAATAATAAAGAACAACAAGTGACAGTGGAAAAGAATGTCGAAAGAGAAGATTTAGACGAAGCTGATTCTAAAGAAACCAGACTTACTTTGATGGAAGAAGTTCTACTTTTGGGACTTAAAGATAAGGAAGTAAGTATTATTTGAAGCTTGATTTACTTTAATACAATTAAAAGGCCCAGGTGGTGTAAACTATGAGATAAACGTTCAATGTCTTAATGAAAACTTCTTCACCTAATGTTACCTTTGAATTTATTGTAGATCATCCAAATGCATGAAAATATTAGTTCACTAAAATACTAATATGTAATAATTATATTAAAATAAGAGAAGGAAGCAAATACTTAATAAATACAGCTATTTAACTCATAGGCTTTTAATATGCTCTGTTTCTTGTACTGTATTAGTTCAGTCGATTGAGTATGATGACGTCTTAACAAAGCCTACGTAACTTTGCATCTTTTTGTTAAAGATGCTATGTTAAAGATCCAGGTTTGCCTGGGTTATAAGAATGTTTAATAAAATATATTCAATAAAACTGTAAACTAAATGAAATAATATTTTGAGAGTCATTTCGTGCAAAACGTTCGTTATATTTAATAAAAGAATGAGGCACTATTCACCGCTAATCTTATAAATATAATGTCTCTAGGCTTCACAAAATAAGTTTTGTATAATCAATTTTGTTGTATAAATTATTTCGTGAATAAAGAATTTGATTGTAAAACAGAAAAACTCCAGACATCTCATCATTTTTATTTTAAATGCTCAAAGACATCTAGTAATGTATCGGTTTAATTAATGATATCTGTTGATAACATTAATGAAACCATTATATTACCATTAATTAAACAATTACTACTAGGTAAGGCTAGTAGTAATTTCTGTAATTTGTACCATGGCGGCTATATTTACTGTCCGGCGAAGTGATACAGTAAAAGGAGCCAAGGTAAAATAACGTCATTCCAGTTGTGTAGTACATTCTATTTTTTCGGGGGTAGTAATTGTAAACAACTATTTAGAATGAAAACAGTATAATGTTTAAAAATTTGGTGGTACACTTCTTTCTTTCCCCTTGTTGGCCAAAAGTTTCAATTCTGGTGGCACTTTTTCAATGTCTGAATCACTATCTTTGATTATTAAACACTTGATAATGAATAATTAATAATTCACTTTCCGAGAATTACGAAAACGTTTGATAATTTATTTGATAAACCATAAAGGTAAATCTCTTCTTGTCTGTTGTCTCTTGTATCTGCGTGTCTTGTGGTTGTTGGCTCGTAACCTTAGATTTATAAAATTGCAGAAGTATGCATTTCTTGTATAATCGATAGTCAGCATGGGTTAGTTATAAGTTCCTACTAATTTTAAGCTTACAGGTCTATACTTAGTCAGTCTTTGGATTTATATAAAGGTGTTATGAGAGTGTTTTAAACTGATTTGGAAAAATGCCGGTTTCTAATGCAGTGGTTCTAATGAACAGTGTTAATCAGGCTTAACATTTTATTCATCGTTGTGCTAGTTTTAATTTACTCACCTAGTCCTTCTTTTGGCACAGTTAATTTAATACTAACCACATATTCATTGAAGATTTAATTTGTTGTAATTTAATCACTTATTCACTTCATTCAAATTGAACTCTGATGATGAGCAAAACTAATTTTTGCTTTCCTTATTATGTTATTTTCAAAACTTTTTGAAAATATACTTTTTGTTATATTTCAATACTTTTTGAAAAATGAGGAGTAAATGGATCATTGATTTAGAAAAATTATTTTAACAATGGGATGAATTACCTCTGATTTTATGCAAGCTGACTATGAGCTGATATCCTCATTGTATTCTTCATTCAATGTCATTAATCATAGTGGCTTGTAAAGACATTGCTATGGTTCAAACAGCTCATTAAAAATGTACCACTATAATAAAATAGAATTATTAGCTCTGCAACTCTCAAAAATGACTGTTCAATTAGAGTCAATGTGAAAATCCAATAAGGAATTGAATGAAATTCTTGATCTATTAATAATCACACAGAACTCTGGAGAATAGAAATCAAGACCTTACTGAGCTATCTAAATCTATCCATAAACTTGAAAAAGAGTTAAACACTTAACACAAGAGAGCAAAGCTTTAAGTAAAAACATCCTGGAGCTCATGGAAGGCAAAAATGACATTCGAAATAAAATCATTTCTTTAGAATCTATATTAAAAATATAGATTAGGAAGCAATATAGAATTATAGATATAGGAAGCAAATTAAAAGCTTTCCTCAAACACAATGACAGAAAAATGTTATCTCTGTTATATCTGATAGTCTTGGTACGGCTTCTATCTCAGATTTCTTCCTACCTACCAAAAACATATAATTTATCTGGGTTAGTAAAAACTGAGTCTCCACCTGAGATGCTTATTACCAGCTTATCATCTAAACTAGAAAATGTGGACACCTTAATCTTTTTTGGAGGCAGTACAAATGTAGAGTATAATGATACTGCAGCAATGTTTAATTACTTAGTCTCTTTCCTCAAAGAAAATCCTTTAATTATTGTCATAGTTTGCAGCATACCCCTTTTCTCGCATCTTCCTAAATGGTCTGCAATTAATTCTTTGGTCATTTAATTTGATTTTATCTACAAATCAAGTACCAGAAATTTAGCAAAACAATAATAATTTCTGATAAATTATTTTTACTTTTCTATTAATCAATCTATAATTTGTGCAACTATAAACAGCGACTTCCATTTTTTTGGGCCATGTCTAAGCACTGTTTAAGCGAAATAGTTGCTGTTAATGTAATTTATCATAATGTCCAGTCTGGTTAATAGTCTGATACAGTTAGAGACGGAGTGTGATATTTTATGCTCGACAGAACACTGGTGCAGTGAAGAAACTTTGACCAAAATTAAACTGTATAGTTATCAACTTGTTTCATCAGTCTGTCATAAAGCTGGTCATCACAGTGGCTATTTACCTTAGAGAAGGATTGTCTTCTATCGTTTGCCCTAATATTGTGCAATTATCTACACGTTTGTTATTTGTTATATCTACTCATGCAATTACCGGCATAATGATAAATTATTAAATAAATTTGATATTATACTTTCTCTAAGTTTTAATGAAGGGTCTATTTCCATAATTTCAGGTGATTTTAATATTGATACACTTGGAATGTCTAAAGATTTTAGAAATCTTAAAATTTTTTTAGCGTCTTATAACATATTTTTGTCCATCAACTGTCCCACTAGATTATCAAATGTTTCTAAGACTTGTATAGATAATATAATAATTCCGCAATATATAATAAGTCCGCAAGGTTCTAAACGGGCATTATTATTATACCAGGAGTAAAGTAATGTATATAAACAAATGCGATTTTTGTCAGACCTGGCATGTAGATCACATTTTGTCCACCAGTAAGATTCCTATGGGCGCGACCATTTCGTTTTATCCTTGTAAACGTAAACAAACTGATTACGGTACTCAAAATTTTTACTTTTATTGCATTTTTTGTACATTTTAATAGTAATAGAAAATGTTAATAATTTGTGTAAGAAATGCGTTTTGTCACTTCCATTAGAGGTTTAAGTGTGAATCAAATTGTTAGTACCTGTTAGTATTTGATTATAGTTTCTTTTATTTAATGTCAAATATTCATCTAAAGAGTGAACAAACTGACCAGCATCTAGCACCCACGAACAATAAATGGCACTATTGTTAAAAACAAAATTATATATTTTTAATTTCAAATCTCAAGAATGTTACAATGTTGTATGGGATTATTTTTTACCTCGACAATATTAATATAGTT
Source organism: Microvelia longipes (assembly GCA_018340805.1). NCBI lineage: Eukaryota > Metazoa > Arthropoda > Insecta > Hemiptera > Veliidae > Microvelia > Microvelia longipes. Next base: position 12,287,293 of record JACMZG010001893.1, read on the forward strand.
CTTAGTATAAACGACTCTATCACATCTATTCTAAATAATTATATCTATCTATCTAAATAGCATAATTTAATAGGTATTAGAATTCATATCGAACAATGCAATAATACTTACTTGCATACTGTCCAACTCTTAACAGTGTCAATTCAGCCAATATTTAGGCCTAATGATCGACTCAACGCTTAGTTGGAAATTGCATATCTTGAATTTGGTTAAAAGAATGAGGCAACTCACTAAAATATTTTTAAACATTCGGAGTTATTTAAGTTGTTGCGTATGGTGTACTTTGCATTGGTTGATTCCATATTGAATTATGGAATTATTGCTTATGGAAGTGCTAATCTTACAATACTGATTAACTACCAAAAGTGCATAATTTTAAATAATTATATTAGATAAAATCCATGTCCTCTGTTTAAAAAATGAAGTATAAAATTAGAAGATATGTTCAAATATACCTCAATTTTAAGATTATTTAAAAACAATCAAGAGTTGCACATGGACTGGGTACAATAGCTAATCAAGATAAACTATTTACTATTCTTAGGAAAATACTACTTTTAATTGAGTATAGTATTTTTATTAACATACTACTAATTTTAATAAACTTGACAAGGGATTGAGAAACATTTCTTCTGAAAAATCATTTAAAAATAAATTAAAAGAAAACTACATAGGTCGTATACACAGACAATATACAGACTAAATTATAACACCTTTAATAATAATCTATGTTTATTTAAATAAAATACTCTATAAATGTATGAATGTGTATATATGTATTTTGTGTGTGTAAGTATATGTGTATGTATATGTGTGTATATTTTTGTATGTATGTGTGCATGTATGTATATTTATATGCATATGTATGTGTTTTTTTATAGATGTATTTAACTTATTTTAAAAATAAAGTGGCTTACTGTCTCTCGATGATGATGATTTACTGTCTTTTTTTATATATATAATTGGTTACACTACAAGGTGATTTTGCGATTTTGTCAGAAATGAGTAAGACAATGAAAAATGTGAATAATTTCAGTTCACTGATTAAATTATTATTTTCATAACATAGAGCAAACCATAGAGATATATTACTAGAGGGGCCCTATTGGTTGAATTTTGAAACATCGAAAAAGTAACCTGACCACCTTCGATTATCATTATCATCAAATAAACAGAACAAAAAACAGTAAATTATATAGTAGAATGTTTAAAATACAAATCACAACACAAAACAATCTGTGGGAAGTCCAAAACAATTGATTAAATATAACCTCAACTCCCTCTTGGAGGAGGTTTCAATGAGGTTACACAGAGCCCCTGAGAGCCCCACTAAAAATGTTTCAGGCCCCTCAATGTATTAAGATAGGCTATGCTCCCTCTAGTATATATCTCTATGGAGCAAACTGTGTAGAAATAAGGATCTGTCAGTTTTTATAGAACTCTGATACATACTCTCCCTCACAGCGCAGGCCTTGCCTCTAGTGAGGGATATGAATGAATTAACCATTTATTAGATCTATAGAATATAAATAAGAAGAATAAAAAGAAATAGAATATAAAGATTAAATAAATAAAAAAGAAAGAAAATGAAGATGATTTTAGAATATAAATGATTAATAATAAATTATTACATTTAAGATCTAAATCATCCTTGGCTGTGGTTAAATTTACGTACTTTTACGTAAATTGAAATTTTAATTAACATTTGATTTAGTTTTGCTTTCTATATTATTTTGCAATAAAATTATGTGGTTATATTACATGAATTTATTAATATTTATCTTATTTGTTTTGTAATTATTAATATTTAAATATACATTTTTAACTCTTTGTTTCATTAAATTTACTTTTAATTTAAATACTATATTAATCAATTATTATTTACATTTTCTATTTTAATTTAATTTACTTGACTGTTCGAATTATTAAGCAAATGCTTTGTACAGCTTACTTTTTTGTTTAATATTTATGTGTTATTTTCTTCATCTTGTATTATGTTTGTTATAATTTGGTTAAAGTTGATGTTAGTTATGTTTTGAAGAAGTTGTTGACCATCACATGTGTCATTACTGCCTATGTTGACAATTCCTCTGCCTTCTCTCCATGTAAATTTCAATAACATAATAAACAAGTAAAAATAAACAATAACATTTAATAAGTTTTGAGTATCTGGAATCAGAGGGGAGTGAGTTATCCTCTGTACTCCTTGAGAAAATAAGAGATCAATTTCTTAAGCATACTTTGGTTGTGTTGATATTTGGTTTGGTAAGATGGCTATTAATCACGTGATATACTTACAATACTATTTATCTTTTGTGCTATAATTTAACACAACTTTATAGCAAAATTTAAAGTATTTAAAATTAAAATTATTGTTCGTTATAAAATTATTTGTTAGCTCCAATAGGTTGTATAATTCAAAAGGACCTAATTTTTTTGATGAATAAATAAATTGAAGAAAGCTTAATAATTTAAAGATTAAATCACTCATAGAGAAGTATCAATTTGTAAAGCATCAAAATTCTGACAAAATAAATTTATTTGATACAATCTAAAAAATCTTAGTATTTATTTATATGATTAATATATGCCAATGAGCGATAATATCTAACCCACACTGACACCAATGTCCTTTTCTCCACCTAGGCTATTATTGTATAGTACAGAAAAAAATGTGTTTCATTTATTGTTTAATTTTATTATTAATACTGGATGAGAATTCTGAATTTAATTGTAGATAATTAATTAATAATTATTTATATGTATTTTTTAAATGCATAATTTTTATAAGTAACATTATTTTTAATTATTTTTCCCATTAAGTAACCATTTCCCTTTTCTTTGATTATGGGTGTCAATAAAAGTGATATTTATTTATAGATATTATGTGTTTATTTTCACATTGACCAATAAGGTTAGATATTATGCATAATAGCTAGTCATAGTGAAAAAATCATCTATATTTAAAACTTTGGCCGAATAATGAGATATTACGCATATTAGCAAGACTAAGTGATAAATTAAGCTTTATTTATCAATTTGACCAAATTTGTTAGTTAACATGCATATTGGCTGGATATTATGCATAATAACCACATTAATCACTTTAGCTGTGACACACACGCACATATAATATATATATATATTATATATATATATATATATATATATATATATATTATATATATATATATATATTAGATTATATCAAAGATTATGTTATTAATTATATCAAGAGATTAAGATTACTAAATATATACTAAAGATTATGTGGTATACTGAATAATCTTTGCATTATATATGATAATATTAGATAATAGATTATAAGGTGATAATATAAATTACATTGATATTTATGGGGTTAAATTAATATAACTTTAACATTTAGGTCTAGGTTATATTATTCAATGGTATGTTATAATACCTGTATATGCATTATACTAGCAATACTATTTGCCCTTATCATGTTCTTATCAAGTTAATTGGTTGCTATTTGTGCTTTGACTTTTAAATTTTGATTATTTAATTAATTCTTTTGTTAGGACATTGCTCTTTAATAAAAGACTTATTTATTTTTATAAACTTATCCATAAATGAGTTTTGTTTAAAAACGGAATTATTTATTTGATTGGTTTATTATTTGTAATGTAACTTATTTAGAGATAACCATATTTAAAATAACCTTGAATAGTTTTGTGTTGCTAACAATTTATTTTTTCTTCAGACGATGTATAATGTGAAATTTATTAACTACTTTTTAGGGAAGAAAAAGTTACTTTTCACTCCCTTGTGAATAAAAAGTGTTTAGAGCTAATCATATCATTTTTTGGGAGTGGTATCCTCTAAATTTATAAACAGGACCGATTAATTTCGGTAACACTTTTCCAGGGTGACACCCCAAAAATTTATGAGGGGAGCCCAACCAAAAAAAAATTACTGGGTCAAAATCCGTTTCAGGCCAATAAAAGTTGTTTAGAGCAATGGACCAAAAACATTTTTTTGTATTGGCTTAAAATCTGTTTTAGGCCAAAGAAGGTGTTTGGAGCTATAGAATTTTTTTTTATTTTTTTTTTAGGAGGAGGGGGGGGGGGGCGAAACTTCTAAAATTTGTAATGGGGACTCCACCAAAAAAAAAAATTACTGGCTTTAAATCTTTTTTCAGGCTTAAAGAAGCTGTTTGGAGGAATACAAATTTGTTAGGGAGTGGTACTTGCTAAATTTATTAGGGCGTTCCGCCAACACCCCCCCCCCCAAAAAAAATAAAAATAAAATACAACTACCTTATTATTACCTCCTTATTATTAATATTGGATATATAAAAGCTAAGGATATTATGATCACGGTTTATATTTGTTTGTGGGTAGCTACTATTATTATGAAAGTACAACTGGTGGTTATTATAGTTGTCATATGGTCTGTATCATGGAGCATTGTTGTTGAAGCTAGGTCTAGTTGCTGTAGCAGATAGGGCATTTAGCTTTATTTCTCCTTTTATAGTTTTTATTATTATACTAGGGAGTAGGCCTTTTCCACTTTTGTTTAGGTGAAGTCCCACTCTGGTGCTATGTATGGCTTTATAGAATGTTGGTAACCAACACACTCTCGCTGTCGTCAATTTACATATTAAAGGCACAGTCCTTGCATTTCTGAGGTCTATTTTAGAGTTAAGATATTTATAAGCATCAAATCTATAAGAGGTGGAGTTCACGATGTCGTTAGTGTACAGAATTACTTTTTTAACTAACTTGAATATATTTTCTATGTCTTCTTCATCATTCTCTATTTGAGTAATATTTCAATACATAGTTGTTAAAAGTGAAATTCACAAAGTTTTTATTTTATAGTGTTTTTTTTTATAGTTCTTAAAGTTTTATTAACAATCAACTCACATAAAAATTAACTATTTGAAAATATAAAATAACTTTTTAAAATTACTAAGTGGTAATAAAACTACATACTAAGTAATAATAAGTGGTTGGAATGACTACTTTTAACCTGCTTCGCTCCTTACCTTTATCTGGGTTGCTGATGTTTGTGGTTTAATAACAAGTAAAATTTTCTAAAATTCAAAAAAATATATTTTTTATTTTAAATACATTAAAAATAAATATATTTTAAATAATTTTTTTAGTGCTAAATAAAGCAATATATAATACTATTGTAAATACAATTTTTTTAAAAACATTTTATTCTTTGAAATTTTCAAAAAATAATTTATTAATCATTTGTGATTGTTTATTATTTATTGCTAATATCTGAAACAGAAATATTGACTGGGTATAATTTAACTAATCTCATTAGTTTTCATGTCATATCTATCAATCTTTTATCTATAATCAATGGATTACTGTTGCAGGGATACACATCATTCTGGAATGATTGCATTTCAAGTGGTCTCAGAGGATGCATACTAATTGAACTTGGATTAAGAGGTAGAGTAGAATTAGAAAGAACTGGAATGAGAAGGAAATCTCTATTAGTTAGAAAAGTCATTGTAAAGAACGACAATCCTACCGGAGATGTACTTTTGGATGAAGCTTTAAAACACATGAAAGAAACTGATCCACCAGAAACTGTTCAAAGTTGGGTTGAATATCTTAGTGGTAAATATTGTATTTCATTTCTATAAGTTAACATTTAGAACAAAAAATTCTACATAGTACTAAATTTTTAATAGTTTTTACCATATTATCAAAAGGTTTGAGAGCAAAATATTCAAAGTAATCTAAGTGGAAATGATCTAGAGAATAAAACATAACCATGATTTCAACTCTGTATCAAGTCTTTATCAAGGTGTATAATTAAAAAATCAGGTACCGTTCCCTTTGAACTTCCTCACCGTATTGGATTTGCTACGCTCATCCTCTCTATTTCCAACTCGTTTCACTTGTCCGCAGGCAGTAAAATATCTATTTAATTCCCAGTGGTCACCTATCCTAGCACTGATCTAGCTCAATGCTACTTAACATTAGTGATCAAACAAAAACTCTATATATACTAGTTGTATTTCAATAAAAACCAGTGTACTTCCTTATTACATTTTCTTAAATTTCAACTCCATCGGATTATTTTATTTTATTTTTAACAATTTTTTACAAAAACTTATACTTGTCATTCGATAAAAATTGAACTAATGCTGACAATGCATTATTATATTGTGCCAAATTCAAATTTGGCACATTTGTTAATCTTTTACATTACTACATAATGTGATAAATTTCAAATTGATTCCAATCGATTTTAAAAAATGGATTCTTCCGAAAAAAACCAAAATGGATTCAATTTGAAAAAACATGGAAATCTTCCGATTTTTCCATGTTTTATGAATGTTGGCCGAGTTATTTTTAAATTTTGCTAGAGTTTCATTAATTAACTAATTGATCATATTAGGATGGACCCATTTATTTATTTCCATTCTTAATCTATTAGTGGTAAGTTTTTGTTTCTGTATAGTATCATGATGGTGCAGGTTTTCATGTGTTACTATATAGAGTTTAACGCTATGGATGTAAATAAAATATTGATAACAGGATGATGAGAATATGGTTAAACTACTATTTGTCTTAAAGCTATCTTTATAAGATTCTCTCTGGGTTAGTTTAAACATAACCTGAGAGCTTTCTTCTGTAGGATTAACAGTTGGTTTGAGTCTGTGGCATTGCACCAGACCCGGGTACCATAAGATAAGTGGCTATGAAATTATGCAAAATATATTATTTTAAGTGATTCTATGGATAACTCTAAAGAAGCTCTTCTTAACATATAAATACCAGTAGATAACTTTTTATTTAAATAATTAATTTGTGGCTCCCATCTCAATCTATCGTCCATGGTAAAAAGGAAGGAGACTAAGTTTTTGTATTGAACTGTAAATAAAGGGTAAGAATTTATTTAATGTTAATAATTGAGCTCTATGATCACTCAAACCGAACTCTCATACGGAAGTATGAAACCAGTTGTGGTGTAAGTTAGTCAGTATGTTGTCAATACAAGTAACTGTACTAGAATGTAAGACAACTAGAGTTGGTTCTTGAATAGAGATTTTTAAATTATGCTTTTTTAGGTGAAACATGGAATCCTCTTAAACTTCGATTTCAATTAAAAAATGTTAGAGAGCGACTTGCAAAAAATTTAGTTGAAAAAGGAGTTCTTACCACCGAAAAACAAAATTTTCTTCTCTTTGATATGACTACCCATCCTTTGACTGATAATGATGCTAAATCAAGGCTTGTGAAAAAGGTTTGTAACTTATTTTTAAATATAATTAAAAGAGTCTTGATAAAAAACTGTCTTATTAGGAAAGCACTCATTATCTTATGAGTAATAAATGCAAATATTTATTATTAATTTGATTTTTAGTCTCCATGATAGTTCTATAGTTTAGGACACTGAAGAGACTTTTATCAAGTTGTTAAATTATTTTATTAATTTCATACAATATTTCGTTTGTAATCTCCAAGCAAATTCATGTAACACAATCTACAAAAAGAAAAAAGAAAATTATCAATCTTACCAGAAGTCAAGTAACTTAGTACAGTCATGCGTCAGTTAGTAACAACTAACTTAGTATAGTCATGCTGGATAAATTAAGGTTTAAAATGGCTTAAAAGTAACTTACAGTTAAGATGAGATAGGAGTATTCTAAACTATGTCACAAATTAAAAAAAAATAGGTTCTACTTTACTCTACAATGTCTGAATCATTCTGCCTTGTCTAAAAAGAAATAAAATTTACAAGAAAAGGAAATAAACAATAATTCACAGCACCAAGTTAGGAAGAAAGTATTCAATTCTACTTATATTTAATTTGATTTCTGGAAACTGACGTCCTTACTCATCTTAACTGTAAGTTATTTTTAAGCCATTTTTAATCTTAATTTATCCAGCATGACTATACTCTAAGTTTCTTTTACATGAATATGCAGTTTGTGTTACATAAATATACTTGAAGATTACAAGCAAAATATTGTATGAAATTAATAAAATAATTTATCAACTTGATAAAAGTCTCTTCAGTGTCCTAACCTACAAACTATACTAATATTATGTCCAGCCAGGTATTTCTACTGTGAACACTATGAGATCAATTATCCTACAAAGTTCTTGTATCAGCCCATTACACAGTCTTTTACATTCGGATGTACTATAAGTTACTCCACTGAGGACTCTCATCGCATGCACAGGGCATATTTGGGATACAGAGAAAAGCATTAAGAGCTATATTTTACTTTATGTACAGAGAAGACACTCGACCTTACTTCAAGAAATATGGAATACTGACACTTCCTTCCATGTACTTTCTGTAGTGCCTTTTGCACATTAGAAATAATTTAGTAGAATATCCTGGAAGATTGGATGTTCATACTCATGATACTGTGAAGAAAGAGAATATTGTAAAGTGTCAAAAACCTTAAATGGTGTAAATTAGTGGTCTGTTAATTTTTTTTAACCATATGAACAAGAAGTGTCACTTTGTACTTGAAGGATGAAGCTTGCTACTCCCTCTAGAAGTTTTGAATAAAAAAAGATGTAATTCCAATTGTTATATCCCTTTTTGGGGTTTTTGGCAAAAAATTGTATCTATCTGTCTGTCTACAATAAATATTTTATTATTATTTTTTTTTTAGATTATTCCTAATAATTTATCTTATGCTTCAGTCCATTCACTGTTAGAGGGGATTGGCGGCTATTTAGGATGTCTAGAATTATTAGCATAAATACTAAGCTATTATTTATATTATTAAGTATTATATAACTTTGATGAGAGCAAATGCAGTAATGAGATCATCTAAAAATAGGCCATGTCATCATTTTGCTAACTTCCTGAGATTGAATATAGTGTTCTGAACATTATGATATCAAGTGAAGATATATTTTGTTTAACCCACAGAAGCGGCGTAACTATTCATCATGTTTCTATAGCTTAAATGTCCTGCCTTTGATGGATACTCCCTAGTTGTTTAGTATTGGATGTATTGACTTAATTATATTTTATATGTAAAATGTAAATCAAATACTTTATAATCTTGTTATACAACAATCTACTAAAGAAGTAACAGTGGTGTCATAGTCTGAGGAAGGTCGTATTAATGAATATTTCTTTAGGAGAGTTACCTTCTGAAGAAGTGCCGTTTGAAGTAGGAACAATGTGTGCTCTATTGCAAGACTACCTATCTTACTCTTAAACCCATTTGGCAGAAACTTTTATTGTTAAGCTACAATTGAGGGTCCTAAATTTTTCCACATGCAAGGATTTTCATCCCCCACATACAAAGTCTATAAGCCCCTATGCTGGCTCACCAGTACTATTATTTTTGTATAATATGGTGTATTATAGTGAGGTTCGTAGGTGAAATTTTGAGTCTACTTGGGCCCAATCTACCATTCTTAATTCTGAAATTAAGAATCTGCCACTTAATAAAAGGTACTCTTACTGGTCAAAGTTGTAAACGCAGAGGCAGCTACTTCCATGAGCAGGTTATAAAGGAACTTCGTAAGATACTCTTGAGCAAGTTTATATCTTTCTATGAATCAGAAGTGTGCCCCTGTGATCAGGAGGGCATCCTTTTATTTCTCTGGGTTTACACTAAGGACCCAAATAAATGATCTGATGCTCTGGTTTATTCCCCACATTTAAAAAACCCCTTTTATGTAACTTCAATAATATATTTTGCAAATATTTATGTTACTTATATATGAATATCTTTGTTTAGGTTCAAGAAGCAGTTTTGGTAAAATGGGTGAATGACCCCCAAAGAATGGACAAAAGAATATTAGCCCTCATTTTACTTGCACATGCATCAGACGTTTTAGAAAATGCTTTTGCACCTCTTAATGATGATGATTACGAATTAGCTATGAAAAGAGTTCGAGAATTAGTAGACATAGACTTAGAATCTGAAGCAGCAAGAAGTACTAATTCTGAAATTCATTGGGCTGTGTTTGCCTATTTTAATAAATAATACTTCGAGTTGTTAACATCTGGATTACTGACAAACAAAAAAAACAACATGGTCCTTATGCAAATATACGTATAGACATATTATTTTTTTTTAAGTGTATATGTCTACCATACGTACCCCCCTTTAATTAAGTGTAATATTACATATTATTGGAAAAATTGAGTGTTTTTATATCTAAATGGGCAAATTCATGCATAAAATGCTAACCCTTTCCTACTTTTATTATTTTATGTATAAATATATTTTTACTTTTGAATTAAAATAAAGTTAAAATATATAAGGGCGAAAAGTTAAAATATATAAGGGCGAATCACAAGGTGTTAAATAATATAGAATTATTTGGCTATAGAACTGTAATTTCTATTTTTTTTCTAATGGTCCAAGAGCCAGGCCTAAAAAGTGTGTTCATTTTTTACTACTTCAAACCAAATTTTTTTGAAAATATACCTTTAAATTATGAAGGAAAAGCATAGTCTGCCTTTCCAGAGTGGAGCCTTTCATATGAATGTGTTTCCTTGAAAAATTAGAAAATCGCTCAAATTCCAGTTTTTTGCAATAATTGGCTCTATAATGCCGTTTTGGCACATTTGGTCTAATTAATTCTTAACTTGGTCATACAATGAAAATGGTATTTTTCTTGCCGGTAATATAATAATAATAATTTATTCACAACCAAAAAGTAAATACATCTTAAGGAATATGACACATAGCAAAAAAAACAATACTTAAGTGAAATCAAAAGTTAAAAAATCACTAATATTATGTATAGGTTTCTCTATAAGGAAATTTCTCAGTTTCTTCACAAAATTTGAAAAAAGCCTAACTTCTTATTTCATCAGGTAATCTGAGAATTACTTTATTTCCATGGAACAAGGGCTGTTTAGCGATTTCTGGTGTCTCCTACTTGGTACAATTATTTGAGACGTGTTCCTAGTATTATATTTATATTAAACTTGGAAAGATGAAACACACACTCTTATCAATATAACTGGCTTAACCAATTTAATGATTGAGCACTTTCTATATTGGACATTTTATCATCTTTAAAAAATGATTTATTAGTGTTTAGCACATGACCCTCAGGGAACCACTTATTTTAAGAAAACTGAATTGGTGCCATTTTATAAAATTTTGAGCATGTGCAATCATATAAGAAGGGCAGACTATATTTTTTCTTCATAATTTAAGGCATATTTTCAGAAAATTTGGTATTTTCAGAAAATGAGTCACATATTTTCAGGTCCGGCTTTTGGAATATAATTTTCAATTTCCAAAATTGAATTGTGTAAATATGAGTTTCTATAATTTTATAGTTGTCTAAATTTATATATGAAAAAGTTATACATGTAGATCAATTATATTATCAATATTCGTCAGTTTTAAAATCTATCACTAACTGTCCTTTAATATTAATGTTTTGATGGCTAGTGAATGTGTATGACGGGTGTATAATTACTGTAATAAGTTCAGCTCATTTTTATCACTCTAGTGATAATGAAAATTTATTGTAAGTTTTATTTAAATTCCCTTCAAACATACTAAATGAAGGATATATTGTACAGTTAAATATTTTTATTTAAACCTTTGTAATCAAATTTGATTTGTGATAGAAAAATTGTTAAGTTTACTTCATTTTATTGGTTTTTAACGTGCTGTAAGGGTTACACATAGTTTTTTTTAGCTAATTTCCTTTAGAAAAAGAATTCGGGCGTCATGGCGGGAATCGAACCTCGGGCTATGACCAAAATCTATTTCAAAGGTCCCTGAGCATGAAAAAATTTGTTTGTAAAAAATACGCACAACTTTATATATATATATATATATATATATATATATATATATATATATATATATATATATATATATATATATATATATATATATATATATATATATATATATATATATATATATATATATATATATATATATATATGTATATATATATTATATATATATATATATATATATATATATATATTATATATAATAATATATAATATAATATAATATATATATATATATATCACTATCTTTCGAATGAATATATTTTTTATAGTAAAAAATATCAACCTTGGGGAGCACACAAACCCTGTTGAAAACCAGGATGTTGTGTCATTATTAACCTTGTTTGCTGAGTCAGCTAAAAATTTCAAAAAGTCAAAGTTAATATTTTTTAAGAACAAGGTTCTTCTTTATATAAGTCACTGAATCAAATGAAAATGGTCCAAAGTCAATAAAACTCAAAATGTCAAGTTATCAAAATGTCAATAAAAGTGTTAAATTACCAGAAACCAAAATTAAGGTTATTGAAAAATAAACTTTAAGAAGGATGTTGTTTTCAATGTTTTTTGAGGTGCTGCATTAAATAAAACTTTCATGAAGTTAAAATAAAGACTTAAAACTGTGGTCAACTAATGGAAAACCTAAAATTATGGCCAAACAACATATTTTAAGTCGGAGTCGTTTTTTATGTGTTCTGGGCCTGTGAGTTAAATGAAAATTATCTGTAGCAATACTAGCACTCAAAGCTAAAGACGATAATTTTGTATTGTTTTATTTACATTATATAAATTGCCGGGGGTATTTCCTCTGAGATGAGTGTTTCTGTGCTTAAGGTTTTGGTTTATGTTTCATAACTTGAGCAGTTACTCAATTATCATGCTCTACTCAAAACCCATTTTTTCAAGGAAATGCGCTGAAACCTTTAAAGATAAACACTAACTTAACTTAAGCAAGAAATGGATTGTTAAGCACGGAAACATGCATTTCAAAGGAAATTGCAAGACATGTGGACCTCCACGCCTGAATTTGTAATGTATAAAACTGTGTTAATAGTGCAATCATGTTAAGAAGATTTTAAAGGTGTTGGAATATATATTAATGTGCATCAATTAATTGTGTATAAATTTTTATTTTGCTTTGTGAGTAGATTTATATTTAAAAGAATCATAAACTTTGTTTTCAGACGTTTATTATTATTAATATTTGTTTTTTTGTTACTTTTCCTATAAATAAGAACTTTATTTGTTGATTTCAAACCCCTTTTTTATTATTTATATAATAAATTATTATTTATATATAATATAAAGACATAATTACTGAATCAAGAGTTCAAGTGAATTACCTTAAGACCCTGTCAGTCTCTTAAAATATACCATTACAAATAACTTTTATGATTTTCACTTTTTTTAATATTGGTCACCAACTTTAAGTGGCTGCTAACCTGAACTTGTGAGCTATTAATACGTATTACTTGTTTCAGGCATTCTTTGTAGTGTGGAGTCTTGTTTTTATGCCTAAAATGTTTAGTTTTAATTCAAACATTTATATATATTTTTGAGAGGGGAAAACAATATTTAACTTTGTGTTAGAATATGGGATTAAATGGAATTCACTAATTAATACACATTCCTCATTTGCATATCCTAATTTTAAGTATACCTTTAGTTCATATTTTTAAAAGTTGAACAAAATATGTGAAAAGTTTATGTAAAATTTTCTTTTTACTGAGCTGCTTTTGTTCAAAATTGAATGATGTAAAAGTTTTGTATGTAAAAAAAGATGAGGTGTTCTTCTTTAAGATTAGAGGGATTTAGCAGCCTTGTATATTCCATTTGGATTGATGTGGCGGAGTTCTCTTTCAAAATTGTCATTCTGAAATGAGAGGATACTCGCTTATGACTAGGGTCTAATGCTTTGGTTTATTCCCCCAGTTTTTTATAAAAAAAAAATAAAAACTTGACTATGTACCATACTGTTGCATACTGGCCAGCAGGCCTAGTGCACAATGTAGGCCTTAGTTCATTTGGATTAACGTAATGTTTTTATTTTCTAATTAAATATTTATTTATTTATTTATTCAAACTTTTATTGTTAAATTATTATTTAATTTAGAATAGAATCTTATATATTAGCTTAAAACATTTATAAAAATATGCCAAAGTCAAAATAAAATGAAAACAGTCGGCATTCATCAAATTTTGACTGTGGCCCTGCATTGATGCTGTATGTCGGGTTATGGAGAAGAAATTCTTTTCCTTCAGAAATCTTCATGGGAGAGCTCCCTTGTCTCTTTTCTTAAACAGCAGAAGAAATTAAGACCCAACATGCCCTGCCCCACTTCTTGATTTCGAAAGTTTAAGCAAATTAACTGCTGGCTTGTCTTTGCCTCTGGTGTTATAGAAAGGTGGTTGCTTGCCTAATTAAATATGGCAATGATAAGCTTAATATATTTCAAGCTGTTGTATTTACAGGGAAGACCGAAATTCCCCCCACTTCTCTTAAATTTTGGACCATTAGACATAAATTAATGATACTTAAGTTACTTTTTTTGTATAAGGGGAACTTCTTTTTGGTGGTGTAGTTTGGTAGTGACGCAAAAGTGAATTTAACATTAACATTTTGATCCTTGCATATCTTTTTGTCTAAGGCCACTATTTCAGTGAGTATAAGTGCCTTAAGTGCAAAAATAGGGCATTTTTAATCAAAATTGATGCTTAAGGATTGAGATTAGAAAGAATTTGCCTTTACTCTTGGCAATGCATAATTTTTGGCTTAAGAACACAAATCATTCATTATCTTACCCTCATTTAAAGGTATGTATAGTCACTAATGCTGCTAGATTTAGGGAAAATAGTTACCCTGAATTTCTTTGAAATAAATAAATGTAATGAATGATTTCTGTTCTTAGAATTTCCACTCTGACCAAATTCTTTTTAATGTCGACCATTAAGTTTCAATGTTAAATTAAAATGTCCAATTTGTATACTTTGGGCAGTTCCTTAAGTCACTTATTCAAAGGGGTAAAATATAGGGGTTAAATATCTTTTAGTCGCGATTCAAAGAGATAGCTGTTGGTTGGCAATACCAATGGGGGGAAAACGAAAGGGTGATAAAAAATATTTTTATCATTGGATTAGTGTGGGAACTGACAAAAATTCATCTTTTATTTCTTTATGGTTACTTAATTTGTGATAAATGAGTTAAAAATTAATAGAACAACCGTCGGTGCTAAAGTAATTGTCAAAATTTCATGGATAAATATTTTGATTATACCAGGGTTTTAAATTTAGAATCAGGCTCTTATCAATACAGAATTGGATTTAACAGAGACATATTAAAACCTAAACAGTTAGTTGGACCAAACTTTTTACAAAAAAGAGTGAATTTAGTGAGTTAATAAAATTTTTAAGAATTAATAAATCAAAACACCATTATGGTGAAAATCAGATTGTTATCAGTTAATTTGAATACCTGTTACAACTAAATTAATCATTTTAATGCAATAAAAAAGTAATTTTGTGAGTTTGATCTAACTAAATTATTCAAAAGTAAAATTAATTAACAATAAATAAAATAAAACTCTATATTGTGATTTTCACCTTCATATCACTCAATTTAAATACTCATGACAACCCATTGCAACCCTATTTATTATGAAATAGTGATTCCACTGAGTTTATGCACCCTAAAATTTATTAAATTAAAGTACTGTGAGCAAAATTTAAAGAAATAATCGCCATAAATGAGAAAACCAAAAAAGCCCCATAAGGACTTTGTTTGTTTCAAATTTAATGTCCGTAACTGAATAAGAGGACTTCAATTTAATTAGAAAGGACTTTAACAACAATCACCCTTTCGTTATGAGTTTCTTATCAGCAACGGTGGCACTGATCGCGAATAGCTCATGTATGAATGAAATAGTGCATGATATGCAGCTTTTAAATCATTTCATATAATTTTTTAGTGAACTGAGTTTCTTTGTGTGGCATGGATATGACTTTCCGGACATACTTTAGATTCAAGGTTAAGACCGAGAAATTTAATAGGGCACAATTCCTTATTTAAGGCTAATGTAAAGTAGATTTCTTGGGGTGGACTAGAAAGAAGCCATTCTGTGAGAACCAATCTTTCGCATTATTGAGTTGTAGACTCATATAAGTTTTGTAGCTGCTTTTGTTTTTCTATTGCACTAAGATGTTTCTATCATTGTAATATCCCATTTTTCTACTTTTGCTATTGTTTAGCTTTGTTTATATATATATATATATATAATATATATATATAATATATATATATATATATATATATATATATATATATATATATATATATATATATATATATATATATATATATATATATATATATATATATACATTACTAGAGTAAGTAAAATAATAACAATGCCAACAAGCATTGTTGCTTGTTTTTGCAATTTTATTTAAGGGTTCCAGTTAATAGGTGATATTTATTAGGATTACAAAACCTTTAATGTCTATTTCCTGACAGTAAGAGTTTGCATGGTCAGATGGTATGCATTACATCGCATTGTACAATTAATTGTTTTTTATGTACCAATTATTTCTGGTAATTTATTGAAATTTTTTATTAACATTTTATTTAGATATTTCTTTGATAAATAAAGCGTGATCAACTGACCTAGTCCTAATGAGACTTACGCAATAGGTCTCTTTGTTAATACCAGGCTGCTTAGAAGAGATCAGATGTTTTGTTATTAAGGAGTTCAAGGGTTTTCAATTACAAGTTTAGGTTTAAGGGTATTAGGTCTATGTCAAAGAGACTTATACAGAGGGCGGACAAGGGTTGAAGAGCACAGTGATAAGGGGTCTAGTAGTGTGATAATATCCATTAGGTACTCCTAATGAACTTACTAGCCTACCTAGAGGGAGACTAGAGAATCCACTCCTCTACATTACTATCGGAGCACATATTTATAACACACCCATGACGTCACAATAAAACACTACGACACAGATAATTGATAAATATGATAATTAAAACTTATTATAAATTAATTTTACTTGATTTAAAACAAAGTAGTAAACAATTTATTATTTTTGTGAAATTGTATTATTTTTTAAAAATCAGAGAAATACGTCACCAATGTACAGTTATGGTACCAAGTTACCCAGGCAATGATATAAGCCCTTGAATCCTCCCTCTAATAGTATGTTTCTTTGATCCAAATAGACTAACTTCATCTGTCTCACCGTGGAAATAAGCTTAGCAGCTAGCTACAGAGATAATTTCCTCCCCTCTTACTAGATTCAAGCATTAGTTTATTTCCCTTCCAGCTAATTTTAATTATTTGACGCTCATCGAGAGTAGATTTAACCAGACTATAGACTATTGCGAAGATAGTACTTATTATAATTTTCGATTTGATGATATGAGTTGATTATGCCTAAGAGCACATTAAATGAAATCCCATCTGGTGTCTTCTAAACAGACTTATGTGCAATGGCGACAAATACTAATATTTTATTATCCATCACTTATAAATTTATATTGTTTTTTCTCATGCAGTGTTATTACTGACGTATTTATTACTTCATTTTTTAGGTTTTACTATTGTAATTATTTTGTTTTAAAAATGCTTTTTCAAATGTATAATGTATTACCTATGTGCTGTAAAGAGAATATTTAAAAAGAAAATCCTATTACAAAAATCTGTTAAAAACTGTTGTACAAATTTTCATTTTTTTCATATTTACTTTCTTAAATGATTTATGTATGTTTTATTGTAAAAATAATTATAAGATGTAATGAGTACTTTTTTAGAGTTGTTTTTATTTACTTTTCCCTTTGCACAGTTATCCCCTGTCCAGAGTATCTCATAAGGTGATACATTTTAAACACATCACCCTGATTAACTCAGCTCCATGTGGAGGTATGTGATAAAATTAAAGTCTACCCTTGCTAAGTTAACCCCTGGAAGTTCAAATACCCAATTATTTGTTTGGTAATCATTTGGCAAGAAAGGTAATTTTATTACCAAAATTTGTTTTTCTACGTTAACAAAATTATACATATATATAAATAAATAAATAAATAAATTAAATATATATATATATATATATATATATATATATTATATATATATATATATATATATATATATATATATATAACATTTTTCCACCATGACACCTATAGTTAGCTGACGTTTGGGACTCGAGAGCAATGACTTCCACTGCAAATTCAGTTAGAAGTGCACTAGGTCCAGTGCGGAAGCGTCTAACTGATGTAACGGCTGAGATTAGATGTTGGGTAGAGAGTGCCGATAATGGACAGATAGATAGGAAAACAGGGGTAGATCTGTTAGGTAAGATAAATAGGTGTCATCTGCAAAAGGGACTATTTGTCCATTTATGTTAAGATTGCACAAGCTATTAATATAGATAGTAAAAAGAATAGGTCCCAATACAGTTCCTTGTGGAACTCCACAAGTAACCTCATCTCATTCACTAAAAATATTTCCTACCTTGGTCATATGCTTTCTACCCTTCAGATAAGATAAAAATAAGTCCAAACATTTACCTTGGATACCAAGTTCATGTAAAGCTTCCGATAGAATGGTAAAGTTGACTGTATCAAATGCCTTTTTAATGTCGAGAAAGATCACTAATGTTTTTAATTTATTGTCAAGTTTGTCGTATAGGGTATGAGTTAACTGTTGGATAGCTTCTAAGTGAGAAGAGGACAATCGACAAAATAATTTATTAAACGCTAGAGGAAGGAGAGATGAGACGAGCGAACAGAAGGAGGAGTAAAATTGAGAAAAGATGGGATTAGAAGTATTATTATAACCCAAACCAAGAAGATAACAACATATTCTAAGAAATTTCAAATATATAGAAGCCAAGTTTTCTTAATAAATCGTTTGATGAGGAGACCACTCAGGAGAATCATATTCAAGACTAGGACAGACGAGAGAAAGATAAAGATATTTAAATGTTTCGATTGAATAAAAATCTTTTGAAGAGCGGTAAATGAAACCTAAGAGTTTAAAAAATGTACTAACTATTTGTTGAATGTGATCATGGAAGGTAAGTTGATGATCGAAGAGAACGCCTAAATCAGTACTAGTTTAAACGCGCCCTAGAGTCTCGTAGTTAAAATAGATTGGGGTTTTATTTCTAAAAAAGGATATTATTTGGCATTTCTTAATATCGAGTTTCAACCCATTAGCAGTGCAGAGATAACTAATACAGAGAAACTACTTAAGAATTTTGAAGATTTAAACAATCGAAGAGTGATTTAAGTTTAAAATACAGTTTGAAATCATCAGCGAAGAGAAGAAAAACGAACATTTGGGAAAATGGTGTAAACGTCGTTTGTGAAAATTATGAAGAAAAGAGGACCTAAATGGGAACCTTGAGGAACTCCAGTGGAGGTAGGAAAGGGATCAGAAAGAAAGGATTTTAATTTTACAATTTGTTTTTTATCAGTAAGATATAGTTCAAGCCATGAAAGAAGGAGACCATCAACACAGTGAGATTTTAACTTTAAAATTAAGAGAGGGATTTATTTATTTATCGAGAATATCGATTCTATTTTGAGTTCTTTTCCCTATTCTAACCCCATTTTGGGAATCTAGTAATAGATTTTTTTCATATATATTATTTTCTCTAATAAACCATAAACTCGATTACGAAGTTACGGATTCGTTACTTAAATTAGACTCACTCCACTCACCTCTTCTATAAGGATTAGATTTAAAATTAGAACATAAGTTTTTAGACTGTGTGCAATCATACCAAAATTTAAAAAAATTGATTTAGAGAAATTATATTTAGTCTTAAGTAATGGGTAGTATACAGTGATTGGTGGCCGGGAACTTATAAGTTTTTTGAAACCGCATAAACAATTCGAGGAGAGCCGTTAATAAATTGGAGCAGTTAATTGCAGGTTTATAAGGCTATTTTGAGTTCCTTTCCCTATTCTAACCCCATTTTGGGAATCTAGAAATAGATTTTTTTCATACATTATTTTCTCTAGCCTACTTTTTGGTATTTTGTGTAATATTTTAACGCAGCATGGTAGCAAGGATATTGGTCTAAAGCAGTGGTTCCCAACCTTTTTTATACTTGGGACCCCTAAAATATTTTGAACTACTTCCCGGACCCCTTGCTATAAATATATATATATACATATATATATATATATATATATATATATATATATATATATATATATATATATATATATATATATATATATATATATATATATTATATATATATATATATATATTGTTGAAGTAACCACACACACAAAAGGAAAAAATTCTTTTTTTTACTTTTACAATATAGTTTGTAAAATTGCTCCCGGGACCCCCTAAAAACTCATTTGGGACCCCCAAGGGGTCCCAGGACCCCTGGTTGGGAACCACTGGTCTAAAGTTACCATCTGCTTTAGGTATTGGTGAAATTCTGATTATCATCCAATCCTCTGGGATTGCCCCCGTTTTTATAACATCGTTATATATATTAGCTACATATTCTAAAGCATTTCCCAACAGGCTCTTATAAAACCTATATGTAAAACCATCCAAACCTGGTGATGTTTCTTCATCCATCGTAATTTTGTCAAAGTTTTCAACAACTTCAGGCTTTATTGGGTTATAGGAGTTACAACAGGACCTTGTTAAGTTATCGAGATAAACTTAATAATGTTTCTCGCATAAGGGTGCTTTGTTTCCTTGGGCTTTCAGAGAATTTAAGATTTCAAATATGATGGGTTTGAAGAAGTGGCAAGATTAGAGAATATCTTGTTCTAAGATTTTTTACTTTTGTAGCTTAATTGTTTCCTTACTAGTATTTGACTTTCGCAGGTAATCTTTTAGGGAATCTGGTGTTCCTAATTGGAAAAACCTTTTTAGGGCTTATTTTTTTCTGCTACCTTGTTTCTACATATTGTGTTCCACCAAGGTTGTCTCTTTACATGACTTAGTTGAATGTTTGTAATTTTTTTTAGGAATAGACATTTCAGCTGCTTTGCTATATGAGCAAAGTGTAGAAAGTCTTTTACCGGATACTGAGATTGTTCCTGAGCATTTTAGTGTTGATCAAAAATAGCTTTATAGCTATCCCAATTCGCTTGTTTTAGTTTATAGTTTAAAACATTATTTCCTTGACTTTGGTTACCAAGGGGTATAGAAATAATTGTAGGAAAATGATCACTACCTAGTGAATCTAGCTCTACATGCCACAGCGGCAAAATATGTAATGAGCTAAAGGCTAAGTCAAGTACTGTTTGGGTGCCATTTGGGGTAACATCCTGCCTAAAAAATTGTAACAATTAATGTGAACTAGAGTGCCTGTATAATGATTATACAGGCACTCTAATGTAAACATTATGCTCCTCTCCTAATTGTTTCTTGAATTGCACACACAATCAACCTGGTGTTCATTAAGAAACTGTGATAGATGGAGTGTTCTATCTCTTAAGCCTCTAGAATTCCAATGCATAAGTTTAATACTCATCTTACTGCTATTGTATCACAAATACCAGCTATGAATTTTTCATGCAATATTTCCAGATTTTGTTTTATTATTTTTAATAATTCCTGATCTTCTATTGATTTTTCTTTCTCGGCCCATGTTTTCAATGTTTTATGATAAGATTGGCTGAGTTTAAATGTGAAGATATCATTATTACAGAAGAATGAAGATATCATTTGTAGATATGATTTCCGTATTTAATCTTCTAGCCATATCAGCATAAGTGGCTGCTTTTGCTTTTTTTGGACCATAACTGAGCAATACTTAAAACCTGGCAGATGTTGTACACTTCCACAGTGGTAACAAAAAGTATGTGTTTCTCTACATTGTTCTGTTTTATGGTGTTTACTACATCTTATACATCTCACCTTGGCATTGCTGTTGACAGCTATATGATCAAAATATGACCTTTTTTGATCATAATCATAATAAATTATCTTAATCATACCTGCCTTAAAAACATTAAATGATTTTAATATCATTTTTAATTAGTTACCTTACGTTATCTTGACTGTTGTGTAATGATACATAAATAAATATGATACCTTATAAATAGTTTTAGGTGAGAGTTGCCTAGTCAGGTCGTGGTACAAGAGCTCCAGCCCTTTCCTAGCTGAGAGTCACTTGAAAATACCCCTCTTTTTCTATATGATTGTTTACATTTCACATTAACTGTTACACTGCCCCACACTGGCTCTTGAGCACCACTGTGAAAGGGCCACATAGTTACACTCGCGTTAGCACTTCACTGAAAGCTTATGCGCACTTATCTATTTGTAACACCAAAACGACATTGTAAAAACAGCTCTTTGCAGGAGTACCCATTTACTAGGCGTAATTTTCTAAATATTCTTTTTTATAAAATAATAATTTTTACCCGAAAAAATGTAAAATAAACTTAATTACTTCAATATAACTACCATAATATAAATTTTTTCACAAATAAAAATTTACTTCAAAAATAAAAAAAACTGACTATTAGCAATGAATTTTAATTAAACTTTATACTTCTTTAGGTTGTTTGTATGGTACACACCCTTTAACTCCCCAGTATCAGGGGAAGTCAATTCGAAGGTGTTATTTCCCCCCTTTTTGGAAATCCGAAATGGTCCTTGATAGAGCGCAAAAATTTTTTCCATAGTTTTATTTTCCGCGTTAGATATGTTGCAAGCCTTGACAAGCACTAATTCGTTCACTTCAAAGTTTGTAAATTGTTTATTTTGTTTGTGTCTCTTTGAACGTTTCTTAGCCTTTTTGTTGAGGTTGTCACGCACAAGTCCCAATGTTAAGGATTGATCATAATCTTTGGGTTTATTAGGGCCAATATATTTGTCCCAGAATCTCTTCGGCTTTTTTCCAAATTGTATTTCGTAAGGTGTAAACCCAGTTGACTCATGGTAAACATTGTTCATACTTTCTTCAATTTGGGGTATCCATTTAAACCAATTGCGATGATGATCCCTAGCCAAGGTTCTGAACATTCTTCCAAGCTCTCTATTGACTCTTTCAACTGGATTTGCTTCAGGGTGGCGAATCGATGTCAAACTAAGAGAAACCTTATATTTTTTCAAATTCTCTCTCCAGATATGAGATGTAAATTGAGTACCCCTATCACAAATTATTTTTTCAGGTTTTCCGAACTCCTCAACATAGTTGTTGAATTTTTCGACGGACACCTTTGCAGTAGCTCGTTTTAAGTGGTAGAGACGCACATACTTGGAGAATACATCTAGAATGGCTAAAATGTATTTGGTACCAGCAGTTGAAGTTACTAAAGGTCCATAGAAATCGAGTGATAAAATTTGCCTCGGCTTGTTTGGAATAATATTTTCCATAGGTGCAGATGGTAAATTTGTGCATTTACACTTTTGACAGGAATCACACTTCCCAATTAATTCTTTAATCCTCTTGAGTAAATGTTTACAATAAAATCTCTCTGATAACACAATGAAAACTTTACGAGGTCCAGGATGGGAGTATAATCGGTGGCACTCCATAATAAGATTGTCGATAATTTTTTCTGGGAGTACTATTTTCCAGTCCCCATTAAAGTAATAATGTAAGAGATTATCCCATTTAAAGTTTTGGGGTGGTTTCCCGCCTTGAGCTTCTTTAATTAAAATGCTTAATTTTTTATCTTCAAGTTGAAGATCACCAAGTTTTTTCAAATCCTTACCGAGTGCTGGTACGAGACGAAGGAGTCTCCCTACAGCAATGAGAACTCTACGGTTACTCCTAAGAGTGCTTGTTTCACCCGCATTAATAGGTTGGGTCCTACTTAAAAAGTCGGCCGAACAGTTGACTTTACCAGGTATGTATTTAATATTAAGATCATATTCTTGTAAAGCAAGAGCCCAACGAGCTAATCGAGGGTGGGTAAGTCGACAAGAATTCAAAAATATTAATGCTTGGTGATCCGTCCAAACAGTAGTTCGACAACCAAGTACGTAGAATCTGAACTTTTGCACAGCATAAATAATTGCTAAGCACTCTTTTTCAGTGGTGTTATAATTCAATTCTGGACCCTTCAATAAACGGCTAGCATATTGTACTACTCTTATATCACCGTTATCGTCAAACTGGAATAGTTCTGCTCCCAAAGCGCAGTCACTACTAT
The DNA here is from genome assembly GCA_018340805.1 of Microvelia longipes. Classification (NCBI taxonomy): domain Eukaryota; kingdom Metazoa; phylum Arthropoda; class Insecta; order Hemiptera; family Veliidae; genus Microvelia; species Microvelia longipes. Next base: position 12,311,183 of record JACMZG010001893.1, read on the forward strand.
CACTTCTTATGTGATAAGGTTCATTAGGGATAGGAAGTTTTAATACAATATTTGAGGCAAATATCAGTTTAGCCTTATTAAAAGCTTATCACACTCATCATTCCAAATAAAAGGAGTATTTTTTAAGTAGATTACATAATGGTTTAACAACAAAACTATAGTTGGATGAAAACTTCCGGTAGAAATTGATAAAACCCAAAAAGGCTTGTAGGTCCTTTAAGTTTTTGGGTGGGGGAAAATTTTTTATAACTTGAAGTTTATCTTCTTCAGGTTCGATCCCATTCTCTGAAAAGGTATGCCCCAAAAACCTTATTTTCTTACGAAGAAATTTACATTTCTCTTTCTTTATCTTGAAATTATATTTACGGAATCTTATAAAGATCTCTTCTAATAGCCAAATATGTTCCTTAAAGTTTTTCGATAATAAGAGTAGGTCATCAACAAATATACGGACTTTAGCATCAAGTCCGGCTAAGACTTTATTTAAAGATTTGACTAATGCCGACAGAGATGTGGATAATCCAAACGGTGTGACCGTAAACTGAAAAGTCCTATTTTCAAACATGAATGCAGTGTATTTGCGACTGCCAAAAACTATTTGTGATGTCAATTTGGGACATAAATTTAACGTCTTGACAAGTAGCAAAAAGATAATCAACAGATGGAGGACATTCAGGTAATGGTTTGATATATTTGTTGAGAACTCTAAGGTCAAGACATAACCGTACCTCACCATTTTTCTTAACCACAGGCTAAATAGGATTTATGAAATCGCTTTCAGATATTTCCTTAACTACCCCACAGTCTAGCATCCGCGTTATTTCCTTCCGCACGGAATCCCGATATTTGAGTGGGATAGGGTAGGGTTTAGGAAATTCTATTGTTTCTGTACATATGTCAATAGTGTGCTCAAAATCTGGGAATCTTCCTGGGCTCTCACTGAAAACATCACAATACTTTTCAAATAAAACATGAAGCTCTTTCCTCTGTTCATCACTCAGATCCATGTTTTCTTCCAGCTCCATATTATTTTCACAAGTTCCTATTTTTAGGTCTCTTTCGGTCACTTCGGCTGTTTTAAAGTCAATAACTAACTCACAATTACCGTTTTTTGCTGTTATTATTCTTTTCTCTAAGTCGATGTTGACTCTATATTTTCCTAAGAAATCGATACCGATAATCATATCCTTCACCAAACCCGGCACAACTAGAAAACAGTGGTTGCAATTTAATGATCCTATTTTAATGTTCAACCAAACTTGATACAAAATTTGTTTAGACTTTGTTCCAGTGGCTCCTGTTATCCGAGTATCTGTCAAGGGTAGTACAGGCAGATCGGGCTTATCAGATTTTATGATTTCAAAGATTTCAGCTTTTATGCAGCTCCCTTCACTAGGGAGTGAAGGGAGGTGCATAAAAGCTCCCTAATTGATACAGGGTATCAATTAGCGCATTTATCTTTAAGTTATTTAAATCTAAAGCAATGGATGGACATATAATTGTGTGTTGATACTTTATATCTGGGTCAATTCCATCCTCATCCTCCAGCAAATAATATGGTGGGTATTCTAAACTTAACTTTTTGGGCTCAACATCAACATTATTCACCATAATGGCACTCATAGACGAGTAGAGGTCCAAAGTTGCACTACTAACTTCTGAATCAGAAGCACCGCTATTTGCTTGTAGTACAACTTTTAACAGTTTTCCGGCACATTTTCTTCTTTAGCTAGATTGTTATCACCTTCATCGACGGTTATCATATGGCATCCTTTTTCCTTCATCTGTTTTTCCTTAGTAATAGGGGCCTCATTTCCTTGTCGCCAACGCTCATATCCCTTACCCGTAGATTGTCTTTTATCATTTGAATCTTCTTTAGCATATCTTTTATCAAAACTTGGCCTTATCACCCTTTTCTCTGAAGAGCAATTTGATCGACGCTCATCAAAAATTCTTATTATTGTACACAATTCCGATAAGTTTTTTGTTGTGCAACCTAAGTAAGAATTTCCAATCTCAGGGGGGAAATGTTGTACAATATAATCTAAAATGTCCTCATCTTGAATCCTTGGTTTTAACTCTCTAGCTTTATTGTATATTTTCACAGCATAATCCTCTCCTGATGGACCTCGCTCTGAATCACTGCCCAGTTATGAGAGACAGTTGTTACAGTTGTGAGGGACAGAAGTACCTGCTTTCTATCCCTCTACTTTTCGGTATCGAAAATGAGAAAAACTTAATTTCATTCAAAACCAGAGAGCCCAGCGAATTTCGTGGATAAAAAAAGTAGGAGGTTTTTTTTACCCAATAGTATGAATATTTAAACATTAAATATGGTTTATTACTATACATTTTTGCATTTATAAAAATACAAACCCGCAAAAAATAAACAAATACATTTCTATTATGTATATTTTTGTAGTATCCCCTTCCAAATGGACCGGATAAAGTTTCAGTTGAAATTATTTAAACACACTTTAAAAACAAGTTATATCCAATAAGTACTTTCGTCAGTATTATTTGTTGATTTAGTATTATTTGTTGTCACATGTTTGTCGAATTTCAAGGCCATAGCAAAGGCCTTGCTATGGCCTTTTTAAGTCCACACAGCTGTTGTTTAAGTATTTATTTTATATGGGATTTTGCCTTGAATATGTTGCCTGCATTGCGGTTCCTGCGAACATCTTGCATGTTACAGGCACTGTATTGTCATGAGGAGGAGGAAAAAGCTGGTAACCAAACCTAGGGCTTATGCGGAGACAACTAAAGGTGTGGAGAATAACTTCTTGCATCGTGATCAACTTTGTAATAGGATAACGGAAAACATGTCAACAACCCTAGATACATGGCTGGACATGAAAACAAAAATAAATGTAGAAATGCGGAAAAAGGCGGAAAAAGAAATGGATACGCTGTGTCAAATTTTCATAACCCCAATAAGGAAAGTTGTTGAATCCCTCAAATGAGCATCAACATTTTGCAGTGGAACGCGAGAGGATTAAGAGAAGTAAGGTATATTACCTAACTCAAACCTTAGTAAGATTAAATTTAGACATTATAGCTGTTCAGGAGACAAAATTGGGGGATATACAACATATCGGAAGGATGTTCAATCGGGGCTAAGGGGGCTAGCATTTATAATTAAGAAGACTATACCAGTAAAAATAGTGGATAATATTAAACAGCAGGGCTCCCACGAGGTTGGACCAAGTAGGAACTCTTACAGTTATAGATCTAACCTTTGCTTCAACCAAGACATTACCAGCATGGGATGTAGTATATGATTAGCGATCACTTCCTAATCAAAATTGTGTATCAAGGCAAAGTTAACAACGCAGGTATCAAGAAAGTCTATAAACTCATGTTAAAAGCGGATTGGGAAAATTCAGACATGAATTCGAAAAGCTTCTAGCCCACACTCACAAGGAGGATCCAAAAGAGGACTATAAACATTAATCTGAAATTATGACCTTGGCAGCAAATTTAGCAATTCCTAGGGTCACAAACATGGTGGAACGAATCCTGTGAAAGCACCCTGTGAACGAAAAACATGCGCTCAAGAAGTACTTCAAAGAAGGGCTGCATGAAGCATTGGTAACCTATATTAGACTAGAAAAAGAATGTTGGAGGCTTATCAGGGAAAAAAAGACAAAAGCCTGGAATCAGCTATGCTGATGCTATCAATTTTAACTACCAAGTTGTTGGAAGATACTTAAGGCACTGCAGGCAAAAAATTAGGGCTCGGCGTTGAGTGAGGACGAATATGAACAATTTTTAGAAAATATAATTAGACATAGAAGTGTAAATTTAGGTAGCAAGCCAAAGGAAAAAGTAATACCAAGCAATTTTGAAAGAAAAAGTATAGAAGAAATCAAGGAATCAATTGCAACCACCACCGAAACAGCACCAGGAGAGGATGGCTTCACATACGCTTTTTATAAAAACCTGTCGGAAAGGGGTTTGATATATTTGACGGAAATTTACAACAGAGCAACTGGAAACCCACCTGCAGCTTGGAAAAATATCACAATACCACCCATCCCCAAACCGGGCAAAGGACATAGGCCGATCTCCCTCATAATATACGCTGTCAAAATATTGCACAAAATTCTCAAAAACAGAATTGAAGAGCATCTATATGAAAACAATATTTAGCCAAATTGGCAAAACGGATTTAGAAAAGGGAAAGGTACGCAAAATAGTTTTGCTAATCTATTGTTTAAGATTCAAAATAACAATACAAAGGAGTTAATAACGCAAATAGTATTCTTTGACGTTAGTAAAGCATACGAATCTGTTCTAATAAACAAACTTCGAGAGATACTTGTAATCTGCAGCATCCCTGAGGCCTATATAAATTATATTTGTGCATATTTGGAAGGAAAAATTTACAAGTTAGGTAAATATAGCAAATTGAGTACGTCTAGTCTGTGTCAAGATGACCCTATTAGTGGTCTGCTTTTTAATTTGTGCACTATTATGATACCAGGTAAATTCAAGCATTTGGCAGAAACCCTGCAGCTAGCAGATGCTTATTATTAAATTCCTGGGAATCTTGCAAGATGATAAGCTAAAGATGAATTTGACAACCCACTCTGTCCGATTGAGCAGAAACCGGTCCTAATCGTTGCCTTCTTATGGTGCCTTCTTATGGTGGTTGGCATTTTACATGCCAACCACCATAAGAAGGCACTTTGAGAAAATTTTATTATTAAGCTAACAAAAATACGTTAGCTTTGTTATTATTAAAATTATTATTATTTAAAAAGTGGGAAAAGTAAAAAAGGGAGATTTCCTACTTTCCTACTAAAAAAGTAGGAAAATAGGAGGGTCCGGGTAAAACGAAAACTCTAAAACATTTTATTACATTTCACTAATTTATGTCAAAAACTGACACCATGACAGGAGCTACTAAGTTCAACAATACAGTAAAGTAATGCTGGTCTAGCCTAAGCGTTAGTGTTAAGGAAATTACTCCCACCTTTTTTTTTTTTTTTTTTTTAAATTTCGGAGGAAATAATTTCCTAGGTACTTAGACCTCGTATGTGGGTCCATTGTACCTGCTTACTCCCACCTTAGGACATTGATCTCAACTCATTGTCCTGAGCTTCTATCGGTAGAAATACTTTTCTCGCCCGAAATTAAGTTCGGTAACAATAACCATAGGCCAGTCAACTCGTTTCTTGTTGCACACTAGCAAGACAACATCCCCTACTCTTAGGCCTTGTTTAGATTAACCGGGGCTTAGTACCAAAGCTCCAAGGTACTTTAGCTCCAAACCACGCTCTTAAATCTTGTCGAAAAGAGTCGATGTTACTTTGTTAATATTTTAAACGTTTTTTTAAACTCTTTGCATGGACTTTATCTAAGTCGGGCACTCCTACTCCATAATAGTGGCCGGAAAATAATGGTTATCATTTTCCGGCTGATAACCAACCAACCCACCATAGAGAAGTGGGTAGAATGCAAAACCACTCAATCCGTTCATCAATTGCTAATCTTATAATCTGGTTCCAATCCAATGAACCCAATGGCCCAATGGCCTTCAGTAATCTCTTGGTCCGAACAAAATTGGTGCCATTGTCAGAATGTATGACTTTAGGTCTTCCTCGTCGTGCAGTGAATCGACAGAAAGCCATTAAAATTCCCTCTGTTGGTAAAGAGGATAATAGGTAGATCTAAATATACAGCTCGGACAACTCCACATGTAAACAGAGCTATCCACGTTTTCTGATTATTTTTCAAAATAACCAGACCCGCATAATCAACTCCAGTTAACTTAAAAGGACTGGCATCATTAACCCGAGAAGGAGGTGTAATATCCCTTATAATTTTAGTTAAATTTCTTCTTCTTTTGGGATATTCAACAAATTATCGTATTTATTTATTTATTTATTAATAAAATTTACGGACTAATGTCCTTTTAAAAAGTAACAGAAAAATTGTATTCACATATAAGTATTAATTATAAATAATAAAGTATAAAAACAAATTTTTAAATGTGAATAAAAAATATTTAAAAATTAAATTAAAACCAAATTAATAAAAGAACAAAATTTAAAGTGAATTCTAAATATAAGGCGCAGTCGAATTATCCACGGCCTCCAAATTCCTTCTGTTGAAATGGACATCAGATCACCAACAAACTTTTTCTTATCAATGTTTCGTATGGGAAACTAAATATTTAATTAAAGATAGTGAAGTTAAATAAATAGATAAAAGGTTTAATATAAAAGGAAAAAAAATAACCATAATAATGCAGGTAAAATATATAAGTTAAAAAAAATAGTTAAAAGAAGTTTAAGAATAGAAATAAAAACAAGAAAAATATATATAAGAATTAAACATCTCAATTTAACGTCTCTATTAGTCGTAAACTGTCTAAAACATTTTTTACCTCCACAGGAGTGCCACAGGGAAGTATATAAGGTCCTCTACTTTTTGCTATCGATACTAATGACTTACCAACATGGTTAAAAAGTGTTGATAATGATTGTTTTGTTATTTTATATGCTGACAATGCATCCGTTTTAGTCTATTGTCGTGATATTGTTAGTTTAGAAATGTACGGTAATACGTTGTGTCAGGGTTTTGTCGAATGGTGCTTTAGAAGTAAGTTAGTTTTAAATACATCTAGGAGTGTTTCTGTGATTTTTAGATCTCGGAATATTTGTAGACCGTTCCAATTTGTTGTTAATTCGAGTCCTTTATGTAGTGTGTCGTTTACTTAAGTCTTAGGTTCATTTTGTAGATGATAAGTTAAAGTATTTTTACCATGTTGATCACGAAATTGCTAAGTTAAATTCAGTTTATTATTTACTTAAAAATTAAAAAGTTCAACACAACAAATGTATTGATGCTATTCTATGAATGGGCATTCCCTTATTTATCTCATCATATCTTGACATGGGGCCCGAGTGCGGAAGCTAATAGAGTTTTTATATTACAAAAAAGGCTCATCAGGTTAATTTTTAATATTGGTCCCAGTGAAACCAGTATAAAAGCATTTAGAGAAAATAATATTTTAACGTTTCCCTCTGTTATTATTTTAGAAAAGTTTGGTACACACTCAAATGTACATACTGTCAATACCAGAAATAAGATGAACCTTTACCCTGCTAATTGTAGAACTTCAATGTTTCAGCAGTCACCTTATAATTTAGCGATAAGTTGCTACAATAAAGTATAGAAAAGATGAGCTTGTTCATAAAAAATACAAAAAAAGGTTTTGGTCGATCAAGCTTATTATTCCATTAAGGACTTTGTGTGATTTCATGTAAGTTATGTATTTTATTTTTAAGTTTCCGGTTTTTAAGTTTTATACTCTGGTATTGTTACTTTAATTCAATAATTTGTTTTAAGTTATTGTAATATTTTGAGTTGTTGAATCTTTATTTATAAAGCAATTTTGATTCATAAGAAACAATAATAATATTGAAGGATTTTCTAAACCAAAATGATGAGAATTTCTTTTGGTATGCTGTGATAGTGCTGTACCAGTTGAAGACGATGAGTCTGAAATATTGTATTTGTGACTTTGAATCTTGTGTTAAAGTAATTGACCACTCTCTCCAATATATGATTTGCTACACCCTGTGCAAGATATTTTGTAGACTGTTTCTTTCTGATCCATAAGAGATATTCTTATGTACAGGTTAGAAGTTTTATTAATTGGTTCGAAGCCAAATGAAATTTCAGGACAATCAAAATTATGTACTAAGTTTTGAATAACCTCAGATAACCCTTTAACATAGCTCATACCAAAAAAAATTGTTAAGAATATGATTAGAATCCTGATTTCTAGTTGGTTGAGTGTTTCCTGGTGGTCTTAGATTTTTGTACCATAATTTCTTAATAATTGTTTTAGGATAGAAATTTCCAATTAAAAACCCTGTCTTTAAATTCTTTTAAGAATATCTGATCTGTGAGATCTATTGCCCAACAAATTAAATTATTTGCAGTATTCAGATTCTGTTGGTATGGGTGGTTAGATTTAAAATTCAAAAACCTATTACTTTTAATCTCTTTACTGTACCACCTTGTGATAAGCTTTTTATTTTGTAGTCTAAATATCTAAATAGTTGATTTCATTATTTAATTCCATCTCCCTGGTGACCTTAGGTCTAGGATGGAAACTGCATAAATCTTGTTTAAATTCCTCAATTTCGACTTTCTTCCAAATTAGGAATAAGTCATCAATATATTTAACTATAAGTTTAGGTTCAACATTAGCTTTAATGTGGGTTAGAAGATAATTCAAGACTATTCCAGCAACATTTTCTGATAAACTGGAGCCCATGGGAACTCCAAATAAAATTTTATAAAATGTATCAGCAAATTTAAAGTATCCATTGTCTAGGCATAACTTCAAGGATTTCAAATAGAGATCTGTGCATGGTTCTATTTTATACCATCCCTTGTAGATGATATTGTAAAAAATATCTAATGGGATGTTAATAAAGAGGGAAGTGACATCCCTCAGGAAAGTTCAAGTGAGTTTTTGACATCAAAAGGATTACCTCTGTTCAATTGGTCTAATGATTTATTTAAAAATTTACTTAATTTTTTGCAAGGTGAGTTAATTTGACTTACTATTGGTCTTAGAGGAAACCCTTCTTTGTGAGTTTTAACTATGCCATAAATCCTGGGTGCATAGGTATGTTTATTATTTAAGTCTGTTTTATCTGCATTAGTAATGTACTATTTAAAATACTAATTAAACTACTGTACTAATAATTTAATAATAATAATTTAGTACTGTACTAATTAAAATTAAAAAACAAAATAATAGTAAATAGTAATACACAGTAAATAGTTCTATTTATAAACTTTGATTGAAACCCTTGCTACTATATGAGCGCACGTGGGATCTAACACATTGTTTACAAGGCATGACGAACTAAGCTACTATACCTTGTAAATGCCGTTTGGCATGCAGAACAAGATATGATTATAACAAGTAACAAACAAGATAACGATGTAACAACCAGAAACGAGTAATAACAAAGAGAGATGTGGAAGGACAATGTAATTTTACGATGGTTGTGAAGGAATTAACTTTGTAGGTTTAATGTGATAAAGATTTCAAAATTAGAGTGGAGTTGGTAGTGGGGTATGGGTGCTGTGCAAAGAGAAGGGCATGAAAGCTTTAAATACACACTAGGTAGTGTGTGTATTTAAAGCACACACTACCAAGCACACTTAGGTGTATTTAAGACCTCACTAGGTAGTGAGGTCTGGGTACCCAGACCTCACTACTCCCTCCAAGGCTAGGGTGCTGTCAAATCACGCCCGACTATAGCTCCAAGTTCTCTTACTACATAATACTCAACTCCAGTATTGCAATTCAGATTGCATTCTAGTTTTAATCAATTTTGGGTTTCATCATTAGAATGATAATGACTGACTGATAATGACTAATTATATTGTGACGATGGACAAAAACGTAAGAAATCTTAGTCTATTAAAAATAAAACAAAAAAATAAAATACTGATGCGTAAATAAAATGCTTGATGCCCCCGACCCAAACTAGGGGGGATGCCCTCCCTGCCCCCCGCTATTTACGCCACTGGCACTGATCACGCTCAATGCTGATTCACTTTTATGATCTAACAAATCATAGATATACTTGTCGTATTGCAACGAAATCTGGTGTACTTTTTACCTAAGGTATACACTTGTACCAAATTCTAACTCAATTGGATTATTTTTCGAGTTTTAACTATTTTTTAAATACGTACACAAGGCATTCGATAAAAATTGAACTAATACTGATAATTAAATGAAACTTGGCCCATATGTTTGACTTATGTATGACTATATGCATGCCAAATCTCAACTCCATCGCAACATTATTCCGCGTTTTATGAATTTTCAAATCTTTATTAAATCATTATTACGGGTTTATGAGGTCATATAATAAAAGTAAAGCACATTACTTTCCTATATACCTACGGTATAAATATGGTGAAGTAAAAATATAATTTAAGGTTGAGAAATAGATTTGACTACCCCTTCAGAGAGACGCATGCAGTTGCCAAACAATGAAATAAGAAAATATTGAATACATGGTATGAAGATCTGACTGTTCTAATAGTACTTCCTGATTGTAGATACACGCAGATATTATTACTAGAGGGGCCCTATCGATTGAATTATGAAACATTGGAGAAGTAACCTGATCTCCTTTTACTATCAATATATAATCAAATAAACAGAACAAAATTACCGTAACCAGGGGCGGACCATTGAGGGCGAAGGCGGCAACCCTCCTCGGGCCCCTTAGCCAAAAATACACTTAAAAAATAACAACATATTAAATATTTATAAAGATATAGTATATATTATGTATTCATTATGATTATGTAATGAATTCATAACACCAAAGTCAAAGGGACCCTATACTCTAAGGTAGGGCTTAAAGAGCTCCTAAAATATATTTTTGATCTTTATGGCCCTTATTCAATAAATCTAGGCGTTTAAGGGCCTCAAACGAAGAAGACCCCAATGATCTGGGCCCTAAAGTAGTAATACAAATGGCCCTAGAAATTAAACATACAATAGTTTGATTAAATATTACATTTAAACGAATAGATTTTAGTTTTATTTCAGTTAATTGTAATTTTACTTATGTTTATTTTATTCTTACTTATTTGTTATAAGTTACTTGTTTATTATAAGTTTGTTAAGTTTTTACAGTTTATTTTAATTTATTTAAATAAAATATTGATTGACTAAATAAATTAAGCTAATAAACACAATACTACTCGAGTTAAAAGTGAATCTTTTCGTGTAAGAAGCAATGTTGGCCCCCCCCTCCCCTACTGGGCCCCTTGATATGTAGGATTGAGCCCTTTTATGTCAAACCCTCCTAGGGCCCTATCGGCTCAGTCCGCTACTGACCGTAACTTATTCGCGATTCAAAGAGATAGTTGTAAGGTTGGCAATACCAATGGCGGGAAAACGAAAGGGTGATCAAAAAATTTTTTATCATAGGATTAGCATGGGAGCCGTTGAAAATTCTTCTTTTATTTATTTATTGTTTGTTAATCTGTGATAAATGTGATGAAAATTATTAGAACGACTATCGGTGCTAAAAAAATTGCAAATATTTCGTAGATAAATATTTTGATAATTCCAGGATTTTAAATATAGAATCAGGCTCTTATCACTACAGACTTGGATTCATCCGATTTAACCCAGAAATAATAAAACCTAAACGGATAATTTAAACAAACATTTTACAAAAAGTGATTTTATCGAGTTATTAATTATTTTAGTGCATAAATAAAATTATAATAAATTAAAACACATTACAGTGAAAATCGGCTTTCTTATCAGTTAATTAAAATACCTGTTACAACTAATTTAACAATTTAATCAATTAAATGGTAATTTTGTGTGTTTGTGCAAACTAAAATTTAAAAGTAACATCAATTAACAATAAATAAAATAAAACACTATATTATGATCTTCATCTCTTATCACTCAATTTAAATACTCGTGACAACCATTTAAAACGCTATTTTCAAATGAAATGTGATTCTCACTGAGTTCATACGCCCTAAATTAGTTAAATTAAAGCACTTTGATAAAAAATTTAAAGAATAATCGTCACAAATAAGAAAAACCAGAAAATCCCCATAAGGACTTTAACAACGATCACCCTTTCGTTATCATTTTCTTATCAGCGACGGTGGCGCTACTATGGACTTTGAATCGCGAATATTATAAAACGTTTAAATAGAAATTAAAAAACATATACAATGCGCGGAAAGCAAAAAACAAGTGATTTATTTTCCCCTTAATTCACTCTTAGGGGAGGTTTCAATGAGGTTGCACAGAGCCCCTGAGAGTTCTGTGTGAAACCCAAGGATTTTGAATAAAGGGGATGACGCACTAAGTCGTTTTGCCAAACAAAAAAGTGACCCCATCGAAAACTAAAAAATAGACAAAACTTAACTCGAAACACGTGTCAAAATCCAACTGCGCATGTTTACAATTCTCATTACAGCGCAGGTCTTAAATTTTAGAGGCAAACTTACTTTTCAATGGTTTCCCATTGTTTATTGAGAAGGTTATAAACACGCTTAAATTATCACTCACTAAAGTGGCTAAGTATAGTCCAAAATTTAAAATTAAGTAAGCACAAATGACATAATAAGCACCACAAATGACTTAATAAACAATCACGAGAAGCACAGAAGAAACTTGTGAAGCAAACTCGACAACCTTGCTACATAACCTGTGTTTGGCGCCTTTTTTCATTATAACCATGGGAAGGTGTTTATTCCTATTCCTCTATCTCATACAACTATCATGGGGTGAGAAAAGTTCCTTAATGCGTCATCCCCTTTATTCAAGATCCTTGGTGAAACCAAAATGATGTTTCAGGCATGTCAATGTATCAAGATAGGTTATGCTCCCTCTAGTAAATATCATTTAACTGAATTGATATTTAAGAACTATTTGTTAGATAAGTACTGGCTTCTGTTACCTGAGTGCTGTTAGGGGAGGGGGAGTTAACCACGTAATAACACAACATTTATCACTTAACAACACTTTTAATAAATAAATTGAAGCAAGAACTAGCGGAGTATAACCAAAAATACGAGTAAAAGTATGGGTTTTGAAAAGCTAAAACAAAAATTTAAAGGGGGGCGAATTTCGTCGTCTGTGTAATCAAGGGGACAAATTTTTCATGAAGTCTAATTTTAAGGATATCGCGGTGGTTAATTTGATAGAACCTTCGAAATAATGATGAAAGAAATGTGGAATTGTGACAGTTTGAAAGACTAACTTCGGAGGGAGGTAACCTAACTATGAGGTTAGGCTCGTTAGCGAGTTAAATTTTTGTAAATTTTGCGTGATATTCAATTTATCAAGTATGGACCTTTGCCAAATGCCAGTAAGGCCACAATAACTGTAATAAAGTAATAACTGTATTAACCACAATAATGAAGTAATAGAAGCGAAATTTTAGGTAACTATCCGTAATGACGAGGCACGTTTTGCCGGTCAAAGGGTCAAAATTCTACGGGGCAAGAAAATTAAGATACAATTATCGAAATTCTTATACGAGAGTTGCATGCGCTCTGCTAATTATGCACCTCGTTAAGCGAGGAAAGCATGGGAAAACGGAATAAAAGAAAATAGAATTAGATAGAACTTAAAAAAAAATCAAGTTAAATATTAAATTGAACCCGAAAATAAGGAAAAGCCCCCAATCGCACTCAAGAAACAATACCCAGTTTAGATAAGGTAGGAACATAAAATAATTAATTAATTAAGAGTTACATATAATAATACCTGAAGCGAGAAAAGAGAGTCGGCCTAAAGTGTGAGCGAAAAAAAACGCGAGGGAACCCGTTTATTAGTTAGGAGAACAAAGTCTAGTCCGCAATGTGCACGAAAAAAATTATGTTTGACCCAGGTTTAATGTATGAATTTAAAATTTCTAATGCGGGTTTAATCTATTAATTTATTTTTTATTTATTATTTATTAACATTAACGGGCAAAATTACCCTTTTAACAAAATAACAATTAAAAAAAATAAATAAAAATTGCACACACAAATAATTTTTATACATTATAAAAAAATATATATATGAGATAATATATAGAGTAATATATATAAATATATAGATATGAGAGTATCCCTCCTTTATAACAGAGTATATAAAGGAAGTATACAAAGCTTAATTTTGATAAGACATCCACAGTTTGGTCGGATCTCTTGCGTAAAGCACGTATAATACGTGATCAGTACGTGGAAGGGTTACCGTAGGGACTGAAATGTATTGTTTACTGAGTACGAGCAAACCGAGGATGTTTTGTTTATTTATTTTATATTGTTTATGTTTTATTTATGTATTTTAATAATTATTTAGTTTCATTTTTATATCATTTGATACTACCGAGCTGCAAAACATGAATAGTTGACACAATATAATTGTGCGAGACAAACCTAGAAATGTAACAACCAAGAACAATGCTACAATTTGAAAACAACAACACAATTTGAAAACAAGAACAATGCTGAAATTTCATAAATAAAAAATTAAATTGTGCGAGAGACACCTAGGAAATGTAAAAAGCAAGATGCAATGCTACATTTGGGAACTGTTCCATCATTCGACATTCGTTATCATTAATGGCACGACATAATGTCATGTCCCACTCTGTTTCGTTACGTCTCATAAGGGCGCCGACAGAGCCTGAACTCACTGACCTTCAATTAATTCCGAAGAAGATAATGTGAAGTATTTACCAGAGACGAGCGGTGCTCTCTACTGCCATCATGCATGGCAAGCAAAACGTATAGCATTTGATACAAGCAAGAATTATATTCTTCGGAATTAATTTAACGTCAGAGTGAGTTCAGGCTCTGTCGTCACCCTGATGAGTTAGACGTAACGAAACAGAGTGGGACATGACATTATGTCGAGCCATTAATGTTGACGAAATGTCGAATGATGGAACAGTTCCAGATATAGCATTGCATCTTGCTTTTTACATTTCCTAGGTGTCTCTCGCACAATTTAATTTCTTATTTATGAAATTTCAGATTAAAACTTTTTTTTAAATTGTTAATTAAAATAATGTTTGACAAAGATCTTTTAACTTTGTTACCAATATCCACTGTTTTATGTAGTTCTTTTGTGTCCATGGAATTCAGATTTTTCCCGATAGAGAGAAATATAAATAGTACCGACTTACCTATACTCAAGAAGTCTTGATAATGCAATAAAAAATGTCAATTATTTTTTGGGAAAAAATACATTTTTGTATTCAAATTGTATCATCTAAAATAGACGAAGTATAACACTCCGTCTTTTATAACTAGGCGCCTCATGTATTGTTACGGATAAAGATTTTACCCAACTCAGCTGCTAAGTGGGGGTGGGCTTAATACTGAAGTCGAAATTTGACCAGGAAGAATAATAATAACATAATATAAGCAAACATAAACAATAAATTTTAGATTTAGGAAAATATAATTAAAGCGTTAATTACTACATGGTTCGTATTTGTGTTAATTAATGCGAGCGAGCTAGTATACAAAATAATAAAATAAATGATACTTAAAAATCCCAGCCAATATAAGTATATTGTTAGAAAATAAGGTGTATCCACAAATGACAAGACGGGCAATCTCCAATGTCACTTCACCACATGACGCTAAATATAGAACACTTTTGACGCCATTTTGCTTAGATAAAGATCACAGGATGCCACTACACATTTTATTACACAACAACTACGATTTTGCACCAACATTAACAATCCCCACAAAACAGAACAGAAATTAGTAAGACTTCGAAACCGATTTACTAACATTACCTACTAATGTACAAAATCAATATAAAGGTAATCCGACCTGGCCGAAACAGACCTAAATAAAGGGCTAGACTAGAGTAATAGAAAGACGCTCTAGGCCAACTGACTGACCACATAGTTCAGTGGCGAGCTAATCCTTATCGCTTGCCCTCTGATCATAACATTGACGCCGCAAGGCTTTCAAACAAAAGACCAACACGGTGCTCACCAGGGTCAGAGGGGCAAGTTGACAAAACACAAAATTAACAAACAAACAGGCAAATTACGATTTAACATAAACTTAAAAAACGTAACAGTATATTTAGAAATACAAAGTAGTGATACTTGGGAATTAAATAACATTGTAGTTTAAGCCCAATAAAAACTATACATAAATATATGTATTGTTGGTGGTAAGAGGACTGTATATTAAAATAAAATAAACTGGATAAATAAATGCAAGAAACAAGGAGGCTAGTTTTAAACATATAATATTTTACCCTTAAAAATAAGACACATCAGATTTAGGCATTTTACAAATTATAAAATAATGATTAGGTTTAGAGTCCTTTGATATTAAATTAAAAAACAGATGGAATGGCATAGATACTAATAATGATGGCAATGGCAAAGTAATTGGTTAAATGTATCCAATAATTATTAAAATATAAGAGGTGAATCTGGCCTGATAGGAGAATGGTGGTAAAATGGTGGCTGTGTGATGGATGTATCCTGTGTGCACAAACAAGCACTAAATATTGGTAATGCTATAAAAGTGGTAACAGCACAATACGCTAAACCGGGTGGTAACCGACGCTAAACCGGGTGGCAGCAACGGCACGGTTGGTTTGGTTAATTACTCTAATTAAGCACTGCACTTAAAGAGGAGTAAAACTTGAGCCAAGTCTAACGGTTGGTTCGACTTATAACGGAAACCGAAATAGTGTAAAGAGGCTTCTTTAAACACTCACAAGGCTGGTAGACTTGAACTAACTCCAAATCTTGGAGAAGTTGAAGGGTTTGATCCATATCAAAGAAAGCTTGAGGGTGGTGGTAGACATCTGGGAGGAA
Source organism: Microvelia longipes (assembly GCA_018340805.1). NCBI lineage: Eukaryota > Metazoa > Arthropoda > Insecta > Hemiptera > Veliidae > Microvelia > Microvelia longipes. The sequence continues at coordinate 12,327,574 of JACMZG010001893.1, forward strand.
GTCAGCCATTGCAAATATTGAAGATTATAAAGGCCAGTTAGCCAGAATTAAGGAAAAGAAATCATAAAGGAAAGATTATTTCCAATAAACACCTATAGAAACAGATTCAAAAGATGGGAGGTAAAGGATAATCTAATTATCTAAGAGTAGGACCTCTTGTTGTAACCTTTAGTAGGATCAAGAAATAAACTCATAAAACTAAAATTAAACAAGTTACATAACTTAACATTCCGCCCACCTAAAGCGGGTATCGCTTTACAAGAGGTGCGAGGAACCATTGGATGGCCCAAGTTAGGCGCCATGGACAGGTGGTGGATCCATTTTGGCTATAAACGTATCTAACATTAATAACTATGAGGAGGAGAGGGAAGCTTAGGATACATGAGGGAAAACCTGGATGGGTACTGACTTGGAAAACTTTGATATCAATAGGGTTAGGAATGGATGGAGGATAAACTAAGTTAGGATTAACCAGGGTATTGGAATGTCCGCCCACCCTGAGAATACCTAGGGGAAGGTGAGGAAAAGGACTACTAGCAAATATACGGCATAAGAAAATAAAACACTTGGGAAAGAAAAAAGTTTACTGGAGGTACTAGCCCTGGAAGCAGGATTGGAAATCACAAAGGATCTGAAACAACAGATAAACTATATGGAAGGATAACATTTGAAGATATTTAAGAATTAAATATCAGGTTTTTTCTGAGGTTTTTCTGTGGTTTCCCTCAATTTTACAGGCGAATGCCAGGTTGAATCATTAAAAGTCAGTCCACAGACTGCATAGGCAACCTTTTTGAAACTCCTGCAAACTACCTATACAATATAATCCTATTCAAAACACCACCAAAAATACCTTTTGACAATCCCCCCAAAAAAAATAAACAAATAAAATAAAAATAAAAATAAAAACCCAAACCAAAAAATATAAAATTATCCTTGACCCAAACAAACCCCCTCACTCCCAAAACATAATCAAAATTTATACCACAAAATAAACAAAAAATAAATAAAATAAAGAGGCACAAATTACCCTAATCAATAAATATAATATGGCTCCGGTATACACAAATAAATATTGTATTACTTTTGCCAATAAAGAACTTGTTTAAAAAAAAAAAAAATTAAAACACATAAGGAAGGGCTAGAAACAAGGTGATCATGACAGTTGGAACTAAAGGGGTTCACATTACCATAAGAAAAGAGTGAAAGTGTAGAGACGTTGAGGAATGGAAAGCTAGGATGAGTTTGGGCTGAATGACGGATAATATAAATTCATCATTTGATGAGGTCAGTTTAACATTGGAAAGATCAACGAACACTTCAATATAGCATCATAGAAGGTTACCTTTTTCAAAATGGCTAGTTAAATATTGAGTATCATAATAACTATTAAGTTGAATAAAGTTATAATTGAAATAAAAGGCTTCCACTATAGACTCTAGTTGAATTTGGAAATTCAATATCTGGGATGACTTCAATATCTGGGATGACCTTGAGTTAAAGAAATAAATAAAGCAGGATTGGCTAGGAAAGTTGACAAGTTTGGTAACCTCATTAAGTACCGTACTAATGTCAAAAAATAAAAACCTTACAAAGGGAGTTAACAAACTCTAGTTAGAGTCTATGGAGATACAATAGGACAGGAGAATAGAAAATTGGAATAGTTATGATTATATAAGTAAACATTGTAGTTGAGAATAAATGACAATAAGAAAACATCTCGTTCCATCTGCAGAAGGTATTAAGATAGGGACTGGAGTACTCACTAGAGTTAACTTCATAAAACAAGGTTTTACAGCATTTGACTTCAAAGACATAAAAGGGGGAATAATAAGGCAAATCAAAACATAGAGACGATTCAGCATAAGAAAAGTATTCCTTAGCCTGAAAACAATCAAATAAAAACTTAACCTTAAGTTTGGGAAGTATGGCGGATTCATTTTGTTTGGAGGAGGAAATTTTCAGAGGAATAATTAGGCAAAGAGGATTCATAAATAATACTTTCAGGTAGATCAATTGTGGAACATTTGAAATTGAGGAAGGAATTGAAACTTATTGGATGGTTTATATTAGAGTAACAAGATGGAAGTGACTTCGGTACAAACCTAGTCATATTAAGATAAGGAAAAATATCCTTGGTTAGAATTGGAGCTTGAGAAATCACATTGGAACACTGACCATTATGTGGAACAACATTTTGATCAGGTTTTTCTATGGTAGGTATAGGATTAGGTAAGGTTTCCTCCGGTGTTTGATTAGGAATAAACATGGATTCGCATGACGGAGAGGATATGAAACTAATGCAATAATTTTCTTGGCTGAATTGGATAGGGCTTATTAGGAATTTACCAAAGACAGTAGAAATAGCACTAAAACCATTTTCACCTTTAGGAAGAGGGTCGGTACATAGGATATTAAGGTAAACATTTGCACCAAGAAGAAAATCTATTGGGCAAGGATTCCAAAAATAAAGATCAGTGAGATTGCTTGTTGAAAAATTGGTTGACATAGGATTGAGTGGAGAAGTTGGTATATTACTACCAAAGATATTAAGAACAGTTAATAAATTTGCTTCTAAACTTTTACTAGGATTAATTCTAGAAACAAGAGTGCAGTTTAATTTTTCTCGGACCTTGGGAAGTGGCGTTAAACCAGATCCTTGAAAAGAAACTTGGGAGGATACACCAAGGTGTTTAGCACAATTAGCGGAAATTAAGGAAAAATGGGCACAGCTGTCAATCACCAGTCTCATCGGTTGTAAATTATACGATATATCATTGGTAAATACATTAACAGTGCTAAGAGAGACTTGGGTAAAACGATCATAGTTATTAACAGCAAAAGGATTGGATAAAGTATTAGGAGGTTCTATAGCATGTGCGACAGTAGGCTTTAGGTTAGGAGGATGATTGCCATTGGATTGCATTGGAGGGAGAGTTTGTTTGGAGTAATGTTTATGGAGGAGACTGTGGTGCTTTAATCCACATTCATTAACCATACAGCGCTTACGGGAAGTACACTGTGAAACTCTATGAAATCGGAAACAACAAAACAGATTTTTTGGCCTTTAACAAAACTCCAACGGTCTTTAATAGGTAGCTCTTTGAATTTAGGACATAGGTAAAGTAAGTGACCTCGATTGCAACAGCAAGGTGTCAACTTATTAGCATCAGCAGAGATTTGCTTAGAATTAGGTGACTTATAACTATAAGGAGCGGGTTCAACTGTAAAAGGATAATTAGACTTGTTAGGCTTAAGGCTATTTAGCTTATTAGTTAACCCTGGTTCAATGTTAGCTGAAGTAAGCTTACAAATCTTACTGGGAGAAGATTTGTTAAATTGGGGTTTGGCTGATGCTCTTTGGTCATAGTTTTTAAGTAAAGCATCCCATGCTTCACTATACGTAGATTCTTCTAAGGCATAGGAGGAAATTAAGGCTGAAGGTTCACCTTTTAATTTGATAGACAAACAATAAAATTTTTCGGAAATAGGGACATTAGGATTATCATGGACAATGGATTTAAACAATTGTTTAAATTTTGGCCATTCGGATATATCACCTTTAAACACAGGCACATCAAAATATGGTGGGTTGGATCTATTAGCTCGGGTGTTGGGATCAAACATCTGGTCACAATAGGCTTGGTCTATAAAGGAAGGACTTGGAAGAGGAGAGGGTACAGGCGAAGACATAGTAGACTTGAGTTTCTACCTCGAACTGGGTAATATCAAAAACTTGGTATTAAATCGGCATAGGTTCTGGGTGTCTTCATCTAAAGGAAATAGATCCTCTCGATGTGCTAGGATAGCACTGGACTGGGTGGCAAGGAAAAGAGACAAATACTCTTTTGGAGCATATTTAAACTGACCAACATCCCTTAAATTCATTGGAAACAGTTTATCACCATCCCTTACGAAACGTTTACCCATGTCATACATTTGGTTCATATCCCCATTCAAAATTTTAAGCTGGGCTCTACCTATTCGTATTTTGGACGTTATATCAACAAAAGAACTTGGTTGGTTTGAAGAAATATAATGAGGATTAAGAAGTAGATTAGGAGGTAGGTTTTCTTGTGGGTTACCTAGATAAAGGGAAGGGATTTCAAAACCTAAATTTGACTCTTTTATACTCATTATGAAGGCAAATCGAAATAAAAATGGATAGAAAAAAAAAAAAAATTATGAATAGGTAAAATAAAAATGGATTGGTAACTTAAAATCAAAAGGGATAAATAGGCAAGTTCAAATGAAAAATAGATAGGGAAATTATATCAACATAAGGCAATAAAATAAAATTATATAAATACGCAATTACGCAAAAATAAGAATGGATAAGGAAATTAAAGAAACAATGAGAGTGAGAAATTAGTAAATAAAATACTAATTGGAATTTTAAAACAAAGGAGATTGGAAAGTTAGAATAATAATGGATTTGGAAAAAGTAAAACTTAATAAATTGGAAATAATTCATGAAAATGGATCGGAAAATACAATAAAATGGGTTAGGATATTACAATAAATAGCTGGGAAGATTACAATAAAAATAGGTAGGTAAATGACAATAAAAATGGGTTAGAAACTTACAACAAAACATGGATTGGTAAGCTACAATATAAATGGATAGAAAAATACAATAGCAATGTATAGGGAAATTTCAATTACAATAAATAGGCAAGTTGCAATAACAATGGGTAGGAAAGTTGTAATTACAATGGATGGAAAAATTACAATAGCAATGAATAGGACAATGTCGACTACAATAAATTGGAAAGTTGTAATTACAAAGGATGAAACAATTACAATAAAAATGAATACAAAATAAAATAACAATGAATAGGAACTTGAAACGGATAGGGAAACTAAAGCAAAACTTTACTTGAAATTCTAAATATAAATTGACAAGCAAATGTAAAAATTAAAATGGCAAAGCCAATATAGGACAATTAAAATAGGAATCTGTTTCTATAAGAAGGCTAGAACACAAATTTTGTCTTTAAAAAATTTAAAAGGAACAAATTACACATAAAAATACAAAATAATCTGACTTATTTAAGCTGGGTAAATATATTTTGGATATAAAAAATTAAAATTAAAATCTTAGTAAACCACATAAACTAAACAAAGGACTTGGGATATATATTGTGGTTATACAAGACAATTAAAATAATTAAAAATATCCGGCTCGAAGGACCAAAAATATGTTGGTGGTAAGAGGACTGTATATTAAAATAAAATAAACTGGATAAATAAATGCAAGAAACAAGGAGGCTAGTTTTAAACATATAATATTTTACCCTTAAAAATAAGACACATCAGATTTAGGCATTTTACAAATTATAAAATAATGATTAGGTTTAGAGTCCTTTGATATTAAATTAAAAAACAGATGGAATGGCATAGATACTAATAATGATGGCAATGGCAAAGTAATTGGTTAAATGTATCCAATAACTATTAAAATATAAGAGGTGAATCTGGCCTGATAGGAGAATGGTGGTAAAATGGTGGTTGTGTGATGGATGTATCCTGTGTGCACAAACAAGCACTAAATATTGGTAATGCTATAAAAGTGGTAACAGCACAATACGCTAAACCGGGTGGTAACCGACGCTAAACCGGGTGGCAGCAACGGCACGGTTGGTTTGGTTAATTACTCTAATTAAGCACTGCACTTAAAGAGGAGTAAAACTTGAGCCAAGTCTAACGGTTGGTTCGACTTATAACGGAAACCGAAATAGTGTAAAGAGGCTTCTTTAAACACTCACAAGGCTGGTGTTAGACTTGAACTAACTCCAAAATCTTGGAGAAGTTGAAGGGTTTGATCCATATCAAAGAAAGCTTGAGGGTGGTGGTAGACATCTGGGAGGAAGTCAGCCATTGCAAATATTGAAGATTATAAAGGCCAGTTAGCCAGAATTAAGGAAAAGAAATCATAAAGGAAAGATTATTTCCAATAAACACCTATAGAAACAGATTCAAAAGATGGGAGGTAAAGGGATAATCTAATTATCTAAGAGAAGTAGGACCTCTTCTTGTAACCTTTAGTAGGATCAAGAAATAAACTCATAAAACTAAAATTAAACAAGTTACATAACTTAACATGTATTTACTTTTAATATAAATAAAGTTTTAAGTCGTCTGTTATGCATAAATGAAACACCCAGATATAACAATATATTAAGAAGAGGCACCAGTGTACATTTAACCATACACATAGTTTTTTTAATCATTTCAGAATTTATCATTCAAAGAATTATATCAGAAAAAAATATATACTATATATAAGAGCTACTTAAATAGATCTTTCTACCTTAAGAGATCCATATAAACAAAGTATTTATTTCATAATTATTAAATATTAATTAGTTTAAATCAAAAATTAATTTAAGTACTATATTATAGATATAGAAAAAGGTGTTTAATTCGTAATAAAGTTAAATATATTAAAATATTTTACCCTAAACCTAGGTCATAACTACATATTTCCTTACGTATTATTTATATCTTTCTCTGTGCACAGTTGCGGGTTAGACTCTTGTTAGGAAAGGATAAACAGTGCTGGCAGTCCTATAACAATTATCCCCCGAAGTCCAGGAGCGAGGAGGCGCCGCCGATGGCCCAAAGGTCCCCCAGACACTAAGACAAAATCTGTAATGTCTAGCTGAGGTAGGAATTGGGAAAGAAAAGCTAGGAAAAAAGGGAGGGCTAAGAGTGAGAGGTAAAATTGCAACACTTAGTTTCACATGCACATTTAGTGTCATTTATCAACAATTTTAACCTAGAAAAAATTTTCAACAAAATTACATTTCTATGCAAGTTAAGTAAGCTGATATGTAAGCTTTGAGTGGCTATAAAGGTTTACATTAGAGTCTATACTAACGGTTCATTACTGTTTTGCTGTCCATTTACCAGCCCCTAACAACACACTACCTAGCTTTTTATATCAATACATCACTTTTCCCAAAAATTCTCCCTGCTACATTAATTAATTCTTCTAATATTGCATCATACTAATACATTCCTTGCTTTTAATCTTTATACCTATTTCCTACTCTTCTTTTAAAATATCAGTGTTAGAGAATTCCGTAATGACCTGGTATCTAAATGATTTTGACTTTATTTTAAAAACCAAGTTTATTAATTTGTATACCAGTTTAGAGTTACTCTTTGGATTGATAAGAGCTTTTAAGACTGCCCGACGTTCTGTGTATAAGGTAATATTTCTACCAGCCCTTGAAAAATTTAAAAGAACCTGAGCACTACCCAAATGGCATGGACTTCAGCTTGAAATACATTAGCGTATGCACCAAGACTGGTACTCAATTCACACTTTGGTTTAGCACAAAAATATTTCAGAATTCCTCGATCCATCTGTGAACCACAATTCATGTGTGATGTCCAAATTTATATTTTTTCAATCGTTCCAAGATGGTATGGAAAAAGACCAAGATAGCTCAAAGTTCTGCTGATGAACAGTTAAATCCTGTGGTATTCTAACTGTTGCCAAGAGACACAGGACCAAAAAGAACTGTGACCAGTGGCTTTACTAAAATTTCTCTATTGATAGGCAGCAAACATGGCTTCATACTTAAAGTACAAATGTAAAGAAGGAATGTTTAAAAGAACCAAAGCTAAACTAGGTGCTCCTTTCATCGCACTTAGTATAACCCTTGCAAGCTACTCTTTGAAGTTGTTATCATTTCTTTTTGTTGGAAATTATAGAGAGCTTAGGCTACCAAATTACACAAGCGTAGGACATAAAACGCATAAAATTTTACCTTAAATAATAAACAAATTTAAATAAATTAATTTTTTGTCAACCCCCCCCCCAATATTCACGGCATTGTATGAAAAATATGAAGGCCTTATCATAGCCATTATCACCAGTCAGTGCTTCCAACTTTAAGAATTTACAACAGTTGTTTATTATTTATAAGGAGTACTATTTTCTATAGCTTCATCTTCATTTGCTGCTCCAATTTTTCTGACATACCCTGTATATAGATACCACAAAAGAATTAATAAAAAAGACGTTTATAAAAATATTAAAGCCTATATTTAATCTATTCCTTCAAGGATTAGTAACAAAACTGTAGACAGTCTTTCTTAACGACTAGTTTATATAATATGATATTTCAATAGATGCTGACAAATTTTATTTTAAAATGGAACTCATTAATAAAAATCTTTTTTTATTCATTTTTTAATAAGTAATGTATTTAATTTTACATACATATATACATTATGTATATAAACATTACTTTGTACATATTGCAAAAATATATTCTCCATAAGAATTTTTTATTATTTTTTATTATATATTTTTAAGTAAAAATTAAATAAAACATTTTTTGATTTTATTTTAACTTTTTTTAAAAGGTTAAAAAAATAGAAATCTTCATCAACATCCATTGAATTATAGATCACAGAGATTACAAGTTGTAGAGTTCACTTGAAAGAACTTACATTTTATTTATATATAAATATATATATATAACCTTTTTTCCTAGAAAGCCTATAAATATTTATGTACAAAGTGATCGGATTATACTTCTTTTTATGACTAAAGGTAAAGAATGAAATTGAAGTGTGTTTTAAACTCGAAAGAAAATTCAGAAACTGAAAATGTAATGATTTTAAATTTAAGGATTCTGATTTGGTTTAAGTATTTCTTTTCTCAAATACTACCAAGGCTTATTTAAGAAGACGAAATACCAAAAGTTTACAGGTTTATCAAACTAAAAACTTAAAGGGTAATTAAAGTAAGTATTACCAAAAAAAAAAAAAAAATAGAATAACTATAAGTATAACTGAAGAAATAAAACCATTAGTAAATCGGGTCAAAACTGTATTCACAGCATTTATTTTAGCAATAACAAAATATTAAACGCAGTCATAGAATAATACCATATTATATAGAAGGTGCATAACTTATAATAGCTTAGTTATCCTTCTGGTGGTCTTAACTTACGATACCAACCTATCAAAATACGATTTCCTTTTAACAAAGTTGGCAAAATTTCCGGTTACTTGACTAAGTAACCTTAAATAAATTAAGTAAACCTTAACAAGTAACCTTGACAAGTAACCTACCTTTTTTTTGTCAATTTGATCAGCAAAGCCAAACACACATTATGAAGACACGCCTACCGACAAACTACGCATAATGACCATGCCATAAAACAGTTTTTGATGATGGATCTGATTGGTTAACACTCGCGAACGTAAAGTTATGTAATGAATTTAATGCTCAATTTTTGCATCATTTTTTAAAGTATTTTAAATTGTATTTTAACTTTTTTAATAATAAATATGTTGAAAGTATTCCTCGTCAACTAAGTTTAGATTTTCGTATTCCGTTAAACGTTTTGCTTTCTGACCGATTTTTATAAAATACTTAGCCGATTGTTCATATTATTATGAAATTTCATAAAATAGACATTTTATGAACATTTTAATTGGTACCCCCTACTTAAAAAACCACTTCAAAACCGAATTTCAGGTAAATAGAGGGTTTTCTGTCGTGCTTACGGTCGTATATTCCTTCTATTCTAGTACTATTTTAAGAATACAGTATAGATATAAATTAATATTACTAAAATCGTTAAAAATAAAAATAACGTTTAACTAAATAAACAGAAAATAACAGAAATCCTTTAACTAAATAAAACTAAAAACTGTAAAAGAACTGATGGTAAAAATAGTAAGAGAACGATTATTTACCTTAATTATAAGATTAATAATACGCAATCTTATTTTATAGCTTGGTATTATATAGATAACATGGTATTTTTCATTGTCTTCTTTGATACAGTTGTACTATTAATTTCAATCTATTAATGATTAAAATTATTTTCGCAAAACAATTTTTCTTTACAAAACCTTACCGTGAAATACTTGTTTGACTGGAGTACATAATATTTTATTTTTAATACATATTTATAGCCTTTCATATTCTTTTAAATCATAATATATATATTTGATTATAATTATTTTTATTAGTACATTATTTTTTCTACTAAATAATGATCTAAATAAATGAAAGCTTTGAATGTTTATCGCACCTACAATATAGTGATTTGAAAGCATTTTTTTCAATCCATGCTTCTTTTTCTTCTTGTTTTATACTTAAATCAGTAAATAAAGTTGATTAGTTGTATTTTATTTTAATAAATGTGAGTTTTATCTAATTGTTGAAAGTAGAACGTAAAATAGCTTATTTAATAATAATAATAAACAGACTAGTAGAGCCCTAGATCTAACAAAATATAACTAAAAATACAACTGCCATTCCTAAGACAACCTTTCAAGCCCAGTAAATTCTTCTTCCTTTTCTCGCAACAGAAGTGGAGTTTTAACTGAAATTTTATTATTCTGAATTTGAAAGATTTACTGTTAACTTAATTATTTATCTTCGTCATTTCAAAGTATACGAAATATTTTTTTAGATTAGCGAAATAAAATAAAAAATTGGGTAAGGGTTACCTAAAAAATGTATCTCACCTTATCAAATTCTTTACTCTCATCCTCACGACTTCGGACTCGCTTTGCTCGTCTTTCAAATATGAACAACGCGTAATTTATAATTTAGCACATTTTTTGTCTTGCCTTGCTCATTTTCAGAGAAGAAAGATCAGTTTTAATCCCAGCGGCGACCCATCCACCTACTGAGCATGGTCATATTACAAAAAATGATTCGTCGAAAACCGCACATAGACAAGCCGTATTAAAATAAAAATCAGTTATCACAACCTCCTGCTAAATTTTAACTCATGGGGGTTATTTTTCTGTTGTTTTAAAATTTTTTAAAATAAGTACGTTTCATTCGATAAAAATTGAACTAGCACTGATAATAGGATGAAACGACACATTTGTAGGTCTTATATGGTGTTGCATGCGTTACATGTCACATCATTAATGATATAAACACATATTTATAGCATAATTAGACTTAAAAGTATATTTTTGTACCAAGTTTTAACTTCCCAGCATAAACAGACTCGAAGCTGCGATGTGAACTTAGTAAAAACCACTCAGAAGGAGGTCTTATAAACAATTAAAACGGATGAATCAGGTGAAATCTCGGTTGCGGACTAGTGCTAACACAATATACCTATATTTCCCTATATGCTTTCCCTATACACCCAAGGTATAAATGAGGAAAACTCAAAAGGGAAACTAATTTAAGTAGTCATAAAAACACATAATTCTGTCAAAATAAAAAGGAGTTTTTGTCAAATAATTGCATTCATTATTGTTTCTTATATCTTATCTGAAATAATAATTTCACATTTCCTGAGAGGAAAAATACTATATTAAATATTTTAAGTTTAGAAAATGAAGGAATCATAGCTTGTAAGGATAGTCTTAGAATAGCTAAACCAAAAGTGGCAGTAATTAGCGAATTTGTGCAACGAAGTTAATTATTAAAAGTAATTTTTAAAGAATCTATTTAATTATTCTTAAATATTGAAATTATATGCAAGTACTGTCCAGATAATTGTTACCTCTTAATATCCGCTAATTATTCATTATACTATTATATAAAAATTATTATAATTTACAACTACTAAGCAAGTGGAGAATTTTCTCTTCATTTACAGACAACACTATTTTTATTTAAAGTGAAATGTTCTTATAACAATACCTAGGTTTCAAAGTACCTAAATTTATATCACTATATTTTAGGTTAATAGTTTTTTTTACTTTAGTTTGTTAACTTATTTGCTTAATTAATATTTATCATTGTGATACATACCTATTTACAGAAGATGTATTCTAAAAAAGCTTAATTTTGATTGCAAAAGAGAATTAACTATTCCTTTCTTTCTCTTTATTTTATCAATTTTCACAAAAGTATAATTTTCTAACTAAACAAAATATTTTACTTTTATTTTATTATTAATTAAGAAGTATAAAAAATAAATTAATTCAATGAAGTGGTATTGGCCAATTTTAGAACCAGTAACTGTATCAATCAGGTGTTGACAAATTTATACAGTCCAATAGTTTTTGTTCCCAGCCAAAAACTAATTTGCTTGTTTATAGCCATAAAGAATTAAGTTTTCTAATAGTAAATCCAACGTTTCACTTATACAGTGGGAAGCATCTTCAGGGTATGACAAAATCCAGTAGTAGGATTTTTACATGGGCTACGTTCAAACAGTACTATTAGAGGGAGGATACAAGAGACCTATCCTAGGCTGGGTGGCTTGGTGCCACACAAGGGTAAATTGGTTACATAATTTTTTTGATTACGTATTGAATTATTTGTTTTGTATGTATTAGTTTAATTTTCTGTCGCTGTAAATTGCCGTTTATAGGGTGCAGATTAAATTTTATGTGGCGATAGGGTTTATAGAAGAGTGGTGAGTCTCATATCTCTGTAAGTAGGGGCAAGTACTGTTATGGTACCTAATGAAATAATCACGATATCAGACCCCTTATCACTGTGCTATACTACTTAGTATTTCCTCTAGTAAAATAAGTCTTTTTGATTACGTTATGCCAGCAAGACACCTGAATCTTCGAACCCTACTATGGCTAAAATCTTGTTCTAGAAGACAATGTCAGAGACAGGTGTAAATAGGGCAAAGAGTATATAATATACTATACTACCATAAGAAGGATTCAAGGGCCCTTATCATTCCATGGGGAAGGGAGCTTGGTACCATAACGGTAAATTGGTTATGTAATTTTTGCATTTTCATATATTAAATATGATTTTAAGCAAATAATACATCATTTTTTGGATATTTTGTTTTAAATTAAAAAATGAATTTCAAGTAAGTTTTAATTATTATCTATCTATTGCATATATTCTTTAATTATCTGTGTTATATAAAGTGATTTAATGTGTCTACAGTTTGTAGGGCGTGATAAATTTTCTCGCTGATAGGGGTTGTAGAGGGGTGGGGAGTCTCTAGTTTTGGAAATGTAGAAGAAAGTACCGTTATGGTATTATTATTATGGATTATTGCAAAAATAACAAACCTCTTATCACTGTGTTATTCAACCCTAGTCCTCCCTCTAGTAATATAAGTCTCTTAGAAATATGGCGACCCTCTTTTCCAGTGCTCAGTTCAGTTTTGTTGAGCATTGTGTTGTCATTCATGATGCTTACATACCCGAGGGAGCCTTCCACAGTAAAAACAAAACGGGTTTATCATTTACATTAAAGCTCTAACCATCGGAAGTCCTTCATTCTTAAAAATCATTTTAAGATTTTTAAACATGGATACAAAACATGCATTAAAAATCATGGTGGCTTTAGCAATATTGTTTAAAACAAATAAGAGTTGTATGATGATGATTAATTCAAATACTGTTCCATATTGACCAAAATAGACAACTTAAAATAAAATAATTAATTAACAATACAGTAATTAACTAATTATAAAATTATTTTATAATTAATTACAAATTAATAATTGGTTTTAATTTCATTTTTATGTTCTTTTGAAGAAAAGAAAAAATTAAAGTTTCAAGTAAATGAATGGGTCTTAAAATTTGAAAAACGAATTATACAATTTTAAGGCATTTTAAATAGAAAAACACTTCTATAGTTCTATTTTCACCAATAATCCTAAATAGTATAGGACACACACAAAACATAAATTTCCATTACCTTTAATTTTAATACACCCAATAAAATTTACCATTTTTCTTTGACTAAGTATTGATTTACTTAATAAATTTTGATTAAAAATTCATTTTTATCACACACATTAAAAAACAATAAACATGAAAAATTAATACTTTCAACATTTGAATGATGTAAAAAATCAATGCAGCTTTGAAAAAGATCATTGATAGATAAATAAATAAATAAAAACCTTAATAATAACATCTTGAAATAATTTCTTATCGTTATAAATTAATATTTTTAAATTTGATAAGTTTTGCTGATACTTAGATTAACTTATTTAAGAAAAAATAGTAATTCTTTCATTAGAACCTTTGAGTTAAAAAATCTACAGAGGTCTGTAAGCCAGGCGAATTTTTTCGAAAGCAACGTTCTTACTCAAGAATCCATTTCTTGCCTAATTTTCTTAAGCAGTATCAACTCCACTTGTTACACAATTTTTTCTTCCGGAATTCTCTAAGGAAATGAGCACATGTGGTCTACAGGATATATAAAAACCATGGCCATCCTTCCCAAAATCAACACTGTACAGCTATTTAACTTAGTTTATACTATTTTAAAATTGTCTTATCGCAATCTTTTTAAAAATGTAAAAAACAATTTGAATAACTAGTAGTAATTCTACTGCTCAGATTATAAAAGATAGACCGAAAATTAAACAAGATATGCATTTTTGAGCAAGAAAGTACACATTTCAAGGAAACCTTGCCTGGCTTCCGGATGATGACCACTGGCAAATCTCGCTTTGAGTGTTCATATCAACCCCGGACCGGTTTTATTCGATTCAGTATTCCAAAAAACATACAAAACCAAATTTTTATGTTACCAACCGTATTTTGGATTTTCGATTATTTATCACCGTTTTTTCTTGACTTTTGGTCTTTTAGATTGGTTGTATTGACTTCAGACAACATCTCCATCTCAAAAAACATACTTAAGGGCCTTTTTCTGGACCCTGTAACCCCCTTCTAGTACAAAATGTTAACCATTATTTTATATATTTTTTTTAAAATGTGCTGACTCCCAAAAATGTGTCAGTGAAATCAAAACAACCTGATTTTAAACTGTGTTTTTGTCTTCCCTAAGATTGAATTTTGTACCAGATTTGATGACAAAAATCCGCGAGAAATGAAAACAAATAAACAAAGACACACCCTACTTTTTTGTGATCAGGTGCCACTGAAACGGACTTGTCACGTATATGAATTTTGAGACCACTCTACGAGCCACTTCAATGGCTGCTAATTTGTTAAAAAAATTGCTAAAAGCTAATAAACACACCATTACAAGGTGTGTTTGTATTTATCAACAAAACATTATAAAAATTACATATTTTTTCTTAAATATAATCTTATTTCGGATGCATCTAACTCAATGTAAACATAAAATTAATCCAAACACCTTTTAATTCACAAAAAACTTCAAAAATAATTATAGGTAGTTTAACAATTTAATAAATAATTTAATAGGTAGTCTAATTAAAGGTTATGAATAGATAATGGTGACTGTCAAAAGAAATTTAAAAAAAGGAGCAACAAAAATTGACATGTTACAAATTTGATACAACATGATATTCATGTTAAACATGAACTTTATTTTACACAAATTATCAAAATTTTGTACATAAAATCACTACGTATTTTTGATCATGTCCAGTTACTCATGATGGCTGTGGATTCTGTGTCTAAACTTCATAAGGGATCGCCTACAATTGACTTACCTTCCCTAAAGGTTAAAACTATTTTATAGATAAAAGTAATAGATCTGCATATTTATATAAATTTAACGAAATATTGATACTTTTAAGGATAAAGCTAGATATTTCATGTTATAGTGATATTACAATAAATATAAAAATACAAGCATCTATAAAAGTTTTTAGAAACTTCGAGCAAGTTAGTTCAGTTAAAATTGATAGTCAATCGTGGACAAGGCCTTAAGGGTTACAAGACAATCTTAAGCAACATGATAAGTTTTAAAAGGGGACTAAAATGAAAAAATTGCATGTCAATCTGCTGGAAAACAACCAATTTAACTGTTTAATGAGTCAAACTTCTAGGGATTAATGTCATAATTAGTTCCTAAGCAACAAGGCATATATGGTACCAAACCAGATATGGTTTTAAAGTGAAGGTGTGTCAACTTTCAACTGTGACGCATCAACTTAAGGCCAGTCGACAATGGATTTCCGATTTTTACCTTTCTCAAAGATTATGCATATTTAGATTAGTATTTTATATAACTTTTATAAAAGCTAATAATATTTTGTTATAATAATATTATAAGTGAATATTCTTTGGCTTTTATACAAATATATATATATGTGTGTATATATATATATATATATATATATATATATATATATATATATATATATTATATATATATATTATATATATATATATATATATATTGTTAAGATTTTTTCTATTATTTTTACCATTGATTATAACAAATAGGTTAATCAGAAGTCATATCGTCAGGCATTGTGGACCAGCAAATCACATTTCTTGCTAATGTTGAAAAAAAACTTACCACTATTTCATAATATTATTTTTAGCCACATTATCCCTACATTTTAAATCTATAAAATATTAAGACCCATTCAAAAGAGAGAGAAAAAGAATATTTTCTTTTATTTATATTTTACAATTTTTAATTATACATTATACATTTTTTTATGTTTAATAAAAAACTAATTTTCGATGTTAAGTTTATATTATTTTTGTTATTATTATTATAAAATACAGAGGCACATGATTCTATGGCACCATTCTACAGTTTATAAACAGTACCAATAAATGAAAAGAGAGTATAATAAAGCAAGATACAGCCTAAATCATAAAATAAGTGTTATAACTGTAAATACCTTTATTATTATTATTTTTATTATTTAATTTAATAATTTTAAATGTTATCATTATTATTATAAATTGTACAAACTAATCAACAAAAATAAATACAAATTAAATCTAAGAGGAAAGAGCATGGTAATCAATGCTGACTTTATATATTTTTTAATAATTTTTTCAACCATAGCTCACTCATTTAAAGTTTAATCAAACACATTTCTACTAAGTATAATTAGCATTTTAATATGCAAATAAAATTTAAATGAAGCTATAACGCATAACAAAATATTAAGGTAACATTCTACAAAACAAACACAACCTTCGATTATTTAACAAGATAAGTTTTATATTTTTATTGAAAGTTTTGTTATTTAAAATTATTGGAGTACGCTCTGTTTGGTATTAACAGCGTTTGTCAAGGTTTAAGAATGCCATTTTAAATCAGAGACCAAGACTCCAAGAATTTTAAATTTTAAATCAAGACAGGCCCAGGTGTAAATTTAACCGATAGAAGATATATTATTAGAGGGAGCATAGCATATCTCGATTCATTGAAATGAAACATATTTTGGGGGCTCTCAGGGCTTTGTATAATCTCATTGAAGCCTCCTCCAAGAGTAAGTTAAGGTTATGATAAATCAATTGTTGTCGGGTTTTCCCACATTGTTTGTGTTTTATTTTGTATTATAAACGTTCTATTATGAAAGTCACTGTAATTTTCTTATGCTTATTTGATTATAATAAGAATTGAAGTTGTTCAGGTAACTTTTTTGATGTTTCAGAATTTGGTGCCCCTCAAGTAATATATCTATATGATGTAATCAATATTCATGTAAATCATAATTACAAATATATTTTATTAATTTTACTATAAATATTTTTTTAACAAGGAAGAAAGAAATTCCAAGTTAAAGAAAACTTGTAATAGAAAATTAAAAATCTAATCCTAATGATTAGATTTTTAATAAACAGGACTAGATTAAAAATCTAGTCCTGCTGATTTTTTATATCGCACACTTTAGTTTTAAGTGACATTTCATTAAAGAAAATTTGCACACTGACCGAATTTAACAGTGAATACAATTTCAATGCAGGAAACTATCTTTATTTCTGAAGTATTTTATTTTAAAAGATCAATATTATAATTTTACTTACAATCTTCAAACTATTTACAGCACAAACCAATACAATACATTCAAAATTAATAAAACTTATCTTGAAAAAAAAAAAATTAATAAAATACATTAAAAACAAAATATACATATTTTATTTTATATTTATAAAATGAAAAAATGAAAGATCCACGGTGCTTTTTATTCCCATTTTATTATGTTTTATTTTCTGAAGGCTGAAGTAATAAGTTTATTTATTCATATTATTGGAAGAGGTGTTAAAGTTTTCTACTTCTTGCAAATTGAGCAGTCTAATAGTACATAATATTATTTGGGCTAAGTTAAATATAATAAAATAGAAATCTACAAAGGTATTGCAAAGTTCCCTAATTGTCTTATAATTATAGTATTTTTTTTTATATTTTGGAGCCTATACAATACTGTCCTTCTACTAAGTTTTATTTATTTAGTTATATATTTTAATTATATTTCTTTCTTACAATTATATTTAGTAATTAACATAGTCTTCAGCTTATTAATTATTATTTTTAAGAACTAAAAATAGTTTTTTAATAATAGCGTCTAAAACAATTGCTCTTTTTGATTTGTTTAAAAAGTTTAATTGCATAATTTACAATTTGTTTTATATATAAATTTGAAATTTTTAAACAAAATAAATTTAAAATAAAATAACAAAAATAAAAACAAATAATTGTGATGGTTTTAACTGGTAAATTGAAAGTAATCATCAGACTTAATGAAACTTATAATATCAAGTATCATGAAACACTCTCATAAGTTTATTTTTTATTCAAATGTCTATGAAATCATATTTTTATCATCAAACTGAAGAACTAAGAAAAATTTACCAGTTTATTCTTTAAGTACACCGGCCAACACGATTCCACCATAATAATGCAAAGAATGTTTAATTTAATTTGACTTTACACATTTGTTCAAAGAATAAAGTCTTATAAATCATAGTTGAATTGGTAGATTTTAATACATATAATTTAATGGGAAAAGTGACTATTACGTGCATCATTAAGTTTCCTATTCAGCAAAATTGAATAATAATTGACAAACCTCATTGGTCAAATTGACCCTATAATAAAAATTAAATTGAATCCTTTTTAAAATAAATTATCTATCTTACTTAAAGGTTAATTTTTTAAACATAATTTATTAAATTTAAAAAAATCTAGTTAATTAGTAAAAATCAAAGTTACTTTCTATTAGAGTTTTTACATTGTTCTACAAGTAACAAATAAATAAAAAAAATCTTAATTTTTCTAGACATGAAAGAATTAGCTTTGTTAGTAACTATAAAATTACTCAATTTTCATCAGTAACCTCAAAATTTTATTTTTTTTAAATTTTGGGCTTAGCTCCCAGTATGCCAATCTTAGAAGAGAAAGAGTAGGTTTATTTGATACACTTTGGCGGGGAGGGTGGCTAGTGTGATCTTTAAAAGAGTTAAATTTGCATATAATAATGAAAGAGTAATCTGAAGTAATAATTTCCTAAAGTGACCAACTTGGGAACAACCAAAACGGCATGACCTGATGTCATTCTGAGAAAGAAAAACTGATGTATTCAAAGCAGAAAATACTCATCTTTCATGAAATATTTCATATTTCAAATGAATATTCATTTGAAAATGAATATTCATTTTCAAAGCATTAACTTCTCCTACAAACAGTATTAGAATTGTGACGTTTCCACATGCTAATAATTATAATCTAAACAATTTAATCTAAACCTTTAATTAACTAAAATTTTAAATAGCTCACATAGATATTTGAAGTTTTATATTTTAAAATTTTCCCATTACACATTCTATCACACAGACATATGGCGGAAAAAATGTTTTTTGTTTTTATTAATTTAAAAAGAAATGAGTAGTAAATAATTATTTCTTTTATTTTTGTTATAATTATACAATTTGTTTTCATAATTCTTAACTAAATAATTGCATCCTACTTAACCAACTACTGAAAATAAACATTTTTTAAAATATAATATTTACAATAGCACATTTTTTAATCGGTGCTATTAATCTAGGCAAGCACTGTTTAAGTAACTACTCTACTTTAATTAATAATGCTACATTACAGTTAACTAATTAAGTTCAATAACTGACAAGAGGTGTAAAAATACACATTTTTTTTATCAGAAATAGCAATTGGTAAATGTAATTTCAAATATATTTGCAACAATAAATATGATTATCATTTGGAAAAGTTAAGCTGAGAATATTCAATGAATAATTTGATAATAGATATTCATTTCTCTTGATGCTTCATCTCGAGTTGTAACTGAACGACTTGCACGTTTTTGGATTATTCTTTAAAATGTAAGGATAGCACATAAAAAGAATTAAGAAACCTCAAAAACGCTCATTAGGTCTTCCTGGGAATTCGTATTGAATTTAAAAAAAGTTTAAGGTTGGCAAATTTTTTTTGTCTATTTTGCATGCAATTTTGAACGATTTGGGACATCAATTTGGTAATCCATTTTTCTCAACTTTAAACTCAAGACTTTGATATTTTTTTAACTCTTTAATCGTGTAGGTCATATTTTTCTGATTAAACGGTGTATAATATTTTATAGGAAGTGGTAAATAAAATAACTATAAGGGTTTAAAAAAAACTTAATATTTGTTTTGGAATCAATAATTTGCCCAGGTTCATTTAAAATGCATAACAATAAACCAGCAATACACAAATTTTTGCTATGACAACATTTTGGTTAATCTGTTTTTAATTAAATCACTGCACTTTGGAAAATAATTTATGATAAATATTGTTAAGAATAGGATCAGAATTAACATTATCAGTTTAATTTAAAAAAAAAATCAATATTCTGAGACATGTGCAAGTACCTTTATGTGGGGTTCATTTAAACGTTTTACCGTAGACGTTGAAAAGTACAGGAGACTTAAAAGAAATTTTATATTTTAATGCATTATATTTGATTTGAACCTTTTAAAATATTAAAATAAAACTAAAATGACACAACTTTAGATTTTAATTCACTTCTTACAAAAAACAAAGACTGCAAGACGAACTTGAAAATCAAAACATTGAGCTAAATTAAACCAGCATCAACAAATTAAGACACGCACAGTACAAGTACAAAAGCCTTGTAAAAGTCTTCCTGAAGTTAATAAGGATAAAAATTAATTAAAGGAAACAAATTATTAATAACATAAAAAATTAATTAAATTAATGTGAAGCTTTTATGACTAATTTTTACAGAGTAATAACTGTTTTTTATGGTTAGGGGTTGAGCCCCTAAATCATATAAGAGGGGTATTTTTTGGGAGCGGTATTACCTTAACTTATAACAGGGACCTGAACAAAAAAGATTAAAGCATTGGCTCAAAATCCTAATAGGATAATAGGAGTTTTTTGGAGCATTAAAAATATTGTATTTTTTTATTTGATTATTGTGACTTAACAAAAAAAATGTAAACAATGTATAGAA
>JACMZG010001893.1:12353674-12448674 GCA_018340805.1 Microvelia longipes
TAGATTTCACAGCCCACAACTACAAATTATTTTAAGAGCCAATGAAATAGTAATAAAACAAAGAAAAACTTATAAGTATCAAACTTGTGGTTTTTCGGTGCCAGAAAAGTTAAATTTTTTCTGCTTCGGTGGATATAATACAATTTTTACTGCCACGGCAATAAAAAAATACATTTTTGATTTTTGAGGCTAAAGAAAGTACTTTACTGCTGTTCTCAAAAATAATGTCTTCAGGATAAATGATCAAATTAGACTTAAAATAAGACAATGACAGAAACAAAATAACAATAAATAAATATTTGAAACAATTATTACATAGAAAATTGTGTGAATAAAATTTGTAACTTAAATGTATACAAAAAACATAAAAATTGATTATACAGGCAATGATTATCAGATTCAAAAATTCCTTAACGTTAAAAAAGAACTATGAATTCGTTCATGAAGTAAAAACTTTCCTAGAAAGAAAATTAAATTAAATAAAGAGGCTTATATTTTATGAAAACAAACAACAAGTAAAGAATTGCCTATTATTTAGTCTTTATAAAATCAATTCTTGACCATTTTAAATAGATCTATAATATTTTATCTATAAATGTTTCTTGATAATACTTTAAGATGTCACAATTCTATAAATTACACGAGATTGCTTTTACTACTAGTACAGCTGCTGTGTTAAATATAGTCAGTACTGCCACATTTAACACAACAGTAAATTGTCAAATTTAACAAAAATCGCCATAACATCCTCTCAACTCAAAACTATAAAACTATGTACCACTTTAACATTTAACAATATTCCAACAAATTTTTACAAAATAAATATTTCATATTTTTTCGTCTTAACATTTTTAAATTCTTAGTAAAACACAATTTTCAATTCCCAAAACATCAAATTTCAATAAATGTAGAATTTATTTACTTTTTAATTGCAATGCTGGTTTTTATTATAAAATAGTTGTATGCCTTTTCACCAATTATTAACATATGTAACAATGTTAGCATTAATTGATTATATAAATTAACCAAATTTAATAGGTAAGTATTATTGTTTTAATTAAAAAATGTTTACAATTGACATATAATTCTTAGGAGGTGTGAAGAGAGTATATTTTATTTCTGTTAGCATAATAAAATTTATGAAAAATTAGTAATGAAAACAAAAAAAGTTGATTTCTTTTAAAATCCCGCAGATTAAACTATTGTCAAAACGAAAATGCCCTAGATGTGTCAGATAAAATTCATCAATAAAAAAGTCAATACATTGAATAACCAACAGCATAACAACATTAAAATTAGACGGTCAAAAATATTTAAAAACATTTGAATCTAATAAAAAAAACAGGTACCTCGGAACTTCTCTTCATCACATCGGACTCGCTTCGCTCGTCCTCAGAATATACAAGTCATTTAATTTAAACTGCAACACGTCTTCAGACTCGCTTTGCTCGTCCTCAGATAGTGAATACATCCGTTTCAATCCTACCCATCCAAGCACTAACCATGCTCCATGCTGCTTAACTTTTATGATCCAACAAATAAATTTTAGATATACTTGTCCAACTGAAACGAAATGTTGTGTACTTATTTAATAAGTAAAGGTATACATTTGTACTAAGTTTCAACTCAAGTGGATTATTTACCAATTTTTAGAATTTTTTTAAAAAACCTGCAAAAGTCATTTAATAAAAATTGAACTAATGCTCATAATGAGTAGAATCTCACATTGATCGCATAATTTTTCCTCGGTTTATGATTTTTCATAATGTTTGAATCATTTTTGCGGGTTAATAACGTCATAAAAAATATCTCCTGGATAGCTCAACTACACCCATAGACTGATTTTTGTGCAAAGTTCCAACTCACTAGCATAAATATAGTGGGAGCCATAGAACTTAATAACACTTGAAACGGATAATTCATGTGTCATCCTGGTTTCGGATTTTTTGCTAACACAATACTTTTCCTATATACTTACGGTGAAAATGAAGAAAAGTAAAAAACCTTATCCTTTAAACAAGTAAAATACTAATAGAAGCATATTAATTTAACCCAAAGGAGAAACAATATGTCTTATGAAATACATGAAAACAGAAAAAATATTTGTAAAATATAAATTGTACGATCTAACACAAATTAGGAAAAAATAAATTACAATTAGTATATTATACTACTAGACTGTGGACTAAGTTATTTCTTATCCATGGCAATCATGTTTGTTGCCAAGGTTAAGAAAAAAGCACTTCTTAGTCATGTAGCATAAGCTATGTTGTGAGTGGTAGATGAAGATGGAAAACCAAACTTTTTTAAAAAAATTTAAAACTTTTTAAAATCAATTTTCTTCCATAAAAGAAATAAACTGTAATCTTCATGTTCTTCTTTTTATGTAAAACACATTTATGTATATTTTACTATTTCATTAGTAAGACCTATCAGTCTTATCTCTGGTTTCAGTAAGGTCTTTACAAAAATTCTTCAGTATAGAATCAAGACACAGCTTGAAGAAGAACAGCCTGTGGAGCAAGCTGGATTCAGAAAAGGTTTTTCTACTATTGACCATTTGCATGTGATTAACCAATTATTGGAAAAAGCCAATGAATACCAAATAAAAGTCTATATGGCTCTAATTGACTATGAAAAGGCTTTTGACTCTTTGAGCCATAATTTTATGCATGAAAGCTTACAAGACATTCAAATAGAAGAAAATATATTAGAAAAAATCAGAGAGTTTTACAGTAGAAGTAAAGCTAGAATTAAACTGGAACAAGCTGGACCCCAATTCGAACTCAAGAAAGGTATAAAACAGGGTGAGCCTTTATCTTCTGACCTATTCATCAGGGCTGCTGAAAAAGTTTTCAGGGAAGTTGATTGGGCAGACGCTGGTATTCTCATCAACGGTGAGTACCTCACTCACTTGCGTTTTGCAGATGATGTACTTGTTTTGGCAAAGTCAACCTCTGAGCTAAAAGAAATGTTGATAAAAATAAATAAGGCTGGTAAAAGAGCAGGGTTTAAAATAAACCCGGTGAAAACTCAATTACTTACTAATGGAGAGACGCAAGAAATAGAACTGGAGGGAAAAAGTCTACAGTGGGTTACTGAAGCTATATACCTGGGACAACTAGTCTCATTCCAACAAAGAGTCAGTAAGGAAATAGATAGAAGAATTTCTATTGCTTGGAAGAAATATTGGTCCCTGCGGTTCATTTTTAAAAGCTCAATGAACATAAGTTTGAAAAGGAAAGTCTTTAATGCTTGCATCATTCCCTGCTTGACGTATGGTGCTCAGACATGGGCCATGACTAAAAAACATGCTGAAAGATTAAAGGTAGCGCAGCGTGCTATGGAACGAAGTATGCTAGGTGTGAAGAAAATGGAGAGAAGAACAAGCCAAAGCATAAGAAAAATAACTGGTGTGAAGGATGCAGTAGAAGTAGCTCGATCAGCAAAATGGATGTGGGCTGGTCACCTGATGAGAGTAGACGATGATAGATGGACAAAAAAGTGACTGAGTGGTGTCCTATAGGCAGGTCTAGGAAACGAGGTAGACCAACAAGGAGATGGAGAGACGATCTAGAAGAGGATTATGGAAAAATATGGAGTCGATTAGCACTAGACAGAGACTTCTGGTTATCCAAGAAGGAGGCCTATGCCCAAAAATGGGCTTAGTATTTCAAATTATTATCACAAAATTCTTAATATATTTATAAAAAAATAAAAAAAAAAAAAAAAAATAAATAAATTAGTGCATTAAAAATTATAATTATTATAACGTTAAATAAAAAATTAAATAAAAAAATAAATAAAAATATAAAGTAAATAAATAAAGACATTAAAAATATATGTGTGTATGTATGTGTATGTATGTGTGTGTATGTATGTATGTATGTGTATGTGTATGTATGTATGTGTATGTATGTGTATGTGTGTATATGTATGTGTATATATGTATGTATGTGTGTGTATGTATATATATGTATATATGTATGTATATATATGTATGTGTGTATATGTATGTATGTATGTATATATATGTATATAAAGAATTATAAATCAGTTTATTAAGAATATAATAATATTTAAATAAGGATATTCTTGCAGTATTAAATAAATAAATATGGTATGTAAATAAAATAAAATTAATCATCTTGTTAATAATAAATGTTTTAAAGTTCTGAAAAACAGAAATATTGATCAGGGATAATGATAAGTTAAAAAATTCATATATATTTTGTGATTTTGTATTAAATATCAATTTTGTTAATTTATACTAACAAATAAAGGCTTTATTATTATTATTATTATTATTAGCTTGATTGTTTTGATTTTGCTGCTCTTTTGATAACTAACTAAGTGTGTCTTTTAAGAGTTTACTTTATCACCTTAAGATGTAAAAATCTTTTTTACCTTATAGGAGGTAAAAGATTGTTTCAATACTTTTTTTTATTACCCTTTCATAATAAAAAAAGAGGTAGCTATTTTTTATTTTAGGCTCTAAAGTTATTAAAAATCCATTGGTTTAACTTTTATCTAATTCCAAAAGTGATTGCTTATTTGATCATGAACGAGGGTTAATGAATTGACACCATGAAAATGTTGGTTATTCAAGTTTGAAAGTACATTTTACAAAAAATGAAGAAAACAGACCTTTACTAGCCAGTGAAGGTTTGCTGCATGAGTGCACATCGGGGCTTTTACACCATACTAGTTTGACAACTGGCTGTACAAATGCGTTTTGCTTGCATTTTCAGTACAGTCCAAATTATTTTCTTTTTAACAATAAAGTTTAGTTACTAAACTTTAAAGTCATGCGTGTTAAGAACGCTTGGATTATAATGTAAACAAAAGCACTAGATGAGAGTTTTAAATTCTCTTACGATCATTCTTCTCCACTGGTAAGCATTTTTTTTCAACACAAGGATTGATAGCTGTCAGCACCATCAACATTTTCAACCCATTTGAACAAGAATTTATTACTATACTGTGGCACTTCTTTAGATATTTATTCCCCAATGGACTTATTCAATTTGCTACTCACCTTCTTCGAACAGTAGACTACAAATAATAAAGTAAGTAAATTAAGTCTACAGAAGAATAATTTATTCGGGTTTTAGAGATCTTATAGATAAATAAGTTCGTACATTTACTATCGATACTAGTATTAAATGATACTATTGAGTTTTTTAAGTTCATACATTTATCATTTGATACTATCGAGTTTTGCAAAACATGAATAATTTACATAATTATTTTGTGCCAAGTTCTAAAACCCTGTGTCAAACTATTGGAAAGTAAAATTCTTAAGAAGTAGCCAAACTACTACATATTCAAAATTTTAAAAATATAAACAAAAAATGCTGAAATTTATTAAAAAAAAGCCTAAAAAAGAACAATACAACATAAACATGAGTATTAAATTATGAAAATGTCCTACATTATTCAAACAATATTCTTCCCTCCTACTTTATTACATTAGCACTTGCTAGCACATATTAGTTTGAAGAAAACTACGTTTTTTATAATTATGTACAAATTTTATTATATGTGTCCTATTTAAAAAATATCTATTGTCGTAATAATTAGAAAAAAAAAAAAAAAAACAAATTTTCTACAAAGAACAGTATTTCATTTATTTTTAACTTATATTTTGGTCCTGGGATTTATATACATTTTATAATTTAAATGTTATGTACAGTTTTTATTAATTTACTCAACGCTAGACTTTAATCTTTAATAATATTAATATTTCTTTAAATACAAAATCTTTAAGCTAAAAAAAACCAAAATTTATTTTTCAACATTATTTTACAAAAAAATTGTTTAATCTCCGTTTCTTTGAGATTTTAAGTCTATTTTGATATTTGTATAATTTTTTAAGCAGTATCCTGATCTATCAGAATTTAAAATTGACAAGACTGAATCAAGCTATATTAACCGAAAACGTGATTTTTATACTAAATCTGAATTTTAAATTGACAAGTTTTGATCAAGAAATATTATTTGAAACCAGAATTTATAATTTGTTTAATATTGATAGTGAAAAGGAGAACAAAAAAATAAAACAAGAAAATTAAAATAATTTATCTGACTAAACTATTTTTAGATCATATTACTAATATTTAATAGAAAAGTAATAAAAATTAAACTAAAATAAACTCAAACTACAGAAATAATAAATTAAAAAATATTGACACAGCTAAAAGTACATTTCCTTCTTCAAAAAACCTAATCAAAACAATATTCTTAAAAGAAACAGTTTAACTTCAAATTTATATTCCACAGTAAAAATAAGTCAGGTTCCATAAACTCCAAATGAGGTTAGTAAAGGTTTAAGGAGCTTTTTTTATATTTTAAATTAATTCATTTGACCAAGAATTAAAGGAGTGTCACTTTTTTCAGAATGCTTAGTAACTATAGAAAAATAAAGAATACAAAAATAGAATAAAGTTTCAGCATCATACACTTGTAAGTGTAAGCAACTGAAAACAACAAGTAATTTAACAACAGGCTATCTAGTAACGAGCACGATCACTCCTTGGATGGGGAACTGTTTAAATCAATACAAGTAATATGGGGTAGGTAAGAGTCCTAAATTGATGTGGGATGATATTTACATCTAAATCTACATCTAAATATATCGCTCACGAGCATCAATACCTCTTATGCTTTTATAGCACCAGAGAGATCAAAAAATTAGACGTAAGACACAATCAACTCTAGTAATCCTATTTTCTTAATTAATTAAGTTAATAAGATGGTTGTATTGTGCAAAGTAGAACAACGAAAATTAATAGAACTAAGTAAGGTAACAGAATTTTAAAATAAAACATATTTTTGATAAAAATATATGGGATGATATTTATAATAATAATAATAATTATTATTATTAATTAATAAAAATAATTATCATTAATCATTATAATTTCAAAAAGTAGAGTTAATTCAGTTTAGTGGATTAACAAGGTATGCTAAATGATCAATTCAAAGAACGTACTCATAAAAAACCGAAAAACCTTTTATACAAACATCAAAATAAGGCCACAAAATATATTTTAAAGGAAAGGAAACAATCTAATTTTTACACTACTTTCATCTATTTACATCTAATATTAAAATGTGGGTTTCCATAGTACACTACATCTATTCCTTGTCACTTTGAATAATTTAATAATTTGTTTATCTTTAAACAAAAAAAGAGTATAATGGCTACTTAGTTTTTTTAGTACTATTTTTGATATTTATTTATATCTCTTTAGTAATATTAATAATTTATAACAATTTTAATTTAAAAAAAGGATTTCATCTATTTAATAGTTTGATTCAGTGTAAAAGTATTACTTCTTTAAATAATAGTACAAAAGAGACTTAAATATAGTTTAACTTCTTTAATTGAAGTAAAGAAGCTAAAGGAAGCATTTATAATGACTTTAATTAGGTAAATAGTTAAAGCTCAATGTCATATTTGTATTTTATTTTGATTTCCATTTTGATTTTCTCAGCATTGATAACTTTCTGAGACTAAGGTACCAACTGATAAAAACTTAATCATAATACTTAATTAAATAAAATTTAAGGTAATGAACAAATATGAAATACAGAAAAAAATCGATGCAAGTTAGGGGAAAGAAAATTTTTTGTAGTTAAATCTCACTACTGTGTCTTTTGATAAATACAGAATAACATGAAACGTATGCTTGAAAAATTTCAAAAGATCCATCTATAATACACGTCCATTTAAATTTAATTGACATAAAAAATGAAAAAAATATATAAACTTAAAAGAGAGAATAAAGAAAAGTAATCAAATTCAGAAATTGCAAAATTCCTTTTTTTATTTCTTATATTTGTTTTACGACCTAATAAATCAGGTCTAGAAATGTATAGTAGCATTACTGGGATTGACAGTTAATAGTTGTTTTAATATCTTTCATATCTATTTAATTAAATTAATTCATTTTAAATTAATAAAGTACTAACGATTTTTAGAAGTGTCCAAAACTATCCAGAAATAATGTAAACAAGGCTTCATCAATCATGTGACAATAAATAGGAGCTTCAATTTTGGAATTAGTTTGAATCCCTGGTGGAAGTGTATGCTTTAAAGTGTATGCTCAATGGATTTGATTGATGGCTAATAATAAAATTATTATTATTTATCAAATTTTACAGGTATAACATTGTAGCTATAATTATTTATCAAATTTAAAAATAAGTCTCTTATTTAAGAAATAAATTTAATTTAAAAAAGAAAAGATCCACTACAAGTAAGAAGGCATTTCGATTTGATTTTTTTTAAAATTTTTATTTAATTAATTAATAATACCTAAATATAAACCAACATTTTCTCTATTTCAATCTCTTATTTTTTTCAGTAAAAATGTTCATCTCCCACAAACTTTTATTAATATTTACATTTTCTATTTAATTATAATCTGTTTACAATGCGGTGTCGCATTTCGAGTTGTATTATTGTTTATTAGGGTTAAATTTAGGTTTGTTAGCAGCCGCTGATTGAGTAGTCGTTGTGGTGGGTGATGTGGTACTTTCTTCTTTTTTCGCTACATCTGGTTTGTGGAAAGTTAACCTGGTGTTCATTTGTAAGTCTTGAATATTAGTAAAATTATTTTCTGATTTGGGTCTTGGAAGGCTGGCAGTCAGCATGTGTAGACTTCTTCCGAGTTCACTTATAAGTGATCTGTTTGCAACTGTTTCAACCGACGTGTTCGCGTGCTCCGCTTGCTCTGATAATGCGTTAACTACAGCATTAATAGTTTTACTTTCACTACCCATTTCTTCTTCTTCTTCTTCTTCATGATGGGAAACTAAGTTTGGATTCTTACCGATTTTATTTAACCTGCGGAAATAAAACAATATATCAGTTAAAAACATTAAAAACACAAATAAAATTGTACGCTAGTCTTTGCAGGGTTTAGAAGTTATAAGAACAGTGGCTAATATTCTACAATTTTTTAAACTTATTACATTCTATGGCTGTAATACAGTAAAGAATAACTATTTACTATTGGTTACTCAATACATCAATTAGGTACTTGACTTTTGGGATCTCAGAACGCTTATAAACTTTGTATTATAGATCTAGTAATCACTTAGTTATACACATATCCCTAAACTACCATTCTAGCCATTATAGGGCTTTGCCAGGTATAGAAACAGGTCTCTGGTCGCCGTCTCAGGTTTTGAATCAAATTTTAATTTCTCTAAGAGATCAATTGGAAGAAATCATTGTCAAGTAATGTATCATTAAAAATATAATAATTTAAAGAGTTTTTGAGGTGTAGAAAAAACATAAATTTGAGCCAAGCCAACAGATTAATACATGGATGATTATATGCATGCAAACATTTCCATAAAAAATAATACTGATAGTAGGAGGAAGCAACAGTCAGTATGTTATTTGTTTTGATAACAAAAGGGTAAAGTTGTATTAGTTTTAATAATAGGAGATCATAGTAGTTCTTCTCAGACATGAAAATCTTATTCCTAATTGCGAATTAGTAGAATTGATATGCAGACCTCATATATGAATAAAAAATTGCAAAATGCATTCTAACAACAAAAGTTTTTATCAAAAACTGGTCTCAGGTAAATTTAGACAGCATGAAGATGAGTCATTAGGTACTGACTCTTCTTTATGGTCCTCCGCTGCTGTCTATAAAACCTGTATTATGCTATAAATAAATGTATTCTCACCAATAAAAACCCCTGGTAAAGAATCATGAATAATGGATGATTTATATAAATTTAATGAGTAAAATAATTTAAATCATATTATAAAATAATATAATTTAAATCAACAAAATCTTGTAACTACATTTAAATTCGTGCAAAACATGAGGTGACTCATTACACTGTGGGTTCTAATAAACAATTTAAAATACTAATTATGGCGGTAATATAAATGTAGAAAGGGTTAAAATAAATTAAAAAAAGTGCCATTACCTTGCTCTTTGTTGTTAGTTCTATTTTTCCAAAAGAATTCAATTTCCAATAAGTAGTAAGACAGTTTTCAATATTCGATTGCAATGTTTTTTTCTCGTTTTATAAAAAAATGAAGATGTTGGAAGATTTTTTAAAAGTTTGTAAATATTATATTAGTATAACTCGAGAGCTTATTAAAATAAGTGTAAATAATTAAGCAAAAATAAAGGCTAACTGATTTAAATTAAAATATTGACTTATATTCAATAAAATTTTCTTAACTAATCCACAAATTAGGAATGATTATTTCACCTTAGACTGTGGACATCTTCAGGTCATCAAAAATTAACTTAAACACTACATTAACAACAAATTAAAAGCTTAAAAGCAAAAAATTAACATGCGCAACATAAAAAAAGACTAGAATTAAATTAAATATAACAGAAATAAGTTAACAAAAATCATCTTCATCAAAACATAAATTAAAAAAGTAAAAATATTTTAGATTAGTTAAGAAAATTCTATAGAATATAAGTCATTATTTATTTTTTTTAGTGAGACTAAGGAGAAATTACCAAAGTAAAAATGAACTTTAAAAAATAATAACTATTGGTAATCCTTGAACTTTGTTGAAAAAAAATCTGCGAAGATCGATTTTTATGGCCAACTACCCGAACTAGTAGCGCTTGAATGCCACAAATAGATATGTAGCTACAAAAATATGTAGTGGCCTGGCCGTTTCAGACATAATCCTATCCGTGTCTGAGTACATTAAAGACTAAATAAGTGTAAGGATTTATTATCATTTTAAATGACCAAAAACCAGCTACCTGTTTAAACGTTTTATAGCATTTTGTTATAACAAGGAACCAAATTTGGATTTCGGTCAAATTGTATAATTGCACTCATGAACAATGAACAAGTATAATGCGAAATTTGGTATAAAGTAATAAAATCTTTTGCTTTTACGATATTTGCATAAATGATGACATATTTGCGCTTTTATGAAATAAAGAAAGGGTTTAAAAAACATTAACGTAATAACGATTATTCATTTGCCAAGTGTGTTTTCTTGAAATAACATTCGAACGTACTAAAGATGGTATGAAAAGTATTTTAGTTCAAGATAAACTTAGTGGCGGGTAATTTGAGTAGTGTTCTGGAATACCATGTAGTAATGGACGAGATATAAAAATCAATGCATTATTGACCATTTGGTAACTGACTTAACAGATGAATTAATTATCTTTAGATTAAGAAGAACTAAGTAAAATCTACTTACTTTATCCTCCACAAAATGGGAAATTTGTTGCTACCTCCAATCGTTTATTAAATATGTAGTTTTATAGTTGCTGTCCAGATATAAAAATCAATTCACTATTGACTATTTGTTCACTGACTTAGTTAATAAATCACTGACTTAACCGATGAATTAATTAACCTTAGATTAAGAAGAACTAAAAAAAATCTACTTACTTTATTCTCCACAAAATAGCAAATATGCTACTACCTCTAATCGTTGAATTTAATTTGTACTTTATAGCTGGTCTAAAAACCGCATTCAGTAGTAAAAATGCACTACAACACAAAAAGCTTTAAAAAAATAAAACAGCTATAAAATTAGGTTATAAAATTAAGAAGTAAAATAAACTCGCTTTCACAGCCTTAAGAAAATTTACCTTTTTTGCTTAGCTATAAAATAATACAGCTCAGACCTTTTACAGTTTTTTGGGGGAAAAATTACTATAGTAACTTAATTAGATCAGTTTAAATAGGTTTAAAACCCGTAGATTGAAAAATTCTTATAAAATTTTCAAAAATGAAAGGTTCATTACTGATTCTTTCAAAGAGACGTAAATAAGAAAAAATCCTTACATTAAAATAAAAATTTAAGAATGAACATTTTGTTTTGAAATAGGAGAAACACCTCAAGAAAACATAAATAGGTGAAAAACAAATGGGCACAAAACGTAAAAGGTTGCCACTAAACGTATAGGTTCATTGCCTTGTTCAATTATTGCAAATAATTGTGTAAGAGGTACCTTAAAACATATCCTCCCTCTAGGTCCAGTCTTAATATTTTAACCTTCCTCAAAAGGTTATAAAATATATTTTACGTTTCACCTGTATTTTATATAAATTTATCACAAAAATTTATAAATAATACATACATATATATATATATATATATATATATATATATATTATATATAATATATAATATATATATATATATATATTTCGTACGCCATAGTGGAGGATGCATTGAGAAAGACAAAAAAATACGAAAATATCATATTATAATTAAAAAACATAAAAAAATAATGATCTACATACTTTGAAAACTGAAAACTAACACGGGCCAATATTTTTAATTGCTTGTATTGAAAGCTAAAAACTACGTTATTAACCAAACCAATAAATAGAAACTGCAATATGAAAAGGATAAAATGTTTTATTGATCTTACAAAAGGGACAAAATTATGGTTTTCAGATAGAAATTGGCGTTAAGAAGCTGTAAGGATAAAATAAGAATATTTCATCCCCGACGAGTATTTGTATTAATTTTTCCCCCTGAAATGTTAAAACCGTGTTCTTACTACGGAGCACGGAAGAGTTGGAAATGGTGTTTAATCATTGTTATCACCATTCAATAATGTCGAATAACAAAACAATTTTCAAGTTGATTGAACAAGTCGAATGATGGAGTACCTTTCAAGTTACATTTATAGTTCCTAGTACATGCCTGTTCTGCAAAACTAGGTTACATGAAATTACTTGAATAGTAAACACTTTTCACAGAAACATGTCTCTAAACTAAACAGCAAAATACAAACAATATTAAGGTTTCATATATGAGTGTGAAGGATGTACTAGTCAAGTAGTGAAAATATTGTCAACATGAACTCATAAAAAACTCATCTGTTTCAAAATGAAAACTGAATACACTACAGTACAATACAGCTCAAAGAATATCGTAAATATAGCTAAGAACAATAATATGTCTCCGAATATCACAGTATACAGTATTTATGCAAGAACAAACTCATAAAACGCGAACAATATAGTCTGCTTAATATCATATTTAATATTAATAATCTTTTATTATTATTTTGTTAGTTTTAATTTTTAAATTTATTTTTTTAATAATCGAACTCCTTCTTAATTTGAATATTGAATACTGAATATTATATTTTCATTTCAATTTTTTCACTTTAGCTCACTGCTGTTGCTAAGTAGATAGCAATTATAAAAATTGGAACAATTTAAAATGTTTGGGGTTTAATATAAAACACATTAAAAAAAGCACTCCTCTAGCCTAAAAATTAGAGCTAGGGGAGAACTCAAAAATGTAGAAAATTTCCAAATAGGCGCCTTAAAAGTAAAATATTTTTTTTGTGAAATGACATTTTATTTCACACTACCTAATAACACACTGGCCCGTAAGTTTTCAAAGTTCAAATCTAATACTAACACAAATAAGCAACTAGAAATAAAAACAAAAAGAAAAACCTGGAAAGATTTAGTTTATTTAATAAAAGGAATGAAATACAAAAAAAATAATTTATAAATAAAAATGATAGTAAGATAAACAAACGGAAAATTAAAAGTTTTAAAGGTCGATAATAAAGTAATTTTTTTATCGATGATTAAGAATTTTTGTTTTACTATTTGAAGCCTTATACAAAAAGTATCTTTAATACAAAAGATGACACCATAAGGGTACTTTACGGACTCTATAAACGTATTATGACATGGAGTAATGAAGACGAACTTATCTTCCCCAGCTAGGTTATACCAAAAAATGCCAAACGAAGGATATGTTACCAAGATAAGATACGTTCGACATATATTAACATAAGACAAACAAAAAACAATATAAAAATATCTAAACGATCAAACTTTATCATTTATAATAAAAATATTAAGACACGAGGAGGAAAAAAGCAAAATCAATAAAACATTTGAAAAGAAAATATATAAAGTATAAATAAAGTATATATTCTTCGAAAGGTAAGTTTCCCTTTAAGTTTAAAACGTGCGCAATTAATGTAACTATTGCAAGCATGCGCAGTTCATATCAAGTATATGCTGGTTGTTTTTGAAATGCGTTTTATGATAGATTCTTTTCTATTTTTTTATCCTCAACAAGGTTACTATGATACATGGGAAAAAGACTTAGTGAGTCATTCCCATTATTAAAGATCCTTGTTAAACACGGTTTAATTTCCCCCGGACGACCAACAGTCTTGGTCTAAAGATACTAAGTGAGTTTGTAGTTGTTTTTATTTCTCAAAAGTTATCATTTATTCCAGTTCTAGAGCGAACAACATTTCTATTTCACTTTTGAATACCGTACGGAAATTGAATTCATAAATAATAGAACAAGTGAGACATAAGGATCTTTTAGACATGAAGAAAAGTAGTAGAAAAGAACATTAAACTGAAATATTAATAATTTTTTATTAAATATAATACTGAAATTTAAATATGATTTGTACAGAAATAGAAAAAAAGGAAATAAAATACGGGAAGGCAAACAGAATTTACAAATAGAATCATATTCGCGGCGAGATGTGAGTAAGTTAATTAATGATCACCCGTATTTTATATTGAACGGAAACGGTTTTTACTGAAACGATACATTACAAGTATAACTAGACAAATGAATTAGAGAAACAATATACATCATGTAATGTGTCGAAGTACTTATAGTTTCAACGAAACAAGTCAAAAGTATTAGAGAAACAATATACATAATACATAATGTAATGAGTCAAAGTAGCTATAGTATCAACAAAAACCAGTTAAATATATTAGAGAAACAATATACATCATGTAATGTGTCGAAGTACTTATAGTTTCGACGAAACAAGTCAAATGTATTAGAGAAACAATATACATCATGTAATGTGTCGAAGTACTTATAGTTTCAACGAAACAAGTCAAATGTATTAGAGAAACAATATACATCATGTAATGTGTCAAAATATAACAACTTTACGAAGTTATTATTAAAACATAAATTAAAAACGTATTTTTTAAACTAAAGGGAATTTCTTGAAAAAAACTAAATCTTACCAGTTCTACTTTCATTACAAAATTATGATAAAATATACATAGAAGCATACAAACATTTATCACATAAATAATAATATTGAAAAAAAAATCTGGAAAATTGTGCAAAAAGAACAAAAGCATTTGAAAAGAGTTTGATTAAAATACTTTAAAATTAAAAAAGTTGTGTACGAAGTACCTTAAAACTTCTACTCACTGCATAGAATTTACTTAGCTCATCACCACCACTTCGGACACGCTTCGCTCGCCCTCAGAATACAGAAATCATCAACAATCCAGTTGATTCGGAGTAAAAAAAATCCATTACATTCACACTGGTTACTTATCAAGGTACTGACCACACGGTCAATTTAAAAATTGAACCAATATTGATCATAAGATGAAATTTAGCACATTTGTTAGTCTAGGGACGAGCGAAGAGTGTCCGAAGACGTTCTTTCATACAAATTAGGCAATTTTTATGATTATTGGAGAAGTGAAGCAAATCCGAAGTGATATGAAAAAATTCAAGGTACCCCGTAACATTTTCG
The DNA here is from genome assembly GCA_018340805.1 of Microvelia longipes. Lineage (NCBI taxonomy): Eukaryota > Metazoa > Arthropoda > Insecta > Hemiptera > Veliidae > Microvelia > Microvelia longipes. Next base: position 12,369,223 of record JACMZG010001893.1, read on the forward strand.
TCTAAGCCAATTTTCGACACAACTTTTAAAATGCTATTTTTTATGTCGAATGTAAAATATAAATTAATTGGCACAACAGTTCTTTTAAACATATAATAACAATCATTCATGCAAATTATTGATATTAATATTTCACTTAATATTGGATAAAATATTTGCAATTGTGGTTTCCTCAATTGTTTTCTCTCATATGCGTAATATTTTCTCAATAAAGTATGTAAAAAGTTAATATTTGAATGTTTTAAGAAAACATAAGCGTAGTTAATAACGCATCTGTCATTAAATACACTCTATCACTCTGTAATACAGAGGTATTTTTATGAATTAAACACATAGAACAAAAATAATTATTATGATGCTTTTATCTAGTAACAGTTATTGTTAAAGAAGGATTGGAGACTATATGGTAAAAGTGGAAAGACGAGGTTAAAATTCACAAAAATGAAAGTATCTTAAGTTCTAAGTAATTAAATCAAAATTTAAAATGGCATCTACATATTTAATTATTATTTTGTCATATTGGTTGACGCTGGGATCCGTGGTGCAGCGGCAATATAGGTAATACACAACTGTATTGCGTAGTTAGGCTACCCAAAAAACCTGCAGGCGCACGCAAAATCATAAAAATATTAAAACGTAACACTTTTTTAAAGCCCGGCAGCCCGGGCTATACTCTACGATTATCTGAAAAGTATTTGTATTAAAAAAAGATTTCGTTAACTTTAATTAATTCTTAAAGGATAGAAGATCCAACGCACCCGATGTGGTTTCTGCAGGGTGGATAACCCTGATAGGCCAAAAGTCCCTAAAACGGCTATTTTATTTTATTTATTTTTAGAATAAAAATACTTTACAAATCGCTAACTTTAACCCATGTCCTTAAAATAGTCTATAATAATTCCAAAATGATAATGAAATGAATAAATATCTTTACAAAAAATGCTTAAGCTAAGAGATGTTAACAAATAAAACCAAAGAACTAAATCTAATAGCAATCTACTCTAAAATAAAAACTAAAACATTTATTTCTAACTACAACATTCAAAGCATTAATAGAAAATTATACAAATAATAAATATTAATATTAAATTAGAATTGTTTAAGAGAGTACTAATTAGTAAGAAGTGAGCCACAATTCAGGGAACGTTTAGAAACTCTAAACAGTCGGTGCATTTTAAAGTCATAAGTCACCAGTAAAGTAATATGTAAACCAAAGGTTTATATATTACTTTAGTGACCGGTTTTATATCACTTTACTTGTTTTTAAATAACTAAAAATCACCTACAGAAACAAGCAAAGGTAAACAAAATTGATCAGTTGTGATATGCAACTGAGTTAATTCAACCAAAGTTGACCAATGTGACTAGTAATGTTTGCATATCTTGCTAGTAATCTTCGTTGCTACCCAATAAAGTAGTTCAGTCAGTAAGACATATTTAGAAAAGGGTTATGTATTAGTTTAATGTCAGTTTAGCTTAAGATTGTAATCGTAATCATCGGACCTAAGAGTAAATATAGCTAACATTAACAAGGCATTTAATTGATTTAAACTGATATTAAATATTTTTTAAGTATATGAGTAAAATCGTTTAAAAAAGTGTAAAATAAACTTGTATGACTGTAAGTATAATAAAATATACTTGTATAAATGTAAATATTAATAGAATAAACTTGTATAACTGTAAGTATTAATAAAATAAACTTGTATAACTGTAAGTATTAATAGAATAAACTGGTGTAACTGTAAGTATTAATAGAATAGACTTGTATAACTGTAAGTATTAATAGAATACACTTGTATAACTGTAAGTATTAATAAAATAAACTTGTATAATTGTAAGTATTAAGGCCAGATTAGATCTAAAGGTACATTAAGGATCTTTTTAAATAAAGCTAAATATGGAAGTGAAGAACTACAAAATAATATTACACATAAATTTTAAATTAAATATGATAACCTTAATAAAATAGTGGTAATGTTAAGTTTTTTTTCTTTGAGAATAGGAGCTGAAAATTCATTTTGAAAATAATTTACTTAGTAGCAAAAAAAAGTAATAATTCACGGGTTAGAAGTTTACTTCTTCTATCTATATGATGTAGGACACACATCGTACAGATAAACTCATAATTCTTTACAAAACTAAACAATTTTGACAGCAAAGGAACGGACAGAAGTTTTGGAGTATTGTGTGATTATGATGTCCTATATTGCTACAGATGTTTGGAACAGTAGAAGCGTAACATCGGATTTATCATCTACATTGACGCGGTCACCACGGGTAGCCTACTATTAACAGGAATTAAGTTCTAATAATATGAACAAACTAATCAAAAAAACCAAAACTTGAATAGCTCCAAAATTGTACCAAAGATCGTACGATAATATAATTGTAAACTAATAAAATTGTTGATTCTGGCCATGTACAGGTGCTTTGTTAAGAGAATTAAGTCAGATACTTGTCAATGTCACATATTGGTTGTATCAGTCAATACTGAAGGTATACTAAAGGGATTTTTATCTTCTCTAGCAACTCCTTCTTGCTGACTACGACAGTGAAATCTTTCAATATTAATACGGTACCTTTCGGCTGCAACGCTTTCCATAGTACGCCTCATTAGCGGATACTGGTCAAGTACAGCGTTGAAGTGTTCCACTGAAAGTGAGAACAGATTACAGTAGGTTTCGGCTCTAACACTTGCTACTCTTCTAGCGTTGGTTAACAGACAAATTTCACCGAAATAGGATCCGTCGCTTAAACTTGTAGCTACTTCTCCATTCAGCATGACGATATCTACGATACCTTCTTGAATAAAGTACATTTTAGTACCTATTGTACCCTCTTTTATTATTATATCACCTGTTAAAAAAAAACATACAAATATAAGTACAGTAAAAAGTATTAGTATACATATAATACAATATAACAGGAGAGAAAGATAGAATATTTCACGGGACTTTGGCATTATGTGTCGCTGCTCATGGGAATGCGAGCAGCAACATATAATCAATATGTCATGGGAATGTAATAATCACTATGTCAAAATGCCATGGGAATGTGATTATCACTTTCTCAATGTGTCATGGGAATGTAATAATCACTTTGTCAATGTGTCATGGGAATGTGATTATCACTTTGTCAATATGTCATGGGAATGTAATAATCACTATGTCGTGGGAATGTGACTATCACTTTGTCAATATGTCATGGGAATGTGATTATCACTTTGTCAATGTGTCATGGGAATGTGATTATCACTTTGTCAATATGTCATGGGAATGTGATTATCACTTCGTCAATGTGTCATAGGAATGTGACTATCACTTTGTCAATGTGTCATGGGAATGTAATGTTCAAAATTTACACTGATTTTATGGCAAGTTGAATACGTTATTTTTTATAGTTTTAAAATTCAAAGTAAATTGATAACTTAGCCAAATCAGACAGGAAAGGTTCTCTGATTATGGTTTTAACTTTATAAAAAAATATGGAACAAAAGTTGGTACATGTCTTAAAATAATTTATAATTCTGGCGCGGAGGCCCAAAAAATACGCGCTTTTTTGCTTATCAATCTAATTTTTACTTAATTTTTTAGTATATATTTCATAACCTGAGCAGTAGCGTCACAACTTGATATTTAATTTTTGATGAGAAGTATATTGACTAGTTTGTAGGGAATAAAGAAGCACTTTTTACTCCCAAGGGAGAAAAAGTGCTTCCTATTATTGGGGAAACACAATAACAACACAATAACACAGCCAATTGCATCCCATTTTTGGGGGGAGTGGTATCCTCTAAATTTATAAAGAGGACCTATTAATTTTGGTCACACTTTGTAGGGAGCGGAACCCAAAATTTATAAGAGAGGCCCAACCAAAAGATTTTTCTAGTTGGTTCAAAATCCGTTTCAGGTTAAAGAAGTAGTTTGGATCAATAAAAAAATGTTAATAATTTTTTTTAGGGCAGCTTTCACAAAATTTATAAGGGGTACTCAATAAAAAAATATTTGGTAGCTAAATACTTTGGTTCTAATATAAAGATAAGCTGCTCATGGTAGCCCAGGAGCCTGTGTTGAGCACCTGTGTTAGCTATCTAACACTATAAAATGTATATGATAATAAAAAATATCAATATATTCATAATTATTTATTTATTAATTATATTTATTTTTAAAATAAATTAATATAATAATATAATTATTATATTATTTTTTATAAGCTGAATAAGTAGTATTAAAATTACTTTATTATAATAAATGATTATAATAATTAATTTTTAAATAATTCTTATTTATACACTAGTTTGTAAATAATTTGTAGAGACTAAAGTATTTATAATTTCAACTATTTCATTATATGAATTTATTTATAATTTTTTTGCGACATTTCTAAGATAATAAGTTTTATAAGCTAAAAAGATAATAAATAAGATAAATAAAAATAATGTAATAAATTTTTTAAACATTAATAATAACTAACTATTATGTCTACAGCATATATTTTATTATTTTGTATTTTTATTAGTAATTTGCGACAGTAGAAAACATATTACATATTTGAATAAATCATATTTTCATGTTTATATGTCTACTTTTTCTCATTTATAGAGTAGGAATATAGGAAATGTATTGTGTTTTAAAAAAAATCCGAAACTGGGATGTCACCTTAATCATCCGTTTCAGATGATGTTAAGGCCTCCTAAGTGGATTTCACAAAGTTGTTTGTCTGTATGTGAGCGTGTGTCTGTTATCATCGAAGCTCCCAGTGTATTTATGCTGGTGAGTTGAAACGAAAATCAATCTATAGCTGTGCAATTTAGAGAATATTATTTTATATCGTCATTAACCAGCAATAATTACTCAGGCAAAATTTCGAAAATTTATAAAACGCGGAAAAATGTTGCAATCAATTTGAGTTTCATCTTATTATCAGCATTAATTTAATTTTTATCAGATGACGTGTGTTCGTTCTTGTAAAAATTGTAAAAATCAGAAATTAATTTAGTAGAGTTGAAATTCAGTACAAGTGTATACCTTTACGTAATAAATAAGTACAATAAATTCCGTTTTGATACAATAAGTATATCCTAATCATAAAAATTAAGCAGCATCTGGTCAGTTTCTGGATGGGTGACCGCTGGGAACCTCATAACCTAAGTAATCTATCGCCTCTCAGTAATCACCGTCACTATCACTAACCAGGAATTGAGAAAGATGTGGGGTCCGCCAAGTATCGCTTAAATTAAATATGGGTCCCCGGGGCTCAGAACTTTGCATATACTTGTCTTAACAAAATAGAGTTTAAAAAATGGGGTGTAAGTCCACATGTAAGCTATGTTTTAATATAGGAAGGGAAAAGAAGGGTTATCAACAAAAATTTGGGGGGGGGGGGGAGGCTAACGTGATATTCAGGAGGGCTTAGCTCTCCCTCTACAAGTTCGTTTTTGCTTAACCTACAGAATATTAAAATAGGATGTAAAAATTTAAAATAATGTTAAAAACTCTAACTTTGTACACCGAGTAGAACATTTCAGACGCACCAACGTTAAGTCCATATGGGGAAATATAGGAAGGATAATATGGTCCTAGACTTTCAAAAATGGTGTCTACCCCTGGGAATTGGATTCTTGAAACTTCAAATTTACTATTATTATTGTGGTACCTATAACCTAAATATAATAACTTCGTTACCACTAAAATAATATATAAACCAAGTAAGGAAATAAATGTGATTTCTGTCAAGCCTGGAATGTTGTTCACATCCTGTCCATCAGGGAGACGGCTTAAATTTTACTATGGGCGTAGCCATCTTTTTTTACTCTTGTAAATGAAAACAAACTATATACGGTACTCTAAATTTTTGTTTTTGTTTCATTAATTTGTACATTTTAGTATAAAATGTTAATAATTTGTGTAAGGAATACGTTTTGTCATATCCGAAAGAAGTTTAAGTGCGAATTTTTAAATACTAGGTTTGTTTAAGTGAGCGGCTAATGGCTAATTAAATTAAATTTTTTACGAGTGCACTACTTAACATAGTACATTTTTGCAAGTGCAATTTGGTTTCTCCCTTCAAATATTAATTGTAATTAGTAATTTAACTAATACTAATACTATAGAATCCCACTTTTACTTAATACTCGTATTCTACGGCTCCATTCGATAGCCTATATGTTTTTGTTTGTCGATACTTAAGTTTAGAAAAAGTAAATAAAATATAACATAATATTCCTGTGCTCGCTTCGCTCGCCTTTCTGTGTTTACTTATCAGTACCTAATTTGGAGCATATAATAAAAATAAAACTTAATATAAAAGTGCTAGCTACGCTCGCCTTCATTTTTATGTTTGTTATTACCTAATTCTGCAAGATAAAAATATAATTTTACCTTAAAATATACTAGGAATCTCTTCGCTCGCCTATATGTGCTTGTTTGTTAACAACTGATTTTAGGAAAGATAATTATAATATAACTTAACATTCTAGGACTCGATCAGCTCGCCTTTGTGTATGTATATCAGAACCTAATTTTATTAAAAAGAAAAAAAAACAGAACATAATATTCTAGGGCTCGAATCGCTCGCCTTTATGCGCTTGGTTGTTTCTAGCAATTTTTAACTATGAAAAACAAATTTTAACCATTATTTTAGGGCTTGCTTCGCTCGCCTTTCTGTATATGTTTATCAGTAACTATTTTTAAAGCAAAAAGTAAAACATTACATAACATTCTAGAGCTCGCTTCGCTCGCCTTTATGCGCTTGCTTGTTACTAGCCAAGTTTAAACTATAAATTCAAACTTATTTACTTTTCTAGGGCTCGCTTTGCTCGCCTATATGTGTTTGTTTGTCGATACCTAATTTTAAAGCAACATTTAACATATAACATAAAATTCTAGGGCTCGCTGCGCTCGCCTTTATGTGTTTGCTTATCAGTACCTTCTTGTGAGTACATAATAAAAAAAACATAAAACATTATGTTACACAAAAAAACTAAAAACACATTTAATGTAGATTTAATGAAACTACATTAAATCAAAGGAAATAAAATACCAATATAACCCTGATGCGGTAATTTGTAATTAAGCTATTGTTTGAGACATATTACAGAGTTTGTTAAAAACATCGAAACAAAAATTGTTTTTAACAAACATATTCGATAAATATTTAGCAATATCTTAATGAAAAATTTTCGAATTATGGTGATAGCGGTATAGAATATGGTAAAAATTTACCATTTGGGTAACAGTTACCAAATAATAATGATAACTCGCAAGAGTTTATCATTATATTGGAAGAAAGAGCAGAAGAGAAACATTTTTGTTGGTTTAAAACATGAACCAAGGTCCATTTGGGTAACGTACCAATCAATTAGTTCTTTGAATGACATGACAAGAGAGTTTGATAATTTTATTTAAATTCTAAATTATACTCTCTAACATATTAAAGAACAAATTATTTTGCTTAAGCTAAATCCTTAGAAACGACATTTCAATTTTATTTTAAAACTGATGGTAAATATTTTATCTGCTTAAGTTATTATCATGAGTTAATTGATTTCTAAAATTAAACAAAGTTGTTATTTAATTTTTCGCTTCTGTGTTTCATTTCAACGGTTATATTTTCTCAGTCAAATTTAAAATCATCAAGTACATTTAAATTAAATTCGTGCTATAAGAGAGTCTGCTACGTAATTATAGGATGTTTGTTCATTACCGTTTAACAAATGTGAATTTAAATAGGAAAGGCAAACTGAGTAACATTGATAAACAAAGTAAAAAATCTCGTCCCTATCGATCATGAGTTGCACTAATCAAAATTAATGACTAAAACTTTCAACCTTTCAGTCAAAACCAGAAGATTAAACAATACATTTACCACACAATACCCATTGTTTCAAATTAACTTTTTAATGCTAAATTTTCACACATGTGAAAAACTAAACAACACTTAAGTTTAGTGTTATCCTACCGACTGCGCAAGTAATATAACACTAACACTTGGGTGGAATATAACTCGCAATAGATAGGATTAAAGGTCGCCTGAAGAGATTACTCCTTCATCAAGTAATAATAATCTCTTTTTCATGGGCGAATCTAGGTAAAATGTATATATATATATATATAATATATATATATATATATATATATATAATATATATATATATATATCCCTCTTTCAATAGATCATGTTGACCTTTTTAGATACCTGGCTTATGAAATATCTTATATCTTTCACTTAGTTGGGCCGCTTGCATGGGCTATAGACAGGCAAAGATGTATTTATAAGAGGTCCCAGTAAAAAGAATATGCATTACTTAATATCGTTTAAAAGACTTTGCCAGCATACTGACAGGCAACTGTCGGCTAAATTACCACTTACATAAAGCTTGGCATAACCCCTAGTTGCCAGTCTTTTTAAAAACCACTTTGAAACGGATAACTGAGGTGACATCCTGGTTACGGATTTTTTTGCAAACACAATACTTCCTATATGCCTACGTATAAATGACGAAAAGTAAAAGAAACCAGTTAAAAGCAACGACAATAGACACCGTTCCGAGTACAATTCATAGTCTATTGAACTGAAGAACACATTTCATGTTTTTTTATGTTATTAATTTATCAATTCCATAAAGAACTTTGTGTTTCATCACATGAAAGGAAATTTCACAATTCAATAATATTGAAGCAGAAAAAGGTCGTCTAATTTTAGAACTGAATATTTGGAATTATTTAAACTTTAATTATAACAGACACATAGCTTCAAATAGATAATTTTAATTATTTACTTTAAATATCAATGATAATAATACTACTTTTCAATATTTGTATTACATAATATTTGTATGTAAGTAAAATAATTTTTAATGAGAAAGGTCATAAAGTACCTTATTTATTTTAAATATCAACTATAATAATACTACTATTTTATAATATAGTACTGAGTACTATATTATAAAAAAGTAATAATTAAGTAATTTTGAGTGTTATTTAAAAAAAAAACAAGTTGCTAAATATACATCTAAGCTTTCTTAGTTAAGAAACTTAGATCGATTTATCTAGCTTTAAGAAGCTATCTTAGTTTCTCAACGATTGGTTTTTCCAAAATCTAATCAGTTCTTGCTTTTGTAGGACTTGATTTGCGTAAGTTTCATTTAATGCCATTAAGCATTAGATTTTTATTATTTAGTTATACACACTTAAATACATTAGTTATCTAGAAAACAAAACAGGGGTGGTAGGGGGAATTAGTCTATTTGACTGATTCTCTGCCCTTCCCTACAGGGGGAGGGGCAGAAGGATACAAGGTGTATAAATCCCTTGTATCTAACGGATTTACTATGGAAACAATCAGCTTGTCAGATTGAGGACATGTTTTAAAAATAATATTTTTTTCATATATATCTATATATACACATACACACACACACACACACACACACACACATACAATATATATATATATATATTTATATATATATATATATATATATATATATATATATATATATATTCTTTAGTCAGTGATCTATCTCCCTTTCAAATTATATATTATATATATATTATAGTATATATATATATATATTATATATATATATATATATATCTTTAGTCAGTGATCTATCTCCCTTTCAAACCTCTCCATGAGTCTGACTTAAGAAATTCTCTAAGACGTCGCTAATATTTTTTTAATTTTTCCATTAAATACGAATATAAGATTGGAAGCAAAAACAAAGAACCAAAAATATGATAATGTCAAAAATGTACGGATGAGTTGTCAAAGAGACCAGAACTCTTTTAATTTATTGAGGTGTTCTTTCACTTCGCTAGTCAATTAAAAATACTTTAGGACAAAGCCAATAACTAATACATATTTATATTTTAGATAAAAATAAAACTTAATGTGGAGTTTCCATGGATGTTAGGTAAGAAGTGATCAGCGAGCAAGTAGGCCACGTCGTTGGACCCTTTTTGCAGATAGAAGACATAGGACTTTATAAATTAACGCCACTAATTTTCATAGTTTTGTAAACCAGATGGCATCAGTGTATAATACTGTAAATGACAATTAATTTCGTAATAAAGTCCACTCCGGATAGTACCCGCATATTTGGTTGGGAGTATGAACAATTAGTCAAACGTTAGAATTTGTTCGCTGCAAGCTTAATAAGGATGTGTGTGAACAATAATAAGTGCTACCAAATTCCGCTTGCTGTGTTTTCTGCATAACTGGTTGGGAGTACGAATTTTAAAGGCACGTATTATAATCCTATGAGCCAAACATTATAATTTTTCACGGTAAGCTAAATAAGAATATGCTCTGTAAATACAAATAATATTTATTCAAGTGGTTTCCAAATACATTGTTACGACGTAAAACAATCATATCCTACAACGCAAGACATATATAGAAAGAGAGCATTTATCTGGGGTACATTGTATCCGGGGTACATTTTATCTAGGTAAATTTTATCTGGGGTACATTTTATCTGGGTAAATTTTATCTGGAGTACATTTTATCTTGGTAAATTTTATCTGGGGTACATTTTATCTAGGTAAATTTTATTTGGAGTACATTTTATCTAGGTAAATTTTATGTGGGGTACATTTTATCCGAGTAAATTTTATCCGGGGTACATTTTATCTAGATACATTTTACTATGAGACATTTTATCCGGGATCTTATTTTGCAACAGTCACAGCTCTCAAAACGACCTTGACCTACAATTTTATTTTCAAAGTCTTTAATAGTACAACCTCCTAATCTTTAGCACTTTTCACTCTTAAAATCCTCCCAAATCTCTTCGTTTCACCTCCTGTGAAACGAGGTGTAATAAGTTATTATTATTATAAAAGATTGTTATGTTATACTTTTAGTATTTTCCTTTTTCCTTTGTTATAATACACACACACGCGCATACAGGGTGTACAAAATAAAACTTCCTTCCCGAAAGGAGGTGGTACTACAGCTCATTTCCAACAAAAAACTTCATATTATCTATGGTTCGATTCTCAATCGTTTTCCCACAAATTCATGATTTTATAAAACTCTTTTACTAGCATTTAGAAAATGGCAATTACTTTACATGATGTCTCAGAAAGTATACAATCTACCTTCAAAATACTGAATATGTTGGAAAGCTGAGGAAATTTCCTATAAGACAACATGGTTTTTATAACCAAAAAGTATGTGTTCAAGTGTAAAAAATAGGCATAACTCAAAAATGTTGACAAAAAATGAAAATTTTGAACTTTTTGACGGTACATTGAAGCTTAATGAGCCAATTTGAGAACCTCTTCTTGCTAGGAAAACTACCGTGAACACTGCTCTTTAAGGTGACACCCATAATTATACACATTAGTCGGGCTATTTTTTGAGTTAAGACTGATATAAATTATTGAAAAGTCTATTTAGAAAAATGAACCTTTCTCTATTGAACACAAAACAATACTGAGATAAATAAAATAAAATTGACTTGATCAAGTCGGACATGTGTCTATCAAAGACTTCAAACATTTTCAACAGCCTCCTTGCTTGAAGTCTTCAAGTTTACTAAATCTTTCTATTCTGCCATCTGCATGTTTCTTAACCTTATATACCCACCGGCTATTGGTCGCTTTCTTACCCTTGGGAAAATCCACTAAAGTCCATGTTTTGTTCTTTTCTAACGACGTTATCTCTAATCTCATAGCCTCCTGCCATTTAGCATTATTTGGTGAATTCATGGCATCAGAAAAAATTAAGGGCTCGTCAACAACTGAACATACCATTGAAGCTTGATATCTATCTGGCGGTCTTATATTCTCTCTTGGTCTCAAGACTCTACCATTTACAACCTCTCCTTCATTCAGATTTTGCAAACCTTCTTCTTCTACTGAGTTTTCACCTTCATCAGCCACCTCAACATCAAACCCTAATCCCTCAGCATTTATTTCATTAGTAACTTGAACTTGATTGTTTGACTCGTCAGCATCAACCAAATCTACCCACGAAGAACTTTTCTGTTTCTTATTACCTTCATTTTGCTTTCTAGAACCTTCTGCATCTAAAGCATTTTTAGAGTCAAGCCTCCTAGAACCCATAACATCATTCTCATTAAACACAACGTTAGTAGACAACACTATTTCATTACTTGAACTTACATATATTCTATAACCATCGTACCCAGAATAACCAACTAATATACCTTTTAAAGATTTTGCATTGAATTTCTTTCTTCTTTGGTTAGGAACATGAACGTAGCTAGTCACACCAAATTTTCGTAAATGTTTAATAGAAGGTTTCTTATTACACCACAACTCAAACGGAGAATTCCCCTCTTCACTACTTTTGCCAGTCAAATTTAATACGTACGCTGCTGTAGACACCGCTTCACCCCATAGCCCTTTTGGTAGATTAACAGATTTCAACATCGTTCTCGCCATATCAACTAGTATTCTGTTTTCTCTTTCTGCGACATCATTCTGTTCATGAGTATATGGCATAATAATTCTTAGATTGATGTCATTATCGTCTAAAAATTTTCTTACATATTGATTATTAAATTCACGTCCTCCATCTGTCACAATTTCACGAATATTAACTCCATTTCGTTCGGCTTTTCTTACGCAATTACAAATTTTATTAAATGTTTCAGCTTTGTTCTTCATTAGATATACTTGACGAAACTTTGAGAAATCGTCTTTTAACACTATGAAATATTTATTGCCTCCCATTGTAGGTTGCTCAGGTTCACAAAGATCTGCATGAACTATTTCTCCCACAGACTGAGCTCTAACTAGCTTAGAATTAAATGAACGTCTAGTAAGCTTACCATGAACACACGCTTCACAAAAAAAATCTTCTTTAATATACTGTATATTTCGTTTTGTTAAAAACTGTGCAACATAATGTTTCCCCTTGTGGCACAATATCTCGTGCCAGTCTCTCCAACTTTTAAAACCATTACTTTTCTGAACTAAACAAGATTTTGATTTCTTAGGATCTATGGGCCAAACTTGCAATTCGAAATGCCCATCTTTAGCGAATCCTTCCATAAGTTCTTCTCCATCATCTTCACTATAAAATATTGCCTTCATATTCTTTGAGTCACCTATATGACTAATTCCACGAGTCATTGATTTAACTGCAGAAAAACAGTTTCTAATTAATCCTGGCACATACAAAACTTCACCAAATGTTATTGTTTTTATAGATCCATTAACCTTCGACTTTAATTTAATGTTTCCTCGGCCAAATGCTTTCAGCTTGCTGCTTCCATCTCCCACAGTAATTGATATAGGCTTGTCAAAAACTTTTGTAATTTGTAAAATATTTATCACTATTGGTCATATGATCTGTGGATCCATCATCCTTTATCCATATATTTTTTTTATAAATTTCAGTTGACGAACTTAATGAGGCATTTATTGAAAGTATCACTTTTGATTTACACTTATTTTCATCTCCAGCAGGTTCTTGAAAATCTTTGGCCATATGCCCAGCAAACTTATTACACTTGTAGCACTTGTAACGAAACTTATAACCACAGTTTTCATTCACTTTATTCCTCGAAACATTTCCATATCTATTGTTTATTTTTCTGTCATTGGAATTTGAAACTTGATTAAACCAATACTGATGACTCATTGTTTCAAATATTTTAGCTCTGCACTCTTTAATTCTAATCTGTTAAATAAGTTCTTCAATAGTGCGATCAGTCTTGGGTGTCCCATCGCATGTCGTCACAAATTCTTTATATTCTTCGGGTAACTCAGACAAAATTTTATTAATTAATAAAATTTCTGGAAGCCTTAGGTTTTGTTTACTTTCAAATTCTCTTTGCAACTCCGCCCATAATGTACGGATCCTTGCCACAAATGTTAATAAATTTTCAACTGGTAACAAACGTGCTCTATAAAATTCTTGATTTAATTTGCAAAACATGACATCACTTTTCTTTTCAAAATTATTACAAAGTTCCTTTCAAATTGACTCTGCACTGTCGGAACACATTCTGACCAACGGCCTTACTTCTTGGGATAAGGAAGATCTTATGATAAGAATCGCACACGTATCAGCCTTAATAAATATTTTCATGTCTTCCTCGTATTTCGCGAACTCAACAACGGTAGCAGTTAAAGGAAGTGCTTCAGGTTTCTTAAAGGACCCGTCTATTACTCCAACTACTTTTTATGTCTAAGTAATGTAAGGATGTCTGCCTTCCAGTCCATCCAGTTGGACTTACCTTCTAATTTGATATCGACTAATTTACTCACGTCCATTATATTACACTTTGGTAGCACTAATTCTCATAATCTATTGAAAAATCTATTTAGAAAAATGAACCTTTCTCTATTGAACACAAAACAATACTGAGATAAATAAAATAAAATTGACTTGATCAAGTCTAACATGTGTCGACATATGTCTATCAAAGACTTCAAACATTTTCAACATAAATAAACTCGAAAAACACCCAAAAATATAAGTTTTTTGTATTTCATGTGAGTTAATTTATGGGGTCGACAAAACGTTCCACAATGGAGACCCAATAAAATAATTTACAAGAAATACAAAGAGGAGTGTTCAAGGTAGTTTTTCTAGCAACTACCAGAGCCATTTTCTAAATGCAAGTCACGGAGTTTTAAAAAATCATGAAAATTGAAAATGAGCTGTATGATCACCTCCTTTCGGGAAGGGAGTTTTATTTTGTACACCCGTATATATATATATATTATATTATTATATATATATATATATATATATATATATATATATATATATACACACATAACCAATACAGTCCTTGCTTGTATATATATATTATATATATACAAGGTGTTATATTGTATAGTGTTTTTAGGATTATTAAACATAAACTTTTGTCTCACACATTTTGTTTCAAATTGATATTTCTAATAAAATAAATAGTAAAAATACTGATCTTTTTATACTCTAAATATTTTATTTATAACTAGTTAATTACAAATTAATTGTAACTTTTAACTTAATTACAAGTTAAATAAAAAATAGATACTTTTACTAATTTAAATGCATGTAATTTTTCTGTTTATGAATGCAAGACTTCATGTAATTTTTTTCTGTTCATAATTTGTGAATTTATGATTGAATTTAATAATTAATAGCTTTAATAATTTTATTTCTAAACATACCTTTAGGACATTAATGAGTATGCTTTTAAATAACTGTAAGTGTTCTAATAATTTATCATATAACTTAGTATTTATTTGTAAGAGTTCCAATTATTCTACTTATTAGAATAATAAGTCTAATTATTCTACTTATTAGAATAATAAGTCTAATTATTTTACTTATTAGAATAATAAGTCTAATTATTCTACTTATTATTAATAAGTAAAAATTCAAAATTCATTTTCAATATTTTTGCCACACAGCGCAGAGTTTATAACTCTAAAGTGTGGCATTCTATCCTAAATATGACGTTATTTATATTTTAAAATTTGTATTTTTAATACAGGATATTTATTATAAAAAACAAAAAAACATGTGATTTGTTGAATGTGTGCCTTGAGGTTTTAATGGTTAATAAGAAAGATAGTTATATTATTAGATAAATAAACCAAATATATATTTGGTATATATATATATAAAAATATATTATATTATATATATATATATATATATATATATATATATATATTTATATATTATATATATATATATATATATATATATATATATATATATTATATATATTTATATTATATATATATATATATATATATATATATATATATATATATATTATATATATATATATATATATATATATATATATATATATATATATATATATATATATATATATATATTAATTTAAATATAATTATAAATTATAATAAAATAAATTGTAATTAAAAACATTGATATTACTATAAAAAATATAAATAGTGATTTAAACTTGTCACAGCTTCGGCCAAGTAGTCTTTAAAAATGTAAAAAAAATCAAAAAAACAATGTATACATGCTTTATATATATATATATATATATATATATATATATATATATATATATATATATATATATATATATATATATATTCTTTATTAGTCCCTCCTTCCAATATTACAGCCCTACCCTTACCCTCCTTCATGACCCCAACCTTATAAGCTCATTTTTTCTTTGAAATCTCACTAAATGGAAAACTGTAGTCAGCAAAAACGAGAAGGTAAATTAAGCGTTGACATGAGTACAATAGTACATAGCTTTTAAACCCTGGCAGACTTATTCACAAATATATACATCACTCTATATCTCTAGTTTTAATCCCATCCCTAATTTAATCTTAATCCTATAGCAAGATATATTCTTTAAGAAAATATCTTTCAATACACGCAGGCAGTCTTTGAAAACTTTTCTTTTGATATAACATTTTTACTTATTTTGACATTAAAGTAATATAGAAACTAAGTAGAGAAACAAATAAGAACCAACAACAGACCAAAGAGGCGAAAACAGGCTAATTCTTAGAGGGAGGATAACAACAGCTCTTGTCATTTAATTCATTCTATTCTTTGACTGAATTATTATTTTTTCACATTATTAAATATATATATTTACTTTTCCTTATTTATGCGCGAAAAATTGTTAAAAAATCATAAACGCAAGATGTAGAAGACTAACATATGCGCTAAGTTTCATCTCATTATCAGCATTAGTTCAATTTTTATTGAATGACTTGTTTACGGTTTTTTTTTAAAAAAAATGTAAAAAATCAGGAAATGATGCAATTGAGTTGAAATTTGGTATAAGTATATATAGACCAAGAGCCCAGGGGTGTTTTGTTAATAAAAAGTGTAATGGCTGAAACCGGTCTCAATTTTTCGTAAATACCTTCCTGAACAAGGATCTGCCATTCTGCCGACTCGTGTCGGATGGGTGTCCCAAGAAGAACGCACTTAAGAGGTCAAATTTAGCACCCAAATTAATAAAAAGTGTAATGGCTGGAACCAGTCTTAATTTTTAGTAAATACCTTCCTGAACAAGGATCTGCAATTCTGCCGACTCGTATCAGATGGGTGTCCCAGGCAGAACCTTTGACCCCTAAAGTGCGTTCTGCCTGGGACACCCATCCGATACGAGTCGGCAGAATTGCAGATCCTTGTTCAGAAAGGTATTTACGAAAAATTGGAACCAGTTCCAGCCGTTACACTTTTTATTAACAAAACACACCTGGGCTCTTGGTCTAATACCTTTATGTAATTAATAAAAACACCAAGTTTCGTTTCACTAAGACAAGTATATCCATGATTTTTGTTTGATCATACAAGTGAAGCAGCATTGAGCTTGGTAAGAGCTGTATGGGTGACCGCTAAGAATGAAATGGATTCATATACTATGTGAAGACGAGCGAAGCGAGTCCGAGGACATGCTGCAGTATAAATCCAGCGAATTGTATTTTCTGAGGACGAGCGAAGCGAGTCCGAAGCAGAGAGGATGAGCGTAGCGAATCCGATGTGATGAGGAAAAGTTTCGAGTAATCCTGTATCCGATTTTTTAAATTAGCACAGATAATAAAAGTGCAAAAACACTCTAATAAGTATAACTCATCTTGTGTTATTATTGTTGCCAATAAAATTTAAATTAAAAAGAGCAAATCCAAGAAGGCTTATGCACACTTATTCCAATTTCTGCGATATTTTAGATCCTCCTATTAGCTGGGACGCATGTTGCCATGTATAAGACTAATTAATAAATGCGCCAAGTTTTAACTCGTTATCAGCATTAGTTTGTCAAATGACTTGCGTAGGTTTTTTAAAAAATTGGAAAAATAATCTTATTGAGTTGAAATTTGGTTGAAATTCTGTAAATATATATACCTATAAGTAATAAATAAGTTCACTAAGTTTCATTTTAATACGACAAGTATATCCATAACTTTTGTTGAACCATCATTGAGCATGGTCAGTGACTGAAAGTTATTTTTTGAATTATAACATATATCAAAATATAATGTTATGGATGGGTGACCACTGGAAATAAAACGGACGTATTTACTAGCAGTGGACAAGTAGAGCGAGTTTATATGCGTGTTTCAGTATAAATTTAGCGACTTCTATATTCGAGCGAAGCGGGTCCGAAGCAGGATGGATGAGCGTAGTGAATCTGATGTGATGAGAAAAAGTTCCGAGGTACCCCTTACTTTGTGCCTGCATTTTTTAAAGAAATTTTACCAAAAACATGACTAGATACGCATACACTGAGCTTTGAATTAGTAAGAAAATGATGTACTGCCAATATAGGAAGGATAAGCATTGTTTGGAACCACCAATGGGATTGGTATCACTAATGGGATTGGTAACACCAATGGGATTGGTATCACTATTGGGATTGGTATCACTAATAAAATTGGTATCACTAATGGGATTGGTATCACTATTGGGATTGGTATCACAAATGGGATTGGTACCACCAATGGGATTGGTATCACTATTGGGATTGGTATCACTAATAAAATTGGTATCACTAATGGGATTGGTATCACTATTGGGATTGGTATCACAAATGGGATTGGTACCACCAATGGGATTGATATCACTAATGGGATTGGTATCACTAATAAGATTGGTATCACTAATAGGATTGGTATCACTAATAGGATTGGTATCACTAATGGGATTGGCACCACCAAATAGTGTCTATTCTACATATTTAAATTTGTAATTACGTTTTAAAGCGGAATAAAAAGAATATAATTTAATGTTACTATATAAATTTACGTAAGTTTCATAAACATAATTTAACTTAAATTTTATTTAAGTAATTAAATATTTACCTGGTTGGAAGACCTCATACTTTAATTTAGTTACTACATCCGAGACGAAGTTTCCATCCGCATTTGCGAAGAATGGTACGGAAGCAACCAACGACCTACAGTTGTAATTAATTACATCCTGGAAAAAAGAAACAAAATAAAATGACAGACTACAAAAATGGAATAAAATATAAAATAAAAAATGAAATATCCGTTTAACAAATCTAGGTTTTAGGACTCAACTGTTGAAATTTTACAAAGGTAGCCAACCGGGTTTGAAATAGGAAACATGTTTATATTGGTTGTATTCACAGCCTTAAAGTTGTCAGTGGCAGACCCAGGGTAGGTCGCCTTTGGCCCCTCTACTTCTTTGGCTCCTTAGGACCCATGCTCCTGGACCCACTATAAAGCTTGGACAAAAGGGGAAATAGGGGGGTAAGATGGGAGGGAGCCAGAAGGCTCAAGATAAGACCTAGCCTGAAGTAATGAATAACGGTTCTAGGCTAGGTTCAAGGGTTTTCGCGGAGTGTTTTAGTTAGTATGAGGGAGACCCTGAGTCCAACATTGTTGACAGACCGCTGTCTTCGTGCGTAAATGCATTTCTCTCTCTTTTTTGGTAACATTTTTCCCGCATGAAAAATTTAACCAAAAAAATGATAAAAAACTCCTATGGCTCCTACATTTTTATATTGTGTTAAAACGTGCATCACTTAACTTATCTATCTTAATTTACGTTTGACAGCGCAAATTGGTAAATTTTTAAACAAAAAATGATAATATAGAGCAAGACTGGATTGGTAATCAAGAATGTGAGCATTCCAAAGAAAATTCGCCTGCAGGCGTCACAGTTTATGAACCTCTGCGACAGTATTATTTCAAACTTCCTGAGTCTAACTCTACAATGGCTTATACTGAACTAAATAAATAAAATCTTGATTTGTATAAATACTAATATTGGTACGATAGCAAATCGTCAAAAGTATAAAAATTATAAGTAAAATAAATTACTCCTAACATATTTTTATTAGACAAGTACTCATTACTACTATAAAAAGGCTGCTCTGTCAAGGATATTTTACGGATTTTTGAAATTATCCATTGGCAGCTCTTGAATTTTTACATCTAAGTAATTAAAAAGTTCGATTACGAAGTCGATACGACCGGTCTAAGTGACCAAAAAGTCGAAAAAACAGTGGTCAATTGCCAGAAAACCTAAAATACGGCCACTAAACATATTTCAAGTAGGGAGTCGTTTCCGATGTACTATAGGCCAGTGAGTTGAATGAGATAATGGTCCAGTGTCGATATGAGGGCTCAAAAGCCTGGGTACTTGGGTTCAAATCCTGTTAGGGACGATCATTTTTATATAAAGTTGTTTTACCTTATGTAAGTTTATAACTACAAACAATTCTGGCGTGGTGCCAGCTATCAGCGGTTCACGCATGTCTGAATTTATTTTCAAAGGTTACCATAGGAGTTCCCGGCTTGGTTTATACATTACTTTAACATAGACGATCCAAAAATGTAATCATGATAATCCGTTTGCTATTTAAACGCAACATTTTCTTCAGCTTGCCTTACTGTTTAAATTGGTAAGATTCTTTACAATAAAAACCTTCAAAACTATTTTATGTGAATTAAAATTTGGTCATTTACAAATTTACTATAAGCTTGCGCTTTTACCATTCTCCTTTCTGTGGAGAATTTCTTTTCATTAATTGAAATGGTATCATGAAAATTATATACATTATTTTATTGCGGGTTAGTATTTTAGCGCCCTTTCTAAAACAACCCTTTCTGGGTGCACAACTAATAATAGGAGAAATTACAGATAATAAAACATATTCGAATGCATTTACAACTCTACAGTACAACTCTGCCTTACGAAAATTGGTAAATTTAATTTAAAAATACTAAATCAATTTCATTTGAGCACGTATCCACTAATTGAAACTTCTAGTCTCGGATACCTAAATTGAAGATTAATTTGTAGTAAAAACTAGACTTAAACTGGATTTAAATTCGTTTAAATTTATCGAAAATTTTATTTTGAACTAAGAGAGTTATATCACCTCTGTGTGTGTGTCTATTATTATCTAGAGTAAGTATGCTACATAGTTATAGCACATAACCAAACTTTAGGTCTAATTTTCCAAAAAATATTTTGTTAGGGGCATTCCTTTTCATTAATGACTCAGAAATCATTTATAAAACGCGTTAAATCGTCCAGCACCAGTGACATATTTCATATCATTCAGAGTTAGTTCAATCAGAGGTTGCCTTGTTTGATTTTTTTTGTAATTGTATAATATTTTGTAATTTTTTAAATAAAGGTATTAAAAAAAAAACTTTAATTGAAATCTCGGTTTCAGATTTTTATTGATATATATATATATATATATATATATATATATATATATATATATATATATATATATATATATATATATATATATATATATATATATATATATATATATATATATATATATATATATATATATATATATATATTATATATATATATATATATATATATATATATATATATCTACTATATACTAATAATAGTACACAGAAACCACTTTCATTTAGAATAATATGTATTTTACTCTGTTCACTCATTTACGTTGTCAAACAAAATTATGAATGTTGCATAAAGCCATTTATATCTTAAATGAGAAACATAGAAATATATTATATTATTTAATATATATATTTACTTTAATGTTATCTGAATACAAATAAATTTATAAGACGACGTTTAAGTTGTTTAAACATGTGTAGAAGAGATAAAAACTTGCTCAATGTTTTCCGGTTTGGTTGTTCTATTTACAAGAATCAATATTGAAAGAGTACGGGTTTATAAGTTCCTTTTTCAAGAATAGAATACCGCACAAATCCACATGCTTTGTGGCTGCAAACTTATAATTAGCTCGGATTATATCCCCCCCTTCGAAATTTCGGTTTTCAAAACTCGTTCCCGTTTTCAAATGAAAAGCCTGCTTTATACAGGCCCCATCCTTCCAGGGGGGAATAAATATTTAGATTATTGATAGGTTCATTAGTTTTGTTGAGCAAATAACCAATTTTTGTATTGACAATAAGGCAACGGAGTCTGGAGAAAAATAAAATTTATAATATTTTTATCATACGTAAAACGTTGTTGATAGAAATGATTTTTTTCAAGAAAGTTGATTTGAGAAGTAGATTCTTTTAGTATAAGTCTTGATTTTGGCTTGACAAACAATAATTTTGACAATTTTACAAAGATAAAAATCTATAAATAAAGGTCGATCAAAGACACATAAACTGAGAAATAGTGTCTCGATACACTACCTCATAACAGTCTGTTAGCATTGCAAAAAAATTGGAAGCTCGTACCTGCCAACAATGGAAAAAAACAAATAATTTTTACCTGTTTACGGTCGGAAAACTAAGCATTACTGAATTAATTTTAGGAACGAAAGTAGCATTTTAAATTTATTAGTAGATTTATTGGTAATTACATTACTAAATTTATTAATTATTAATATATAATAAATTATTTACAATTAAAAAAACCAGATTCATTAGTAAACATTTAGTTAAGCATAAAAGCTATTTTACCGCCCGAGAGAGTTAACCATAAGGCTAAGTACATTTAAATATCTCGTAACTCCCATGGCTGGAAAATATAATTATCCATTCTAGGCTCGTAAAGAAAGTAAAGTAGATAATTTATTGTGAACATTATTCGATCATTTTTTGGGGCCGAGGACTGTAAATTTCAGAGCCAATGATTGCAGTACTTTTGGGGGATCTTTTCCCCCTAGTTTTATCGGGAGTCCCAAAATGTCATAGGAGGGGGACGAAAAAAAGTTATTTGGTCTAAATCCATTTCAGGCCAATTTCCCATAAGTGCGAAACATTATTATAACAAATATTATAAAGTTGAAACAAATATCATAAAGTATACTATACCTCTCTAAGTTTTTCAGAAAGTTCTCCTAATATTGATTCTTCATCAAAGAACTTTCCTTGATACCTATGTTCAAAATATTCTGTGATCCGCTGTCTCATTTCTCTAGGAAGCTTTCTATAGGCCATATATTCTTCTACTTGTTTGACCTGCAAAATACAAAAGTAACACACAAATTAATAAATAAAAACACAAATCCATTATAAGTACAAGGTATAGATGTTGCGAGATATTTTTTTTACATTCATCCACACGTCATCTCATGAAAATTGAATTATTGGTAATAATAAGATGAAAAGTAACACATAGGTTGGTCTAATATATGGCTACATGCGTGCCGAATCTCATTCCGATCGCAACATTTTTCCGGGTTTTATGATCTTTTAAATTTTTCGCTGAGTCATTATTGCAATTTAATGACATCATAAAAAATATTTTCCGAATATCATAACTACGCCTATACAAAGATTCAATTATCTAGCATAATGAGCAGCAATGATAACATACACATACACCCACACATACAGACAGACAACCTTGTGATAACCCCTCAGGAGGCATTAAAAACACCAAAAACGGATAATTCAGGTGACATCCCGGTTTTAGATTTTTTGCCAACACCATACTTTTCCTATACCCACCGTGAAAATGAGGAAAGGTATAAATTATTTTCGGAACCAAAATTTGAAGCCACGCACCAAAATTTGAGTACTCTAAGTACTTGGATAGACTTCGGACCATCTTTATTCTATTGAGTGCTCCCGAAACACATAGAAAACGATCCCTACTTAATATTTGTGGTTTGCTAAACGCGTTTTAGGTTTTTGTGTTATTAACCACGATTTATATGATTTTTTTGGTCACTAACAGTGTTGTTATCGACCCCGAATCAGTGTCCTTTGATGTAAGACATAATTTAAGACGGCTAAAAATTTTAACATTAAAGTTAACCAATTTTTCAAAAATGTTGTTAACTCAGTAAACGGGGTTTAGCAGGTTATTACTCCACTAATTTTTCTTCAAAAAATACAAAGGGGATTAGCTTGATTCTCTCTCTATAAAGTAAAACTATTTTACAGAGGGATTAGCGAGTCATAACTTCACACATTTTCCTTAAAATAATACAAAAGGAATTCCTATGATGATTTTCAAAGAAAAATTACTTCACGGAGAGATTAGCGAGTTATAACTCGACGAATATTCCTTTGAAAAAGGCATATAAATTTGCATGACTATCCAAGAAAAAAAAATACTTTACGGAGATAATAGTTTTTGGCGGGATCAGTTAAGACTTCATCTGACTCAAGTCAAAGTCAGATGAAGTCCATCTTGATTTAACAAATACGCTATACAAGTTCTCTGTCTTTCTATAATTTGCACATTTATTTAAGTTTAGCATTTCAAGTTTATTTAAGTTTTTAAATTATTTGCTATAAATACTTGGAAGAAGATGGTTTTTAAATTCGCATCTTTTGAATAAATAACACAAAGAACAAGCTAGAGATGACCCTAACTTTCTTATCTCAATTAATCAGGGCATCAAAGCAGTAAGGTTTAGGAGGCACCCAACTACAGATACACTAAGAATTAAGGTTCCAGATTGGGAAGATGCAAATATTATTACGTATTATCAGATGAGTATTATTACTAAGTAGAATCAGGTGTTACAGAACTCTTAGATCTAATAGGTCTTTTGGGCCAAGTTGCGATAAAGGCTAAGATTTTTTAACAAAAATTATGAAAGCAAAAATTCATGAACTCTTATCAAAGTTGTATGACATCTGGATAGAGTATAAATAATATCTCATAGCTCACATCAACCTGCAAATTCCTATATACATCACTAGCTTAGACTCATATCAGTTTATTAAGTTACATGGCTTCAGCTATAACTCCCTAGGAGGCTATGTATTACCAAACAAATTTACGTACTATTTTTTAATATTTTGTTAACAGTGTTGATAAAATGACATTTCGCAGATTAAAAACAGTTCAATAATGACTGATTTTGCAGCCGTAAGTAGATAAAAATAATGAACGAATAAATTTGATTTGGATAAATCTTGGTCACGAAATTTAAATGATATGTAAATAAACGTTAAGCAATAAAATAAAATCGATTTGAATAGAAATAACTTCAAATCAAATAATTAACTGATATCACTCTGCATGAAATAATAAAATAACTTCGAATAAAACGAAAAAAACTTTGTTATATTCTTTAAAACCGTAGAAATAATTTAAGATTATTTGAAAAACAAACTGGACAAAAACATGAATTGACAAGCCAAGTAAAACTTGGACTTTGAAACATCCGGTCATAAACGTCTGCAACAGCAATCATAGAGATATTATTACTAGAGGGGTAATAATATAAAAAGTAACCTGAACACCTTGGCTTGTAAATAAAATCAAATAATCAGCACAAAATTACAATAAATTATATAAAAGAACGTTAAAAATACAAATCAAAAACACACAAAATCTGTGGGAAGCCGAAATGAATTGATTTACAGATCACACAGAGCCCCTGAGAGCCCCAAAAAGGTGTTTCGGGCCTCTCTATGTATTGTGTTAAGCTATGCCTCCTC
The DNA here is from genome assembly GCA_018340805.1 of Microvelia longipes. Classification (NCBI taxonomy): domain Eukaryota; kingdom Metazoa; phylum Arthropoda; class Insecta; order Hemiptera; family Veliidae; genus Microvelia; species Microvelia longipes. The sequence continues at coordinate 12,394,551 of JACMZG010001893.1, forward strand.
TAGTAAACATCTCTATGACCGCAATCGACTACGCTTTCAATTAAAACTTTTATTATTAATTACGAATTTTAAACCTTCACCTTCATTTATTAAATTTAAATAGTATAAAACAAACTGTTAATATTGAATTAAAACTGAATGATGAATTAAACTTACGTATCATTAACTTATAAATGATTAAATTCTGTTATTATCTCACTATGACACGGCACTTTATTGAGTACAGTTTAATTAGTAAGAAACGTGCTGAGAAAATTCAGTTGAGTACGCTAGTACTAGGGACATGGAATCTAGATTGATCTCCCGATACGCTGTATGTATCTTCAGAGACACGCGTGTTTAAAAAATAACCTTCTACAAACTATTATTTTACTTAAATGTTATCGTCCCCAAATAATTTTTCAAATATTTTTTTAGTGTAAATTTAATATCATGCAAAAATCACAATTTAACTAAATACATAATATGTTTCACTCCCTTATAACCTCAGTATACCTTCACAATAAAAAACGCGATGTTCTGGTGGGATTAATCTTAGAGATATTATTACTAAAGGAGCCCTATAGGTAAAAGTAACCTCACCACCCTAGGTAAAAATAGAATCAAATAATCAGTACAAAATTACAATAACTTCTATAGGAGAGTGTTAAAAATACAAATCAAAACACAACAAATGTGCAGGAAGCCAAAATCAATTGATTTTTATAACCTTAACTCTCTCTTGAAGGAGGTTTCAATGAGGTTACACAGAGCCCCAAAAAGATATTTCAGGCCTTTCAATGTATAGAGATAGGCAATGCCCCCTCTAGTATATATCTCTATGGGATTACAGTCTATCGTTTAGTTTAAAAATCTTGACAGGTCAGTTTAGGCAACGCTGATTCTTAAGAAAAAAATCCCTGCAAGAAGGGAGCGGGAAAAAAATATGTAAACAAATCAGGTTATTTTACCCGTATTTTCTTGGCGATGTTTTTTTTTACATTTCTTTTGTGTAGTTTTATTTTAAAATATAATTTTTAAGATTAATTTGAAAGTAGTTTTCAAAACGATGTAATCAAAAGAAGAACCACAAACAAAGTGAACGATTGCCGGAAAGAAGGTTTTTTCCCTACAGCGGTTATTGTGGTAGGGATTTTCTCTTTTTAAGTGAGAGGTTGGCAGCGGCTTCTCTGATTGGTCAATCCCCAAAATACTTATGACCTTGGGGATTTTTAAACTAAACGATAGACTGTAGTTAAGACGTCATCTGACTCGACTGACTGAACAAAAGAAAATCTAAATGCATGTGGAATACGATCACCTGTTAAATACGCTGAGTACATAGATACATACTATAGAGGGCATATCCTATCTCATTACATTGAGAGGTATGGAACATCTTTTTGGGCTAAACCTTATTGAAACCTCCTCCAAAAGAGAGGTAAGGTTACAATAAATAAATTGTTTTGGGGCTCCCGCACATTCCTTGTATTTTTAACACTCTACTGTATAAGTTACTAAAATTTTGAATTGATTATTTGATTATATTTATAAACGAGGTGGTCAGGTTACTTTTTTGATGATTCAAAATGTAACCTATGGGGTCTCTCTAATAACATACCTCTTTGGCTGTGTGTATGTAGCATACATAGAGATATATACTAGAGGGGCATAGCCTATCTCAATAAATTGACTGGCCTGAAACATCGTTTTGGGGCTTTCAGGGGCTCTGTGTAACCTCATTGAAACCTCCTTCAAGAGTGAGTTAAGGTTAATATGAGCTTCCCGCACATTGTTTGTGTTTTGATTAGTATTTTTAACGTTCTTCTATATACGTAAGTGTAATTTTGTAATGATAATTAGATTGTATTCATAATTAAAGGTGGTCAGGTTACTTTTTCGATGTTTCAGAATTTAACCCATAGGGCCCCTCCAGTAATAATATCTCTATGGTAGCATATTATAACGTGGACACATGAACTGTTTTGTATAAATTTAAACGAACTGAGATATTTGCTAAACTATTATTAAATTTGCTATAAAAATTTCAGGACTGAATAATGCGGTATCGAAGTAAACCATACGGATACGCTTGTTTAGCGTATTACCTATACATGTAAGACAATATAAGTTTTATAAAATGCAACATTTATTTAATAGAGGATCTATTCAAACATTTCAGCTTAAAACTAAATAGAAGGACCAGTAGGGTTTTCCCAACGAAACTAATAAATAAAAACAAAACAAATTGAATTTTTACCTATGTACTTGAACGAATAAAAAGTATATATAGCAAATTATTTAAAAACATAAATTATCTTGAAATCCTAAACGTAAAACAAATGTGCAAATTATAAAAGGACCGAGCAGTGGCATAGCGGGGGTACACGGAGTCACTGACCTCTGGTTTCTAGGTCACTAGGTACGGATTGATGAAGTGGGGAGACCCTTCTCCCTCTCAAGACCTTGGATCTCTGTCTCAGGGACACACATTTTTTGACGCTCTTATTAGCTTATCTTTTTGGAAAATTCACCAAAAATATAAAAGGTTATAATTATGTTTTGATATTGAAGCGATTAATTTGAAACGTACAACAAGCAAGCCTTGCTATAATTTATTTTAGGTTTCTTTGGGACTTTTTCATTTCATTACGTCACGATGTAGGTATTTTTGAGTCGAAATCAAGAATATTTAAAGTAAACCTTTATTTTAATAGCCTTAAGCTTTTTAAGGCTATAATATCTTTAAATATGCATACAAATTCAAAAGATAATATTACAAAATATTTATTCCAAACTGCAAAAGAAAAAAAACTTAAGTAAAAATATTTGCATATTCCTCAATAAAAATCGTTTACTCGCGTTTTTTTTAATGACATTTAATGGTATTTAAATCACAAAAAATACACTTTAAAAAATTTAATCTTCTAAGTACCTTAGAACAGTTCTTTACAACAGCGGATTCGCTACGTTTAGCTTCTCCACTTCGGACTCGTAATAGGGGAAGAATACTGTATTTGAATCAGCTCACAACATTGAAGGAATTGTCAACAAGACCAATTAATAATAAAAACAAAGATGTTGCCATAGCAACAAATACATAATAAATAAAATATAAATCAAAGTTCTTGGGGCTAATAAACAACCGAAATTGGGGCGTGTAAACAACCGAAATGGCACAAAATCGAAAAATCATAAATATACTTATGATTACAGTCTATCGTTTAGTTTCAAAATCCTCACGGTCATAAGTATTTTGGGGATTGACCAATCAGAGAAGCCGCTGCCAACCTCTCACTTAAAAAGAGAAAAAAATCCCTACCACAATAACCGCTGTAGGGAAAAAACCTTCTTCCCGGCAATCGTTCGCTTTGTTTGTAATTCTTCTTTTGTTTACATCGTTTTGAAAACTACTATCAAATTAATCTTAAAAATTATATTTTAAAATAAAACTACACAAAAGAAATGTAAAAAACATCGCCAAGAAAATACGGGTAAAATAACCTGATTTGTTTTTATAATTTTTTCCCGCTCCCTTCTTGCAGGGATTTTTTTTCTTTTGGTGTCTAAACTGGCCTGTAAAGATGTTTAAACTAAACGGTAGACAGTAAATAAGTTAAATTACTTAAAATTTTAACTTGCTTTCTAATAATTAAAACATTAACTTACTCTTTCTCGATATTGCCGCCTCGAAGAATCTAAACTTTGAATAAGATTTGTGGCATGACCGAGAAACAGAGCATAACAGGTAGCCCCGCTGATCATGGATAACATAGTTAGCCACATATCTGTTAAAGATTGTGGAGGAAACCTGCCGTACCCAATGCAAAGCATATGGGACATGGCTTTGAACAATGCCCACGAGTATTGTTCGAGCCAGAAGGCTTCCTGAAACATAAAGAAAACACAAAAATTAGTGGTTAATATTATATATATATATATATATATTATATATATATATATATATATATATATATATATATATATATATATATAATATATATATATATATATATATATATTCATAAAGACAAAAATATACATAACAATAAATCAGCTACCGAAGAGCACTTCTTGAAATCGGAAAGGGAATGGCTATGGTGACAAGTTAAAGGTAGGTGTCAAGCTGTAGACGACTAAAAATTATACTTTGGCCCACGGACTTGCGACCGGGCCTTGACTTTACGGAGGGTTAAAAAACTTATAATAATACTGTATATAGAAGGAGCACAGGACCGTAAATACAATGTAATTCCACTGATAACATAAAAGCCGGTTGACTGGTGCACCTAAGTAATGCTGCCAACCTGACAATAAAACATTATTTTAAATATTTGTCATAAATATCTATTAATGAAGAAAGATAGTAAAGAACAAATATAATAACTTAAAACACCTGCAGAGTATTTAATAAAACTGGTCTTAGATGGCAAAAGGGTGGCGGAATACAAGAATCTACATTTAGTTGACGAGGACTACTTTTTATATATAATTTTAATAAATACGTTAAACTACAATTTAAAATGCTTAAAATATTGTAATGCACCGATATTTATATTAGTATTTTATGAATAATCAATCATTAATTAATAATAGAGCATAATAATAATAATGCACACTCTTAATAATTCAGCAACCGGAAGTATTGCCAACTTTTTTTTAGAAAATTGTATATTGTTAGGGTGGCAGCATTACTTAGGTGCACCATAGAACCGCCTTTCGTGTTATCAGTAGTGCTTCTTCTATATATCGTATTATTCTAAGGTTAAAAAGGATCGTTTAGCGTGATCACAAACGCTTCCCTCGCCAGATCACGAAGTCACGAAGTTAGAAGATCAGAGATGGCAGGTATGTGAAAATCATAGGAGATATGATACCACTATAGTTAAATGAAGCAGATGTAGGAGGAAAACAATAGATGAATGTAGAACTAATAGGATGCTGACGATAGAGTAGGACGTAGACACATACACAAGATTAAAGATGACGAAAACAAAGAATAAAGATAATTGAAGGGCGAAGAGGCAAAAGAAAAACAGTAAGGACTCATTGAGTCAGGTCACATTATACATAAGAAAACTAAAGTCGCACTGCGATCATGTAAAACTATACATAAAGACAAAAATACACACACACACACACACAACACACACACACACACACCACACACACACACACACACACACCACACACATATATATATATATATATATATATATATATATATATATATATATATATATATAATATATATATATATTATTATATATATATGTATATATATATATATATATCTTAGATGCAAATGTACGAGATAAGTGAGTCAGGTCACATTATACATAAGAAAACTAAAGTCGCACTGCGATCATGTAAAACTATACATAAAGACAAAAATACACACACACACACACACACACACACACACACACACACATATATTATATATATATATATATATATATATATTATATATATCTTAGATGCAAATGTACGAGATAAGTGAGTCAGTAGTCACCTTTAGAAAACACCACAAATACTTCTCATTATAATTTCCATAGGTTTCTCTTGGGTCATTCCTTATAAAATAACACAGGTAAAAACATGTAATAGCTTCAATTTTGATATAATTTTGCTGACAGGTAGGCACCATAGAAGAAAGAAAAAATCCAAATTTTTGGTTCATTTGGTGCAGCCATATTGCCCCAGTAGGGTGGTGAATTTTCCATAAAATGTGTTTTTCAACATTTCTTTGACCACAAAAATGGCAGTATCTAAAATTCTGAATGGGTATGATTTTTATTTTTATTTTGGTGGCGCTTGAAAGCTTAAACATGGCCCTTTCAAATAGAATATACATACTTTTGGATAATTAATTAAAAGTTTTTATTATGAGCACATATAAAATAAAAATTCCAATATCTTAAAACATCCAATTTTTAAAAATTAGATAAAATCTAAAAATAGCTGAAACTGCACTTTTTTGAGTTGATTTGACATGGAATGACCCTCTCGAAAAATTAATCATGTTTTGCAAAATTCGGTGGTATTAAACGATACATCAAAATAGACGTAGACGCGTCTCGTAAATAAATTAGATCTTAAGACATAGTCTAATTACAATAAATTTTAACCTCTATATTATAAATAGATATTATAAAAATATCTTATACTGTTACAGGGCAATACTATCACCGCAGTAGAAACATTCTGTATTAGCCTACACCAATTTGAAACCTAACTGATATAAACATTTGTTGGGTTCAGCATGCTAGTCAGGTGGGAGGTAGTTGGGAAGGGGTTCCCCTACCTCTGTTTCCGCCCGGCCTAGTTATACTGACCCAGTACGCTTAGAGCAGCTGTGTGTGTAGGCCCTCTGAGTAAGAGGTTCTGCGTCCTCTAATAAACGAACTTGATGTTTTGTAAAATTCGAACTCTTAGTTATTATTTCGATCCCGAGTTGCTTGGCAACATATTTTTGGTCCATTCGCGCCTAGATGGATGTTCTAGTGATCTATTTAATCGATACAGTCCAGAATAATCGAAATCTATCGAGGTTATTTAGAATCGTCAAGTTATTTGAAATCGAAGTTATAAAACGTTATAAAAATAACTATTAAACCGTTTGTTGAACTTTAGTTTTGGATAGTTTCATGAAGAAATCATTCGTAGTGAATCGAAACAAGTCCTGTGTGGTGTATGTGGTGTGAAGATAGTGTTGGCGCGTGTTTGCAGTCAAGACGTGTGGATACAGTGCAGCTGTTGTATAGTCGGTGCACCCCCACTACAGACCTAGTACAGTCTTTATACAAAGTCCTAGCTCTTTGTAACAGGTTCAGCGTTCAGATTGATATTTCTTCTTATCTCATTTCCTGTCCATTGTTCCCGTTCAAAACTAAGAATATTTCTTTTAAAACTTTTACAAAAATCATAAAATCATTTCAGAATATTTTTACATTTTTTTTATTCAAAATTATTTTCATTTATATTTATAATTATTATTTTTAAGACTTATTATTGTTTTAAATACGTAATAATTTACTCATTCAAACCCTTTTTTATTCGTTCATGTTTTTATTTAATCGTATGTTAAATTTTGATTTTAAAATCAAATTTACATTTTATTTGCTAATCGTTCGTTTGAATTACAATCGTTTAATCGTTAAAAATTCCTTAATTAATGGAAGTTACTTATTCGTTTGTTATTTATTTAACCGTTAGTTGCAACCGTATTTTTTAATGGTAGCTTATTCGATTTTATATTCGATATTTGAATTTTATTTCCTATTCGATAATTTTTATTCAAAGTTTTATTCGTTATTCGAGAATTTATTCGATTATTTTCTATTTAAAATCTTTGAGAGTATTCGTTTCGATACTTTTAAGTTAAATATCGATATTTACGCGATATTTATATATGTTTTAGTTATTTTAGTCGTATTCGATATATGTTTATTCGCTTGTTCAGGTTGTTGATTCGAGTTGTTTCTTTATTCGTTTTGTGGTTTATTTATTGTATAATATACAATCGTTTTATTTTATTCGCCATTGCGGTAATCAAATTTGTTTTACTTAACGCCTTAAAAGCAATCGAGATCTTTCCTTTTAATAATTTCATTAATGCCGAGGAAAAAACTAAAAATTCAAGATAACGTTGCTAAACCGAATTCCTCTTTATCTAGTAAAATGTCTAATCAACGCAAACGATTAACCAAACGTTTAGCAAGTGCTAACGAATTCGCTTTAACTTTCGACTTGTCTACGGGACAAGAGGGTATAAACGAATTAAAATCGCGTCTCGAGATTTTGAAAACGTCTTGGGATAAATACGACGAGTTGGAGGATGTCAGTGAGGAAGGAACAGCTGAAAGAGAAGCATTCGAAACTTTGTATCACGCTACGAGAGCCAAAATCACCTCTATTGTCGAAAAATGGGAAGCGGATATCAAAGTAACTAATGTAACTCAGTCGCTTGGTTCTGTTAACGTTTCTGGTGGTACTTCGGGCTCGGTACACTTGAAGCCAATCGATATCGCTCCTTTCAACGGGGAGTACGACAAATGGGTTACTTACAAAGATACGTTCGTGTCCATGATACATAATAACAAGTCTTTGTCACCTGTAGAAAAGTTTTACAGACTTAGAGGCTCGCTAAGAGGTGAGGCTTTGTCACTTCTTGAAAACCTGGAAACTTCAAACGATAACTACATTGTTGCTTGGAACCTTCTAACTAATCGGTATGAAAACAAAAGAATTATCGTCGCCAAACATATAAAATCGTTATTTGATATAGCAAAAATCGAGAAACCATCAGGTAAAGCTGTTAGAGCTCTTTCTAATAGCTTATTTAAACATTTAAACGCGCTCAAGGCTTTGGAGCAGCCCACAGACCAGTGGGACGCTATTATAGTACACCTTGTTATATCAAAATTAGACATTGTTTCCCTCAAGGAATGGGAAAATTCTCTAGAAGGTGAAAATCTTCCTACTGTTTGTCAACTAAATAAATTTCTTCTACATCGTAGTCAGGTATTAGAGGCGATAGAATTGAACAAGCAGCTTTTTACTAAACCTTTGGGAAAAGCCCAAGACGACAGCAGTTATGCTAAGGTTAAATCGGCTTCGTCCAGCAGTAATGCTAATAAAAATAATTCATATAAATCTACTCGGTCTTCACACATGTCGACGGTAAAAAATCGAGAGTGTCTAATGTGTGCGGGTTCACATCCGATTTATCGGTGCGAAAAATTTAAATCGTTGCCTCTGTCTGAAAGGTGGAGAAAGGTCCGGGAGTGGCAGGTATGTTATAACTGTCTACTCAAGGGAAATCACTCAGTAAGGGAGTGCGGTGCTGGAGGTTGTAAGGTGTGCCAATCGAAATTTCATAACACGATTCTGCACAGTGATAATCGTAATCAGCATTCTGAAGAATCTAACCAATCGAAGGCTCAAATTTCCAACAATCACATGATCGGTGATGGTTCAGATACTAATGTGTTATTATCGACAGCACTCATTCTGGTTAAAACTAAACGGGGAGATTTTGCTGTAGGTCGTGCATTACTCGATTCGGGTAGCGACACAAATCTTATGAGTGAATCTTTTGCTCAAATAATCGGGTGTAAGCGTGATAAGGTAAACGTCAAGATATGTGGAGTCGACCAGAGTGGCCTTGAAGTATCTTCTTCTATTCGAACTGACATAAAATCTTGTCATTATGAATTTTCTTCTAATTTAAAATTCTTGGTTGTGCCTAGAGTCAACACTAGAATACCTCAGACTAAAGTAGACTTGCAGGAACTTAAAATACCTCATAATGTTTCTTCTGCTCTTGCAGACCCGAACTTTCATATACCTGACAAGGTCGATTTGCTCATCGGAGCTGAACTGTTCTATGAAATTCTTCAAAACAAACGTATTCGATTACATAATTCATCCATCATTCTGAGGGAAACGTCATTTGGGTGGATAGTGACAGGCTCCATCTCACCCACCCAGTATAAACGTGTGTCGTGTCATCTCACTGTTACAAATAATACTTTAGAAAACCAAATTGAAAAATTTTGGAAAATCGAAAATGACTTGAATGACAACGAACCAGCTCTGACTCAGGACGAGCATTTCTGCGAAACCCACTTTAAAGAAACTATAAAACGAGACGAAACTGGGCGTTTTGTAGTTACATTACCTATGAAACAACCAGCTAGTGAGTTAGGAGAATCGATAGAGATAGCGTTAAAACGTTTCAAATCTCTAAATAAGAAACTTAATCTTAACTCTGAGTTGAAGAAAGGCTATTTTCAATTTATGGATGAATACCTGGAACTAGGGCATATGGTAAAGGCACCTTTGTCTACTGAATCGAATCAAAATATTAGGTATTACATTCCGCATCACGCTGTGCTGAGACCTGAGAGCTCTTCTACAAAACTGAGAGTGGTTTTCGATGCCTCATCTAAAACCTCATCCGGAACTTCTCTTAACAATATTCTTCACGTCGGACCGGTCGTGCAAGATGACCTGCTGTCAAATATTATTCGTTTCAGAACTCATACATATGTGATAACCGCAGATATTACTAAAATGTATCGACAACTAGTGTTAGAACCTAGTCAGAGGGATTTGCATCGTATTCTGTGGTGGAGTGATAGCAACTGCAAAGATATATCCGAATTTCAACTTACCACTCTGACTTATGGAACTGCACCGGCTTCGTTCATTGCTACTCGGTGCTTGAAGGAGTTAGCGATCCAAAATCGTGCTCAATATCCGCTGGCGTCTCACATAATTGAGAAGGATTTTTATATGGATGATGGATCCTTTGGATTCGAGTGTAAGGAGTTAGCTATCAGCACAACACACGAAATAATCGACATTCTGGATAGTGCTGGAATGAAACTACGGAAATTTTCGTCCAATAATCAAGAAATTTTATCGGTTTTTCCCGAGGAAGATCGAGAGACTCTTAAATACATTTCATTAGATAGTGAAGGAGTAGTTAAGACGTTAGGACTCGCGTGGAATCCTCAACGCGATTGTTTCTTGTACTTAAATTCGACTACGATCGATCCTGCTGAAGTTGTGAACAAGCGGACAGTCCTTCGTGACATAGCTCGAATATTCGACCCTTTGGGTTTAATCGCGCCTATAGTTCAGGCGAAAATAATAATGCAAAGGACCTGGGAGCTTAAAGTTACTTGGGACGAGCCTTTGCCTCCTGATTTTTTACTTCAGTGGAATAACTTCCGAGCCCAGCTTAGTGAACTCCATCAAATTCACATTGACCGTCACATCTGCCCTTCTGGAAAGGAAAATTATATGGAAGTCCATGGGTTTTGTGATGCTTCCGAAGTCGCTTATGGAGCTTGTTTATATTTGCGACAAATAAATCAAGATCAAGAAATCACATCTATACTTATCACATCAAAATCAAAAGTGGCTCCTATAAAACATACTTCTTTACCACGTCTTGAGCTATGTGGTGCTCTACTATTAGCTCTGTTAATTAAGAAGGTGGTGCCTCAGCTACTACTTGACATTGATCGAGTCGTGTTGTGGACAGATTCAACTGTGGTTTTAGGTTGGCTGAACACAACTTCGAGATTAAAAACTTTTGTTAGTAACAGGATTTCTCAGATCCATAACATTACAGATGTGTCTAGTTGGCGGCATGTCCGAAGTGAAGACAATCCTGCAGACCTAGTATCTAGGGGTGTGTCTGTTCTTGACTTACGTAATCGTGGATTATGGTGGCATGGGCCTTCATGGCTATGCTCTCCTGAGGACACTTGGCCTTCCTCAAATATTTCCATATCCGACATAGAAGTCCCAGAAACGAAACTTGTTAGTAATACTGTTTTTGTGTCTACAGTTTGTGAATCGTACTACTCCAAATTCTCCTCATTTTCTAAATTCGTAAGAGTATTTAGCTACGTTCTTCGTTTTATTCGAAACTCCAGAAAGCAACTGTTTCAAACCTCTTCTATACACCTTACACCATCTGAAACAGAATCTACAGTAAAATATTTTATTAAACAAATTCAATCGGAACATTTTAAATCAGAAATCAAGGCTTTAAAAAATAATACTTACGTGAAACCTAAGAGTAGTATTAAACAGCTTCACCCATTCTTAGATCCTGAAGGAATGCTGAGAGTGGGCGGTAGATTGTCTAAGTCTAACTTAAACTTTGCTAGGAAATATCCTTTGGTACTCCCATCTAATCACACATTTACGAAGCTGCTAATCGCTAACGAGCACAAACGTCTGCTACATGCTGGTCCTACGGCTTTGCTAGCATCTATTCGACGACAATACTGGCCACTTCGAGGTAGAGACCTCGTGAGGAGGGCATGTCACGAATGCATGAAGTGTTTTAAGGTTAAACCCAAGGAAGTAACACAAATAATGGGTGACTTACCTGCCCACAGGGTGGAACCATCCAGACCTTTCATCAACAGTGGTGTGGACTACTGTGGCCCGTTCCTGATGAGGTCGGGAGAAAGAAGAAATTCTAAAATTACTAAGGTTTATGTTTCCGTTTTTATTTGCTTATGCACAAAATCGATTCACCTCGAATTAGTAACCGATTTAACTTCCGAATCGTTTTTAGCTGCTTTTTCGCGTTTCACTAGTCGGCGGGGTAAATGCGCGCATTTATACTCGGATAATGCTACCACGTTTGTCGGTGCGCATAATGAATTAAACGATTTAAAGGAATTAATAACCTCCGACGCTTGCAAAGATAAATTTTTAAAATACTTATCCGAAGACGGTACAGTTTGGCATCCGTCGCCTGCCAAATCGCCTCATACTAACGGTTTAATGGAAGCGGCCGTAAAATCATTTAAATATCATTTCAAACGTTGCGCGGGTAATGAGAAATTAACATTCGAACAACTTAACACTTTAACAATTCAAATCGAAGCGTGTTTAAATTCCCGTCCTTTGACACCCTTATCATCCGATCCTTCCGATTATTCCCCGTTAACTCCTAGTCATTTCCTGGTAGGAGAAGCTTTAACTTCACCAATGGAACCGGATCTAAAACCGTTAAGGGAAAATTCTTTGTCAAAGTGGCAAAAAATCTACAAACTAAAACAAGTATTCTGGAGTCGGTGGTCGAACGAATATTTGTCTGGTCTTCAAATTCGAGCTAAATGGCGGTCAGAATCACCTAATCTGCAAGTGGGTAGAATGGTCTTGCTGAAGGAAGACAATTTACCTCCCCTTCTTTGGAAAATTGGCAGAATCGTGAGACGCATCCTGGTAGTGACGGGCTCGTCAGAGTTGTATCTGTTCAGACGACTAGCGGTACAGGAAAAGAGCAGTGAACAGAGTCTGTCCATTACCCATCGAAGATGAGTCTTCTATTAAAAACTTCGAAGACGATACCGAGAATAATTTATCGGAGTAGTAGTAGCTAGTGTTATTGATTTCTATTTAGTTTAAGTTTATTTTATTTTATTTTTGAATCGTTAAGTTTGATATTTTGGCTTTGATTAGCTATTGATGTTTTTCTAAATTTCGTAGTAAATTTAAATCGATGTATAGATTGATATTTTCAGTTATTTTTACTTGATTTGTAATTAGTTATTAAGCCCTCAGGGCACTTACAGTGAAAAGATTTTTTCCAATCTTTTCACGGGGGGCCATTATGTTGGGTTCAGCATGCTAGTCAGGTGGGAGGTAGTTGGGAAGGGGTTCCCCTACCTCTGTTTCCGCCCGGCCTAGTTATACTGACCCAGTACGCTTAGAGCAGCTGTGTGTGTAGGCCCTCTGAGTAAGAGGTTCTGCGTCCTCTAATAAACGAACTTGATGTTTTGTAAAATTCGAACTCTTAGTTATTATTTCGATCCCGAGTTGCTTGGCAACAACATTTAACAAGTATATAATATAACCTCATCAACCTTCCAAAGTAACCTTCTTACAGCTTATCCGTTTATTTTTACTTATCTGTATGTGTAAGTGTCTGTTGTAATCGTAGCTTCCAGTGTATTTATGCAAGACAGTTGAAACTAACAAAAACATTTTTTGGGTCTAGTCGTGTTATGGAAAAAATAATTTTTTTATGACGTTATTAACCAGAAGTAATGACACAAAAATTTTTGAAAATTTTTAAAACGCGGAAAATAGTTTTGATCAGTTTAAGATTTGGCACGTATTTAGTCACATGAGCCAAATTTCATCTAATTAATTATCTGCATTAGTTCATTTTATATCAAATGCCTTGCACACGTTTTTAAAAATCAACAAATTTTCTGCAATATCAGTTTAATATAATTATGAATTGCAAGTATGAATAATTACATTTTTTAGTTTAAGAGCAATGCAAGCAGAAAAATATAGAAATTTTAACAATAATATAGCTTATAAACAAAAAAAGTTCTTCAAAAATTTCCGTATAAGTTGTGTAATACTAGCTATAAAAATCACACGCGAGCCGAAATAAAGCGAAGCGAGTCAAAGATTTGTAGCTTTAAGGTGGACGGGTCTGAAGCCGGTCGCTTTCTTTTTACGGTCTTAAAAAGCTCTGAGCGAGTTTAAAAGAAATGGTATAATGCAAAATTAAGGACAAAGCAAAGTATATAGGGCCTGAACAATTTTGGCCTGAACAAGTGCTGATTCAAACCTTAATTTCCTTGCTGTTTCATATTTTTTTTCTCAAATAAGTTTCGTTAATCCGTATTCGTTATTAAGTATATCCATGATTTTTGATGGATCATAAAAGGTAAGGAGCATCGAGCGTGGCCAATGCCAGGATGGGTGACTGCTGGGAATGAAACGGATGTAATTACAATGCAAGGACGAGCGAAGCGAGTATGAAGATGTCTAATAGTATAAATTTAACGACTTGTATATTCTGAGGATGAGCGAAGCGAGTCCCAAGTATGGAAGATGAGCGTAGCAAATCCGATGTGATGAGGAAAAGTTCCGAGGTACCTCGTATTCGATTTTCTTTATATAGTTATTATTACTATTTTATTTATTTAGTTAATGTTTAGTTACATAATAATAATTTAATATAATTAAGTTATAATCTTTTTTTTTTAATAAAACCTAAACCTACAAATATTGTTAGTAACTGGAAATTACAACACCCTAATAATTATATTATGTATTATATAATTAAGAAATACCCAGAATAGTGATAAAGAAAAGAAAGGAATAAATAAAAATTAAAAATAAAATTTTATTTGAACTAGTTTTAAAAATAAAACAGATTTTTTTATATTTCAGGTCATTTATGTGTCTCTACTCTACTAAGAACAATCCCTAATGTTTATTCACACACTGCACCAGAGAAAAGACTTCGGTATTTCTACCCTCCCTTTTACGGCACTACACCAGTGCCGTGCCGTAGATTTTCTCTAGTCCCACTAGCTACTCTGATCTAATTAGTCTCATCTAGCCCACCAGTTACTAGTTTCTACCAATCTCACCAGTTCCTTTAGTCTCACAAGATACTGGTTATATTTAATATTCTGTTTAGTTTGGTACAGCCCGACAGAGAGAGATTCCGGTTGCCAGAGTTTTGGAAATCACTAGGAGGCGTCTTCCAGAATCGAACACATTATCAATTAACACATACTCTAGTCGTGGGACCACAGAAACCACTAAATTCTCCACTAAAAGGTCTCCACTTACACAGTGCTCCAAGCATGTCTTTACATGAGCTGGAGACAAGGAAACGGGGATCCAGACTTGTCACAGACGAAATCCAACCCCGAATTTGCGTAATAGCCAAAAGAAACCTAGGCAGGGTTGGCCGGCCTTGAATTCAAAACCACCTGAAAGAACGTTACGATGAATTATCTCATGTAAGGTCCTCCCTAGTTCCTTTTAAATGCTTTCACTAACAATCCATTTCTTGCTTAAGTTTCCGGTTTATGCTTTATAACGTGAGCAGTTGTATTACTACTTCTTAATCATTTTTTTCTGGAGGTTTCAAAGAAAATGCGCATATTTATCATACTGGTTATACAAAACTATTCTCATCCTTGATGGCATTTTGAGCAAGAGAAAGCTAGTATTTAAAAATTCGCTAAAAGGGAATTCCCAGTCATACAATTCTCTGTTCCAGAATAATTTGGTAGTCACACACACATATATACTGTAAATAAAACGATAAAAATTGTCGACGGTATCAAGATAAGAACCTTTGTTATTGAGTACTTTGAGTATTCATATTATCTCAATACCGACTTGATTCTATTTGAGCCCCAAAACATAAAAAACGACAACCTAATAGATTTTTCTTAAGTCTTCCGATTAGTTTCTATGAGTTTTTGGGGTTTTCGGTAACTTAAAGGGGTCGAATTAACCTTGGAACGGTAAACATTTAAATTCAGCGCATAAAACAGTAAGAAAGGCATTTCCCCGGTAAAAATATAAAACCCCTAATTTTAACAATTTTCAACAAAAATGTTGCTAATTCAGCTAACAGGGTTAATGGAATTATAACAACCTTGTTTTCAATTGGATTCTTGTCCTTCCTTATAAGTTTTATTTAAAAACAATAATCCATTCAGAAGATAGCATGTATACAAGATTTTTCCATTAATAAGAAAAACATCTGCAGCAAATGCAAATTGCAAGTACATCAATGTACAATGTTCAGGTCTATAAATGCTGTACATTGCAGATCATTACCTGTACACAGTTCTATTTTAAGTCTTGGGTCAGTGCGTCCATAGATCTTAATTTTGGAAAATGACTCCTTTTAACTGACACAATATTTTTTTCTTTCATGCAATAATAGTTTCTGTATTATTTAAAAAAATTAGATTCTTAACTGATTAACTTTTAGTATAAGACCCTGATAATAAACAAAACATTATGAGAAAGTTAAGGCATTGAGGGTGCAAAGCAATTGACGCTTAGAAAACAGGTTAAAACTCCATTTAATTCCTCTTCGTGATTGAAACATTTTCTAAAAAAGGACGTTAGTTATCAAATAAGAGAATGGATGGAGGGAGACATCAGTCTGACTTGGAGTAATCAGCTCTAGTGGTTTTTCTACCAGGTAACATCGCACTTCTACGCTTCATTGCAATAAAAGACACGATGTAACACAAAGATAAATGTACTTGAAGAATGTTGCACGACCGAGCATCGAATTGATTACTAGAACTATCTCATTAAAGGATTTATATTGTTGGTTTGGTCTTTATTTGGAATAAAAAGTAACTTTAAATAACGAGTTACTAAATTATAAGAATGTAATTGTTTGAGAGGAGAGCTGTTATACATTGGTTCATCAATCAGGAGAAATAACCCTTTGGTAGGTAGAACATAGGTGGGTAAAAACTTGCCAGGTGAAGAACATCGGTTTCCATACAGGCAAGTAGGCTTTATAAAATACAAAAAATTGTATCGATTCCCCCACCCCCTCTCAACTTCATCGGAACAACCTCATAAGCGTCATTTTTAGATGAAAGTTACCTACAATTAAAATGAGAATGAAGCTGGCACTACTGAGGAACTGACGATTACCTGTAATTCATTGATTGCAACCCATGAATTGGGTGGAAAGCCTTGCAGCATAGGAACTAAAAACTGCAGACAGCCTGACCAGTGGCCTATCAGCAGCATCATACAGATAAGATTAAATATCCTCATAAATACACTGGCCATGTTCAGGAACTGTAACATAGAAACCATACCACGTAATTAGTATGTTTGTTTTTCAATTAATGTATTAAAAAGTAGAACTGGACTCAAGGACTAACCCTAAACCCATTCACCAATCAAACTCTGAACTCAATGACCAACCCAAAATTCATCAACTAACCCTAATTTCAATAACTATATCTAAACCTAAACTCATCTCTTAACCCACAACTTAGTGAATAACTCTAAATTCTTCCCTTAACCAACAACTCAATGATCAACCCTAAATAGAACCATTAACCCTTAACTCACCCCTTAACCCACAAATCAATGATCAACCCTAAATACAGCCAGTAACCCTTAACTCACAACTCAATGATCAACCCTACTAAATACATCCACTAACGCTTAACTCATCCCTTAACCCAAATATCAATGATCAACTGTAAATACATCCACTAACTCTTAACCCACAACTCAATTATCAACCCTAAATACATTCACTAACCCTTAACTCATCCCTTTACCCACAAATCAATCCTTAATTCATCCCTAAACACGAAACTCAACGACCAGCCGTAATTTCATCCCCTAAGCCCAAACCTAAGCCGCAAGTAAAAAATCAACCTTACTCATACACCGACCCTCAACTAACATGAGTCAGTTGTTGGTTAATGGTAACCCAAGACTCAACAATCACCCTTAAAGAAATCCACAAATCTCCCTCCAAAACAAATTAACGTTTATCCATATAATAAATGTTTAATAGTTAATCCACCAACCTCAACTATTCCTTTAACGACCAACTCTAAGGTATGTTTTAAGAAACTGCTAGAATCTCCCAACAGATAAAAAACTTAATTAAACTCATAGATCTACGAACAGCAGATCTACCTGCCGTAAATGTACGTTAAAAGAGATTCCAACTTCCAAAACATATTTACAACATACCTACCAACCATCCCATCCGTTATGACATTCAGTTTAGAAACAGGCATCGGAGCAAAAATGCCTCTCTACGTATTTATTTCACGAATCGTAGTTTTAATAAGAAGGAATAGTAAAATGAGAAAATACTTCAGATATACATTTACCTTATATATGTTTATTTCAGAAAAATTATAAAGAATATTATTTTCTTTTGAACAAGACAATTTGTTTCACGTGAAACTCCAATTATTATATAGTGAAGAGATAATTTGATTTCTTTACAATTTTCAAGTTTAATTATTGCTAAAAACTAATTATTTCAGTAGATGCAGGATTATTGATCAGTTAATTTTACCAGACATTTGCAGAGATAAATTTCTAAGAAGGATAAAATATTCCGACTACAAAGTTTTTTAAGGAATAATAAATTTTGCTTCCATCTCCTCTAGAACAGGAAAAGCATTTTAATATGGAAAAATGTCACACCTACCTTTTTACTCAAATGTTTATATTTTAGTACCTAGAGATCCCAGAAATAAAAAAACATTGTACCTGTATGTATAGATATATGTATGTTGTTTGGATGCATTGCAGTTTTCTTGTAAGCACGCTAAAGGCCAAATGACTCTAACGAATATTAGAAATAATAATAATAGTGCTCTTATAACAATAAGATTATTGTACCATGATGTTTAATAAAAAGCACACTAGAATTAAAAACAATTAATATATTGTCAACCACAATAGCATAAAAAATTATAACTGACCGGTTTCAACTTTATGTCATCATCTTTTTACAGACTAATTATACCATGCCCGTAGTTGAATTAATAATTAATAATTTAATAACTTTTTAACGACCTCGCCCACGGAGAATTTTGACGAATCCGGGGTCTTTTCTTTCTCCCTCACTCCAAATTTTTAGTTTTAAAGTCTATTTTAACTTTAGATAACTAAGCAACCATCACAAACATCGATTACCGGTAATAACCACTATAAACAAACAATCTTAACTTAATGTTATGTAATGATTAACTCAGCATTTATCACTAACCAATAATTTCCAATAATAACCACTATAAACCAACAATCTTAACTTGAAGTTCTGTAATGGTTGTTAACTTAAAATTGTCATAGAAGACAAGATACCACTATTGTGGAAAGAATCAGACATAGGGTTTTCATCATAACATTGGTGTGGTATTACATCGCATGGTATCACAACCCAATCTCAAAAGCTAGACATAGCCAACCTCAAAAATAAAGGAAGTCAAGAAACCGAGCAGGTCAGAAGAAAAATAGAGGAATGCAGACATAACTTTAACCTCTAATTGGGTATCTAGACCCTCCTACTTTTATAACAATATGTTAACGGCTAAGGCAAATTCATTGTAATCTTAAGGGAAAAGAAAGTATCTTACTACCTAACTCAAATAAATAAAATAAAATAAAATGCCCGTTTTAGGGCCTTTCGGACCATCAGGGTATTCACCCTGCGGGAACCACCTCAGGTGGGTTGCATCTACTACACTCTAAGAATTAATTATAGTTGGCGAATTCATTTTAATACAAATACTATTCATAAAATCTTAGAGCCTTGCCAGGGCAGCGAACCCCGTACCTTCGGTGCCGAAATCGAAACCTAACTCAAATACCGTACCTTATATTACGTTAAAAACTAAAAAAATGTTTAATCTTAATAACGGATAATGTAAAAATTATCGAATTTTCTTTTCGAAAATATCTAATTAAAAAGTATCTACAGTTATCATTAAATTTTAAAATTAACAAAATTGGATACCGGGTAATCTTTCTCTCGCCTCATCGAATTTGCTAGGCTTTCTCTTTACTTCAGACTCGCTTCGCTTTTCCTTCAGAATGTGAAAATCACCTACTTTAAATTTGCTCGTCCTGAGTCTGTGTAAACATTCGTTTTATTCCCAGAGGTCACCTATCTACGTATGCGCTAGATGCAGCTCAACATTTGTTACATTAATTTAACAAGAACCGTAGATGTACTAGTCATATTGAAATAAAACTTCATTAAATGAAAATAAGTTGAATTATCTTTTGATTTTTAACAATTAAAAAAAACGTATCTGCACTAATCCTGATAATAATAATAATGCCCGTTTAGAGCCTTGCGGCTCATCAGGGATAACCCCTGCGGGAACCACCTCGGGTGGTAGTAGCAACCATTACGCTCAAAGTGTATTCTAAAGCTGGCGATAATTTATCTAAACAATAATCTTCTATAAAACTGAGAGCGTAACTTGGGATGCGAACCCCAGACCTCCGTGGGTGTCAAAGGTCAGTGTAAAGACTAACGCCTTAACGACCTCGGCCACGGAGGCGGCAATCCTGATAATACGACACAGAATTCACGCACAGTGGTCCGCATGCCCGGCGAATTTTCGGGCACTTTAACTCATTTTTTCTGTAATATTGAAAGGACATGGGCATAATTGTCCTGTTGGCTATACAAAACTATGCCTCTGAAATTGCCAGTGCACATTATTTGTACGAGTTTAAAGCTCACTTAGTGTTTTCTTTAAAGGTTGTAGGGCATTTCCTTTGAAAAACACAGAAAAAATGAGTTATGAGCAGTGCTTGATAATTAAGTAAATGCTCAAGATATAAAGCATTTAACCAAAACCTTAGGAATGAAATGGATTGATAGCAATGGAAACACGCATTTCAAAGGATATTCGTCCGGCATGCGGACCACCGCGCTAGAATTATTTTGTAAAACTTATATGATGTAAATAAAACTATAAAAAATATCGTCATAACCAGGATTCGAACCCAGGTATCCTGGCTTTAAGTGATAGCATCGACTCTAGAGTTTTAATACAACTCAGAGGCCCATTTGAAACGGATTTTGGCTATAATCCGGGGTTCGACTCCAGTTATGACGCCTATCCCATTAGCGAATTTTTCCAAAGTACATTCGCCAAAATGTGACACATTTTGGCCACATTGATATGGTCTTATATATTTAACAAGTTTTCTTTAGAAGTAGTTTATAGAACTCACATATTTTATCACGTTCACTAAATAGCTTTAATTTGTATAAAATTAAATTGAAATTATCTTATCAGCAGTATGATTTGTTGATCCTTGTGAACATAATGGGGCTAAAATTATTAACATGCCTAAAAAGTACACGCACTCAAAAAACTAATAATAGACACACAATAAAGTAAAAAGTAAATCAAAACTTCAAATCAAATAAACCGGACACAACGAAAAACGTAAAAAAATTTATACAATGCCACTGGTAACTAGAATAACATGCCAGGATTTAAAGATGGCGGACACTTGGACACACTTTATGTAATTCTTGATCCTAAAAGATTTCTGGACAATAAGTCTTCTACCGAACTCATCTTCATGTAGAACCACTCTATCTTTTTCTTTTCTAAACTGATATTTCTCATCAAGTAGATGCTTAGCAAAGCAGAACTTTGCTTATATTCAAGTGTGTTATATTTCTTTAGCTTATTTTTTTTCTGTTTAATGAGTTTTTAGACTGTCTTTCTTTTCTCTTTAGTTCGTGTTCTTCTGTCGCTGCCATTTTAGCTCGTTCTAACCCACTGTGTTCAGCCTACCTTCTCCCCTGCTTTACCAGATCTACCTAAGTCTTATATATGACTATATATGTGCCACATTTTAAATTATTAAACATTTTTTCGCGTTTTGAACAGGCTCCAAATTCATTAGTTACTGTTAATGAAGTCTTAAAAAAATTCTAGATAGCACAACTAGGCACAAAAGACTAATTTTTACACTAAGTTTCAATTTTCTAGCAAAAACACAATGAGTACTACGATGATGACAGAAACAAACATATGCTCACACACATTCAGAAAACTACTCATAATGAAAACTATTCAGGAGGTATTAAAACACTTAAAAAGAATAATTTAGCCCTAGTCCCTGTTTCTGATTTTCGCAACAAACTCAATGATTTTTCTATAAATAAGAAAAAATAAAAATATTGAAAACTAACATGGCCTTTATGATACCAAAATTGGATAATTAAGATAAAATCTTGAATTCTGAATTTTAGTGTGAACGCAGAATTTCTAAGGATTTTTGAAATAGTTTCTATATTCGATAAGATTAGAGATGACAGAGCACAAATAAGTTAGTAAATAGAACTCATTGGTTCACAATACGTGCGGCTGCATAACTAATCTATTTAGGCAAAATAAAACAGAATTTTTATAGCTGTAGGGAGTTTTTGAAGAATAAATAAGGTTAGAGAGAGTCATGGATGGGGGAGGTTATTTTATATTCTATATATATATATATATATATATATATATATATATATATTATATATATATATATATATATATATATATATATATATATATGTTTAATTTACATATGAAAATTCGCTTATATCGTGGTATCATGCCACTTATATAAACTAGTAATATCATAGAGTTATATACTAGAGGGGGCATGCCTATATCAATACATTGAGAAGCATAAAACTTTTTTTGGGGCTCTCAGGGGCTCTGTGTAACCTCAATGAAACCTCATTTAAGGGTAAGTTAAGGTTATAACAAATCAATTTTTTTCGGCTTCCCGCACATCTGTGTTTGGATTTGTATTTTAAACATTCTTTAATATATGTAACTGTAATTTTATATTGTTTATTTTATATATATATTGGTAGTCGAAGGTGGTCAGGTTACTTATTCGATGTTTCGAAATTCAACCAATAGGGCCCCTCTAGTAATAATATCTCTAAGAGTAATATGACGAACGGATATAGGACAATAACCATGTAGCCGCAAGGCGCCCCGCGTGCCGACGCCGCGAATGGACCAAGAGGCCTAAGGCCTTCTTTTTACCTTACCTAGAATAAAACCCTTATTTCTGCAGTTTTCTATAATCTATTGTCTCGCCCCTAAGAAAACTTTCTTTGTATAATTTGAATATATCATTCGAAGAATACCTTATTATGTTTAATAGCTGGGAAGGCAAGACCCCTAGTATGATCAAACTGATTTAACACACAAGTTTAATGATTAGTTTAAAACAAATGTTAGGCGTTTCACTTTGACAAAAAGTTTAAGTTATTTTTTTCATTTATTAAAATGCTTTTAATAAATAATAATTGATTTTACAACATTTATATGACATACATAATATATTAAAAACAAGGCTACCTCTCCGCTATAAAGCTTGCGCTTTGCACTGCAGAAAAAAGCGCAAAGCACTGTTTCGTTATCGACTCGCTATTCTCGTCCTATGAATAGCAAATATATATAAAAAAACAGAATATACAAATCACCGAATTCATACTGTAACATGTTTTCAGACTCTCTATTCTCGTCCTTAGAATAGGAAATATATATAAATAAACAGAATATACAAATCACCGAATTCATACTGTAACATGTTTTCAGATTCGCTATTCTCGTCCTAAGAATAGCAAATATATATAAATAAACAAAATATACAAATCACCGAATTCATACTGTAACATGTTTTCAGACTCGGTTAGCTCGTCCTTACACAGTAAATATTCCTTAACTTTCCACTCGCTCGATGCTGCTTAACTTTTATGATCTAACAAAAACAGTAGATATACTTGTCGTATTAAAACGAAACTTTTACTTATTTGTTATGTAAAGTAATACAGATGAACTAAATTTCAACCCAATGAAATTATCTTTTGATTTTAAACAAAATTTAAAAAATGTACCTAAGTGATTGATTTTTGTATCAAATTTCAACTTTCAAGCATTTATACACTGGGATCTACGATAATAACAGACACAAATTGATACAGACAGACAACTTAATGAAAACCACACAGACTTAAAAAATAAATAAACGAAATTCAAAATTATTTATGCTATTACAAATCTTTTAAACTTGCGTTTATAATTAAAATTTGATAAATAATAGTAAAGGAATATTAAATATTGAACTGATCTAAATAATATCGTTTAGAAACCAACTTACATAATCTCCTTAAATCCTTTATACAAAATATTATAGCACGAACATTAGAGTAAGTTTAAAGGTAGTTTTCATAAGCTAGACATTACATATTTCGACACGGGCCATATTTCAAATGTTTATAGCTCTTGTACTCAAAGAACGGAGCGATATAAACCCCTGTGATAGGGCACGGATATCGCTATTTCAGTTTTAAGTTTCTGTTTTATGCGCTGGTATTAAATTTTCAGTAATGTATGAGATTCGATCGTTCGCATTTATAACATAAAAATATTATCGTATTCTGATCGGATAAAATTCCCAAGGGCTTGACATAATTAATAAATAATTTCATTACATGGAAATTTTCTATAACTTAATGTGTACGAAAAGAACATGCGAAATTTCCACCGGAAAATTACACTTATGAGGTTTTTCAGAGTTTAGGAAGTTGGTGAGAGGTGGGAGGTAGATTTCTCTAGGCTTCCTAATTTATTTATCAAAGGTGATCACCCGATCACCTTTGAATTGTGAGGGGGAAAATAGAATTTTACTCCCAATGTGCATACAAGATTTTACCTCCAGACGTTGATTTTATTTTAACATGTTTTGTTGTATTTTATTCTTATTTTTTAGGGTCTGACCCCCTTATAAACTTAGGGGGGCTGCCACAAAAAAAAATTGTTTTGCTCCAAACAACTTCTATTAACCTGAAACGGATTTTGAGCCAATAAAAAATTTTTTGTTTGGTCGGCTCTTCCTTATAAATTTTGGGGGTGCCACCCTCGGGAAAATTACAAAAAATTGATCGGTCACCTGTATAAATTTAAAGAATACCACTCCCCTAAAAAATTGGTATAATTGGCTCTAATAAACCAATAATAGGAAACCCTTTTCACTCCCAAGAGAGAAAAAGTTACAATTTTCTCCCTTGGGAGTAAAAAGTGCTTCTTTACTCCCTAAAAACTAGTTAATAAACTTTACATTATACACCGTTTGGAGATAAAAGTATTTTTGACTGATTCTTTATCTGCAGTATTACTTGGTTAGGTTTTAATCAACCTTAAGTTATAACACCTTAGATATTGGATTACCTACTAATCTTAAGGCCGAGTGACATCGCTTTGCCTTACTTCGGACTCGCTTTGCTCATGCTCAGAGTATGGAAATAACCTAATTTAAATTGGAGTACGCTTTTAGACTCTCTTGATGATGGAATACTTCCCGAAATACGTCTGATTTATTTAATTTCATTGTGATATTAGACCAAGTATTATTAAAACCAAATTTTTAAAGATTATAGTGTTTTATTTATTATATAAAATGTACGTTTTTTAAAACAAGAGGTCCTTTGATGACGGCCCCATGGTTGTTGTCTTATATGAGTTCGTCACATTACTAGTTTTATATAAGTGGCACGCAGCTACGATATATGCGAATTTTCACATGTATTAGTCAAAAACGAGATAGATATGTCAATATTGCTATGTGTATGTGGTACAGTTAGAAGAGTGCGAGACTTCTTAGATCTAGGGAACAAAAAAAGGGTTTATATACCCGATTATAACACAATCTCGGTCCAAACAACGAACTTTGTTGAAAAACGTAAAAAAGGCCATTTAATTAAATTTCAACTAATGCTGACAATGATATGAAACTTGACAAATTTGCGGGTCTTATTTATGCTAGATATCAAATCGTCCTCACACAGTTTGAGGACAATTTCCAGCAGTTGCATCAAAGTGCTGGTCTTGTTCGATTCTGTTTAACATTAGTGAACCGACAAATATACCACAGACATATTAGCTGTATAGTGAAATAAAACTTAGGCCATTCAATCATTACACTCAGTGCCAAATTTCACCTGAATTAGATTATTTTTGATTTTTAAAACTTCTTTAAACAAATGTAATGTTATTATCTTTTTTGATCTAATACAGAATTTATTTAATTTCTACTTAAGTGTTTTGGCTAAAGGAGTCAAGAACTTAAGCGAAAACAATGCCCTCCGCTTTTTCCATACAACCTACCTCATAAGCGTAATTTTCTTCTGGAAATTCGTTAAAATCAATCAAAGCTCCCAAAAATCAAACAGATTCCGAAGAATTTTTTATGGCCGTCTCACTTACTAAAAATCTAGGTCGGACCGCAATTTTACTTTTTTACACTAAAAATAGAACGTAATATCCTTCTAGTTGTAGAATTTTATGTTTTTCTGCCTCAATATCCTTAGGGGGCTATACTAGGTTTAGAGAGAATTTTATTCCCCGACATAGATTTCATAAAGGTGAATAATTAAGCAGAGAATCTGGCTTTATCTACAGCCAACTATCACACGGTCTGATAACCATATCGATTCACTTATCTTTCGAACAGACCTCTCATTATACATTTATTAGTTTATTTTGAAAAGATACAATTTTCATTCTGTTAAATAAATTTGATTTGGTTAAATTTTTTATTTTTACGAATAAAATTTAATTTTACACTAGACTATTTCTTTAATCTAAAAAATGTTATCGAAATAGTTATTTATGTAACAAGGTAGTGACAAATGTTATTAATTCCCACAGAAATATGTTGGTTCCTAATGCGGAAGCTAAAGGAACCAAAGCATTTAACTCCCGAGATAAAGCTGAGGGAATTATATGTTTAACTCTCCAGCAAAACCGAGGGAGTTAAATGTTTCTTCGGCTTTCAACTTAGGAAACAACATATTGCGAGGGAAAAATAACAATTTCACACCCAAGGTGAATACAAGATTTTGTCTCCAAACGATGTCATTTAAATATTGTTATATTCTCATTTTCATAAGTATTTTACTAAACATTTTTTTGGATAAAAAATTTTGTGATATAAATATTATTTTATAAAATTTATTTATAATAAATAATAAATATAAATGATATTATTTATATAAATTTATTATTTATAAATTAAGAGGAACATGTTTCGAAATAAGTGGACAAATTAGTGGATAAAAAAGTGAACATGGAAAGCCCTCTAATGTAAGGGTAACCAATCTGCCATAATGAATTGCATTGTTAGCAGTTAACTTTACAGTAAACAATTATAATTAATTTTAATACAAGAGGGAAATAAACTATCGAGTTCAAGTGTGGTAGGAATCAACCCGTTCCGTCAGAACAGCTTCCCAAGTTTCTTTTTCAAGGTATATGCAAAGCTATCCGATCACTTATTCTGAATTTAATAGACCAAGAGCCCAGGGGTGTTTTGTTAATAAAAAGTGTAATGGCTGGAACCGGTCTCAATTTTTCGTAAATACCTTCCTGAACAAGGATCTGCAATTCTGCCGACTCGTTTTGGATTGGTGTCCCAGGCAGAACGCACTTTAGGGGTCAAAGGTTCTGCCTGGGACACCCATCCGATGCGAGTCTGCAGAATTGCAGATCCTTGTTCAGGAAGGTATTTACGAAAAATTGAGACCGGCTCCAGCTATTACACTCTTTGTTAACTTGGGTGGTAAATTTTACCAGTAAAGTGCGTTCTGCCTGGGACACCCATCCGATGCGAGTCTGCAGAATTGCAGATCCTTGTTCAGGAAGGTATTTACATTAAATTAATGCTAAGGTTGGGCACTAAGAGGAATAAAATAACTAATGCTGTCTACTAATACACTATATTTCGCCCTCTACCTCAGGGCATATTCATGTAATCTACAACATAGATCAATACAAATATATTAGGTAAGGTAATGTTGGAACTAAAAACTATTTTATTAATTATTAAATTATTAATTATTTTTATTTTATTATTATTATGGATTTTTTTAAATAAATAAATTATATTACTTACAATTATATTTCTAGCATCTTAATGCTAATTGTCAATAAGATTATAATTTTTAAACAAAACGAATAAATTAAGTGGCAAAAACTGTAAGAAACATGAACAAGTGAGTATAAATACTGAAGAAAGAGGGATAGGTGAAGTAAAATTATTGTTGAGAGAGGGGATCTATATAGATAATAGGAATTTAAAAAAAGGAGGGAATAGGATTTAATTTAAATTTATTTTATGGAGTATCCCACTATAATGTTTATTTATTTCTTTACTATCCTTTTTATAATTGATATTATTATCTTCTTTAGATATATGTAGAGCTTCAAGTAATAATCTTTTCTTATCATTATTTTCCATGGCTAAGATTTTTACTTCATTAAAATTAAAAGTATGTTTATTTTTCTTAGCATGGTCGGCTAAAGCTGTTGTTTCTGTATTGCTGGTGGAGTTACAATTAGCTTTATGTCGAGCTTTCCTATTGATCCAAGTTTGTTTTGACTCTCCAATGTATTGTGCCGAGCAATCATTGCAAGAAACTTGATATACAAATCCCATTGTATAATCTTTTGGAACTTTATCTTTAAGATTGGTATAATATAAGTCCTTAATTTTATTTACAGATTTAAGTCCAAATTTAACCTCTGGGACATCAAATTCTTTAAAGGTTCTTGTTATACTTTGGGAAAGACCTTTGACATACGTAAGGCTTGAAAAGAAGGACTGAGATCGAACATTATTAGCTTGTGGGTTAGGATTTGGTTGTCGGTTAGGATTTGGTTGTGGATTAGGATTCGGTTGTAGGTTAGGATTCGGTTGAGGGTTAGGATTCGGTTGAGGGTTAGGATTCGGTTGTGGGTTAGGATTCGGTTGTGGGGGTTAGGATGAGGGTTTGAATTAGGATTATTTATTGTCATATACCAAAGTGATTTTATTAATTTGATCGGGTAAAAATTATCTAAAAGTTTTTTAAATACAACTGTTCTAATTTCAGGGATATAGTCGGAGTCGGTGAGAGATATTGTTCTTTTTATTAGATTATGGGCAGTATTTTTTATCTGGCTGGGAGGATGGTTGGATTTGTAATTCAAAAATCTATTGCCTTTTATCGGTTTGTTGGCCCATTTAGTTTTTAACTCTCCATTAGGTAATTTAATTATAGTTATATCTAAAAAATTCAGTTGATTATCTTCAGAGTGTTCTACTGTGAATTCAAAGTTTTTATGAACTTTGTTAAGTTCATTTTTAAGGGGTTCAACGTATCTTGATTTTATTACTAAGAATAAGTCATCAATATATTTTGAAATAAATTTAGGTTTATTTTTGGATTTAGTTAAAACAGTATTTAGGACATAATTAACATAAATGCCACTTAGGTTGACTGACATGCAGCCTCCCATTGGTAGGCCATCTATTTGTTTATATAACTTATCTTCAAATGTAAAGTAAGTATTTTCACAACAAAATTGAATACATTTTAGGTATAAGTCAGGACATTTGATTGATGTTTCGTCTTTGATTAAGTTCCAATTTTCTTTTATAAGTCTATAAATTTCATTTATAGACCGAATCCCACATCCGAATCCTAACCCACAACCGAATCCTAACCCTCAACCGAATCCTAACCCTCAACCGAATCCTAACCCACAACCGAATCCTAATCCACAACCGAATCCTAACCGACAACCAAATCCTAACCCACAAGCTAATAATGTTCGATCTCAGTCCTTCTTTTCAAGCCTTACGTATGTCAAAGGTCTTTCCCAAAGTATAACAAGAACCTTTAAAGAATTTGATGTCCCAGAGGTTAAATTTGGACTTAAATCTGTAAATAAAATTAAGGACTTATATTATACCAATCTTAAAGATAAAGTTCCAAAAGATTATACAATGGGATTTGTATATCAAGTTTCTTGCAATGATTGCTCGGCACAATACATTGGAGAGTCAAAACAAACTTGGATCAATAGGAAAGCTCGACATAAAGCTAATTGTAACTCCACCAGCAATACAGAAACAACAGCTTTAGCCGACCATGCTAAGAAAAATAAACATACTTTTAATTTTAATGAAGTAAAAATCTTAGCCATGGAAAATAATGATAAGAAAAGATTATTACTTAAAGCTCTACATATATCTAAAAGAAGATAATAATATCAATTATAAAAAGGATAGTAAAGAAATAAATAAACATTATAGTGGGATACTCCATAAAATAAATTTAAATTAAATCCTATTCCCTCCTTTTTTTAAATTCCTATTATCTATATAGATCCCCTCTCTCAACAATAATTTTACTTCACCTATCCCTCTTTCTTCAGTATTTATACTCACTTGTTCATGTTTCTTACAGTTTTTGCCACTTAATTTATTCGTTTTGTTTAAAAATTATAATCTTATTGACAATTAGCATTAAGATGCTAGAAATATAATTGTAAGTAATATAATTTATTTATTTAAAAAAATCCATAATAATAATAAAATAAAAATAATTAATAATTTAATAATTAATAAAATAGTTTTTAGTTCCAACATTACCTTACCTAATATATTTGTATTGATCTATGTTGTAGATTACATGAATATGCCCTGAGGTAGAGGGCGAAATATAGTGTATTAGTAGACAGCATTAGTTATTTTATTCCTCTTAGTGCCCAACCTTAGCATTAATATAATTAATATGAGGAACAACAAAAGAAATTATAAGAAGGTATTTACGAAAAATTAAACCCGTTTCTAGCAATTACACTTTTTATTAACTTGGGTGGTAAATTTGACCCCTAAAGTGCGTTCTGCCTGGGACACCCATTCGATACAAGTCGGCAGAATTGCAGATCCTTGTTCAGGAAGGTATTTACGAAAAATTAAGACCAGTTCCAGCCATTACACTTTTTATTAACAAAACACCCCTGGGCTCTTGGTCTATAATCAAGTGTGGTACAAGGCTAGTTGACTGCTAAATGACTAGTCCAACGATTCAAATCAATGTTTTGGTAAACTCTTCTATTTTTATAAAGACAAGTATTTTTATTAAGACAAGTATAGCAAATCGAATCTATCAAAGTGGTGAGAATGGGAAAAGCATCTAAATTTAAGAGCAAAAGTTCCGAAGCACATTATTTAGGAAGCGATAGTTCTTAAATATGCGTTAAAGAAAAACTTTTAACTCGTTTTAAAGTACTAAATAATATCATTAAAAAGTTTATATAAGATTTAACTGAAACACTTTCCTTATTAAGTGTACTCTTACCATTTCACTTTCATGAAATAACAAGTCATTTCATGAAATACCTAGTTAATGCATAAAAAATAATAATTAATACACAAAAAAATTAATTATATGATTTAACTAAAACACATTCGTTATTTAGTGTTCTCTTACTATTTCACTTTAATGAAATAACAAGTCATTTCATGGAATACCTAGTTAATGCGTAGAAATAAAAATAATACGTATGATTTAATTAAAATGAAGCGAAATTTCATTAATTAATTAATGGTTTAACGGTCACACACACACACACACACACACACACACACACACACACACACACACACACACACACACACACACATATATATATATATATATATATATATATATATATATATATATATATATATATATATATATATAATACATATGTATATTTGTATGTATGTGTGAGTGCAAAGGATAGGGAAGTATTTGGGAAGGGGGACCTCTACCTTTTGTTACAACCTAGTTAGCCTACCACCCAAGACAGTAAGTACAAGAGTTTCCATTCAGACACAGAAGAGCCTAGTTTTAGGTCATTTGGACCAATGAAAGTCTACTGTTAATGGCACAGTTCTTATGTTGTCAAAACTAGAACTTTGGCGAGTTCAGTTCTTGGGGTTATTAAGATCTAAACTACAACTGTGGCTAGTACAGGTTTTTGAGGTTGTTTAGACCCAAATTACAACTGTGGCTAGTACAGGTTTTTGAGGTTGTTTAGACCCAAACTACAACTGTGGCTAGTACAGGTTTTTGAGGTTGTTTAGACCCAAACTACAACTATGGCTAGTACAGGTTTTTGAGGTTGTTTAGACCCAGACTACAACTGTGGCTAGTACAGGTTTTTGAGGTTGTCTAGACCCAAGCTACAACTGTGGCTAGTACAATTCTTCTGTACATAGGTATTATAACTTTAACCACAACTGTGGGTTGTACGTTACTTGATATTATTAATATCACAAACCCAATTATTTCTTGTACAGTTCTTGAGAATATTAAGCAATATTTATATAACCACTCGGGTTCATTGAGACCTTAATTTCGACAGTGGTTAAAAAATATCTATAGAACTATGTAGCGTTTATGTTGAAGCCACTATCACACTTTACGTGATTATTAGGAGCTATATCACATCTTTTAAAACTTACATACATTTTATCTATCGTTCATTTTATTATGAAGGTATTATTTGAAAGGCTTGATTTTTTAAAATGTTTTAATTTCAATCCCGTGTTTAAAATAATCTTCTTTTAAAACATCATTTATGAAAGCATTAGATACTTTATACTCCAGAATCACCATTGTGGTTGAAAGAATCCAGTATATTCTTTGGCTGATGAATGTGAGCTTTAAAAAACTTCATTTCAAAATATAATAGCTTGTATCTTAGTGGCAAAGGATAAAGCATTCTCGGAATTTCCGAGCCAGAAAATTCCTTTATTAGTTAAACTCAGCATCAAACGTAAAACATACTCTATTTCATGCCAACAGAATGAAAACATCTCAAGTAGTACTTTTTATCATTTCTTCTTCTTCGTTTGCGAATTTCATACAAAAAATTTGCTGATAGAATGGAAGGTTTGGCTGAAGTCGGACTAAAGAGTGATTACCGGCAGCCTTGCTGTTGCCAGAAAACCCGATTTCTTTATATTTATTAATTATGCTTAATATTAAGTAGCCTCAGTAAGATGTATAACACTCTTTCCTGTCCCCCAATTGGTGCGGACATTTTCACTCTAAACTTTCCCAATAAGCAAATCACAAGCCTTTAATTTTTCCTAATAGGATATAAGGCGCTCGAAATCGAGCATTTGACAAGCATGAGAAGCTGAGTCGAGTGATATTCCTGATTAAATTCACTGTTTACATCTGTTGACTACTGACATGGAGGCACAGACTAGCAGGTTGCAACTGAGGTTTCCGCTTTCATTATGAATTTGCGCCCGGCCTTAGTACTAACGGTCCTTTTCAGGACAACAAAGCATAATGATAGTCTCCGGGAATTAACCCGGAGACTAAGATCAGAGACTGCTCATCAGTTTCTCAATCCAATACGCAGCGACGTATCACCAGAATTCCCTTATTACCAAAAAATGACATTGCGTGACTTTATATAGGTAAATGCATAATAAATGTGTTTGAGAGTGTGGTTTGCATATATATATATATATATATATATATATATATATATATATATATATATTATATATGCACTATGACTACCTCAGGGATTGCGGTTAGAAGAGAAACACACTTAAAACTTCAAATTTATTTCACCGACGTTTCGGCAACTTTATTACGTACCCATCTTCAGGGTTGGCTGTGACATACAATAATAATGTTATGATAATACAAAAGTACCGAGAGAGAAAAGGCACATAAGTGATAACAGAAAAAACAAGAAATAAAAATAACTTAAAAGATATCTTACATGGTGAAGTTAACATTTAAGTTTCATAGTATTAAAATGTTCACAAATAAAACGGTTTGGACACATGCAATCAACAAACTAATAACATTAAAACTTTATAAATAACAACGTTATCACTTATGTGTTTTTTCTCTTTCAGTACCGTTGTATTATGATATCATTATTATTGAATAACCCTGAAAATGTTGTCGCAGACTTGGGGATTATTTATTTATTATTTTGATTTATGTCAAATTTGATTATGCTTTTATACCTCGGAGAGAAACTCGTGTTTACTTGACTTAATTATAATAAGGATAAAGAAACTAGTATCACAGGCTCAAAAGGAAGTAAGTCTGTGACATGGTAGCATTGAGCGTTGGAACATCGAGCTAACAAGGACAACAAATAAACAAGAATAGTCTAAACGAGAACTGTAAAATTGAGATCATTGGTTGACGGAGTGGGTGGTGTAAGTACTAAAACTATTTTTCTTTCAGGTGGCTAGGGCTAGACGAGGAGCATGACTGCCACTACAGTAGGTACAACTAGAAAAGCTTTATGGCCAGTAAAGAAAAGATTAGTTGTTCAAATAGCTCGAGTAGGTGGGTGGCTAGAGGCAAATAAAACATTAAGGAACCATTTGGGATTAATGAGGGGAAAATTTAATTAGACGAATTACAAAAATTTTTGTTAAAAAAAAATTGTTTTAGATCCGGAAACTTTACAAAGATTTTAGGACGATATTGAGGGGTTTTTAGAAATAAAATTTCAAGAAGAAAAAATTATAGAGCTTCAAAATTGTTTACGTTTTGCAGAGTCGGGGAGAATAAATCAAAATTTTGGGGAACCGCAAACTAAAGATAATAAAAATGTATTGGAAAATCTTGGGCAATTGGGTAACAATCGTAATGTTCCAGTTAAATTACCAAAATTAGAATTACCAACATTTAATGGAAATAGGTTAAAGTGGCAGGAATTTTGGGAAATATATGAATCGGCTATTCATACTAATATGAGCATTAACGCGATTGATAAATTTAGTTATTTGAAGCAACAGTTGCTTGGCGAAGCAGCTCGCAGTATTGGAGGACTTGCGATAACTGCTCAAAGTTATGATTCGGCAATCATAAAAAATAGATACGCTAATAAATCATTAGTTATAGAAGATTGGTATACAAAATTTCGAAATTTGGAAGTTTCTAACAATTCAACAATAAAATTACGTATCACACTTGACGAAATTGAAAATTACTGTAGAGCATTAGAAGGTTTAGAAGAAAATATCAACCACACTAGTTTTGTTTCCTTAATCATGTCTAAATTTCCGTCACAAATTTCATTACAATTAGAGGAATTCGAACTTCACCAACCCTCTTATTTAGGTCTATTTTCGGAATGTACAGGCTTCCGTATTTTGGAAATACAGGCTAAACAAGGTAATCATGGTGAAAGAAAGTGTAACTCTTAACAGTACGGTGACTTATAATAACAGGAAAGATCTGCAAACCACAGAACATTTAGAAAATAAAAGAGATAACACCAGGATATCAACTGCCGAGGCTTTACTTGTCAGCCAACCTAAATGCAGGTATTGTAGGGCAGGGTACATTGGTCAGACAAATGTACCAAGACAATTGAAGATAGGAAAGAGGTTTTAAGAAACGCATGTTATTTTTCTTTAAACACACACACACAGTGCGAGGGCTTGTCGAGCGAATAAAATGTATGTACATTGCCGCAGGCGGGCCCATCACCATCGAAGTTATGTCCAAAGGTGTTCGGTTCTCAGAGAAAAGTAGTAACAGCTATATGCGCGGATCGAGAAAACGATGAAGAGAAAGATGCAAAAGAGAACAATAACACTGACGACGACCAGACGAATTTAAGTACCTGTTTACTGTCACGAGTAACAAGTTTTGTCTCATTGCCAACAGCAACCATTGAGGTAAGCAATAATGAAACGATTAGAACAGTCGCCAAGCGTTGCATATTTGACAGCGGAAGTCAATGATGTTATGTAACTGCAGAATTAGCCAAATAATTGAAATTAAAACCAATCAATAAAGAAAATTTAGCGATTTGTTTATTCGGGGAAAAGCGACCAAAGCATATAATATCTAACACGGTGGAGTTACGCATAAAACTTTTAGACGGAACATACAAACAAATCATAGCCAACTTAGTACCTTTAATTGTGAAAAGTAAATTAGAGACAAAATATTTGGACATAATTAAAGAATAACTTAAGTATCTAAAATTTGAGGAAAATCCAAATTTAGTGAAAAGAGTAATTGATCTATTAATTGGAAACAACTACTATTTTGATTTTTTGAATTTAAAAAAAATAGAAGTAGAGTCAGGTTTATGCATCAGTAAATCAGTAAATTCAAAGGTTGGATGAATATTAACGGGGAGAGATGTTGGGTCGAGGGAAACAGAGAAGAACTATGCGACGAAGTTACTGACAGTTCATAAAGAAGAGTTACCAGTATTAATTGCTGAAACCGATGGTACGCGCTCGTGTTGTGTCAGAGAAAGAGTTTGATTTAAAAAAGCTATGGGCGTTGGATGTATTGGAAATCAGAGAACAAATTAACAAAACAGATGATGATAGAGCTTTACAACAGTTCGCGGAGAGTATCAGACAGGATGAAGATGGAAGATACAGCGTATCATGGCTGTGGAGAGAATATCCACCTCCGGATGTTCTGGCAGATAATTAGGCACTGTCATTAGGTCACTCTACAAAAGGGTTTTCAGAACATAAAGAATTAATACATAGATATAATGAGATATTTCAGCACCAATTAGATTTACGAATTATAGAAAGAGCATCGACACATACGAATACGGGCGAGGTAATACATTATTTACCTCATAATACCGTATTTACGCCCCAAAAAGAAACTACAAAAATAGTCTACGACGGGTCCGCATGTGCGATATTACTGCGAGTTCGGTGCCATGAAATCATTGTTACAGCTGACGTAGAAAAGGCATTTTTGATGATAAGATTAAACGAAGATAGCAGAGATGTGTCTAGATTTCTTTGGTTAAAAGATTTTCTCAAAGAGTCAAATGCAGATAATATAGAATACAGGTTTTGTCCAGTTTTATTTGGAATAATATCAAGTCCTTTTATATTGAACGCAGTAATAAAATATCATCTTAACAAATCTTCTAGTCAATATTCTCAAAAAACAGCAAGAATGTAGACAATGTATGTAGACAATGTAATTTGGGGTTACAGAAAAATGATGCTTTGTCATTTTATACAGAAATGAAAGAGGAATTTAATAGGGACGCGATGAATTTATTGGAGGGGATCTAACTATAAACAGTTTTTGGAATCAATACATAAAGAAGATAGGGATAAAAGTGAACAAATAACCATTTTAGGAATACCGTGGAATACGAAAGAGGATAGATACTTTAAGATACTTTCTGAAAAAATTCTTTTTTCAGAACAAAGCGAGATATAGTTAAATTTGTAAGTGCCGTTTTTGATCCAATGGGACTAGTGACACCTGTATTAATAACGGCAAAAATATTTATAAAACAGCTGTGGAAAAAGGATAATTTAAGCAGAAATACGTCGAATTTAATTTTTTCTAAGGCAAGAGTAGCCCCCGGAAAGGAAAACACGATACCCGGTCAAATGAATCCAGCAGATATTGCGAGTAGAGGGGGCAAAATCTCTGAATTAGAAGAAGCAAAATGGTTAACGGGACCATCATGGATATTATCAGTTGAGTTTTGGCCAGAAACTAATGAAGTCAGTAATACCATAGAATAAAAGCTAGAAAAAGAAAAGGAAATTATGTTAGCAGTAATTACCAGAAACGCCATTTGGAATTGAAATAGAAAATTATTACAGATTGAACAGGTTATTAGCAGTTACAGCCTGGTGTCAACGAGCTATATATTTATTTAAACATATTAACAAAATTATTAGTGAGCAATTAAATGCGATAGAAACAGAATAAGCATAAATATCATGGATTAAATTGGTTCAAGATACGTATTTTCAAGATGTAATTTTAGATCTAGAAAACAATAAAAACAATAACAGACTAATAAGACAGTTAGGAATTTTTAGAGGCGACGAAAACATATTACGGTGTAGAGGGAGATTTGAATATTCAGAATTAGAAATTGGAGAAAAAGTTCCTATCTTGTTATCTAAATCCGGAAAATTTACGGAATTGATTATAAAATCTGTACATCAGAAACTATATCATGTAAGGACTTCGCACACGTTGGCCATGTTAAGAAAAACGTTTTGGGTGCCAAAAGGCAGGGCAAAAGAAAGACAAATCCTCAAAAAATGCTATAATTGTTGTAAATTTGAGGGGAAGGCATTTTCTTATACAAAGGTCCCTCCGTTACCGGAATTTAGAGTGACGAGAGAAGCAGGATTTAAGCGAGTTGGGATAGACTATTTTGGACCACTTTACGTCAAAAAGGGAGACCAAACTGAAAAAGTTTGGGTATGTTTTATAACCTGTCTAGTTACTCAGGAGGTTCACATAGAATGGGTTTCAAAATTATCGGCAGACGAATTTCTATTGAGATATAGAGGTACCAACACCTAATCATTTTCTTACCATGAGAGACGTTAGGGCAAGCTATAGTCCTAATAAACCAGATATAGCACTACAGGGATCAGCTTTAATGTTTAGAAAACGTAAGAACTGTGCTAGCCATAACTGTTGTTTAATAACCGCAATAATTGTGATTGTCACAGAAATAGCCTAGACGACTTAAGAATTTGCTAGCCACAAATGTAGCTTGGACAACTAAAAAAACTGTGTATGCCGCGGTTGTTTGGGCCATAATAACCTTAAGAACTTGTACTAGCCATAGTTGTAGTTATGTCTTAATAACCTTAAGTATTGCACTAACTTAATTTGAGATTCTGGTCTTACTCACCTCAAGAACTGTACTAGCCATAGATTGATGTCTACCGAAGGCAAATTTTTAAAATTACATTACTGCACAATTGGGCGCGCTAACGAGTCCAATGCATCCAGTGTTTTAACATGTGTGCATGGCACATTCTAACTACGTTTTAATCTGATTATTAAATTCTCTCCATTTATAGTATAAATAACTTAACAAAAGGGCGTTTGTTCTTTCAGTTAAAATACACTTTAGATTTTTAAAACAGTAAAGAGGGCCGCATTCCCTTCTTAAATTATTTGAATTAAAATATCATACTTTTAAAGTATCTAAATGGATTAAAAGCAGGTATTATACAGGATTGAATATCATAGTAAATAATATATTATTCTAGCTTAATTATGTTTTAATACAACTTAAAATGATAATAGAGCTTTGTGGTTAAAGGCAGCTTAGTTGTTTACTTTGGAGAGAATTTATTAAAAGCGAACTCTACTAACAACGCTAATAATAATGTTAAGAGGTTCGGTTATAGAGATATATTTCTAGAGAGGGCATAGCCTATCTAATACATTGATTAGCTTGTCACATCTTTTTGGAACTTTATGGCGCTCTGTGTAACCTTTTTGAAACCTATCCAAAAGTAAATAAGGTGTAATAAATCAACATTTGTCAGCCTTTTGTAAATTAGTAGACTTGGAAACTAATAATTTTAATTATAATAATAACAGTCCATATTTTTATTTTTCCTCATTTATACCGTTGGTATGGAGGAAAAGTATTGTATTTGTATAAAAATCCGTAATC
The DNA here is from genome assembly GCA_018340805.1 of Microvelia longipes. NCBI lineage: Eukaryota > Metazoa > Arthropoda > Insecta > Hemiptera > Veliidae > Microvelia > Microvelia longipes. The sequence continues at coordinate 12,433,712 of JACMZG010001893.1, forward strand.
GGGATGTCACCTGAATAATCCGTCTTAGATGTTTAAAAGCTTTCAAAGTGTTTAAAGTCTCAGATAATGTTTAGAAAACGTAAGAACTGTGCTAGCCGCAGTTGTAGTTTATGTCTTAATAAGCTTAAGAACTGTGCTAGCCACAATTGTTGTTTAGGTGTTAATAACCACAATAATTGTGATTGTCACAAAAATAGTCTAGACGACTTAAGAACTTTGCTAGCCACGATTGTTGTTTAAGTGTTAATAACCACAATAATTGTGATCGCCACAAAAATAGTCTAGACGACTTAAGAACTTTGCTAGCCACGATTGTAGTTTAGGTGTTAATAACCACAATAATTGTAATTGTCACAAAAATAGTCTAGACGACTTAAGAACTTTGCTAGCCACGATTGTAGTTTAGGTGTTAATAACCACAATAATTGTAATTGTCACAAAAATAGTCTAGACGACTTAAGAACTTTGCTAGCCACGATTGTAGTTTAGGTGTTAATAACCACAATAATTGTGATTGTCACAAAAATAGTCAAGACGACTTAAGAACTTTGCTAGCCACGATTGTAGTTTAGGTGTTAATAACCACAATAATTGTAATTGTCACAAAAATAGTCTAGACGACTTAAGAACTTTGCTAGCCACGATTGTAGTTTAGGTGTTAATAACCACAATAATTGTAATTGTCACAAAAATAGTCTAGACGACTTAAGAACTTTGCTAGCCACGATTGTAGCTTAAAAACACAAAACTGTGCTAGTCCCAGATGTAGTTTAGAAAATGTTAAGAATTGTGCTAGCTATTGTGGCAGTTTTGGCTAAAAGGCTTTTAAACATCTGAAACGGATTATTCAGGTGACATACCGATTTCGGAGTTTTTATACAAATACAATACTCCATACCAACGGTATAAATGAGGAAAAATAAAAATATAATGGACTGTTAATTATTATAATTAAAATTATTAGTTTTCAAGTCTACTAATTTTTTATTTTATAGAGTTGGCTGTCTGTTTGTGAATGAGCGTGAGTGTGTTTGTTTTTGAGTCCAAGTGTATTTATGCTAAAGAGTTGAAGCTTCGTACAAAAATCAGTCCACAGAGGTAGTTGTGACGTTTTAGTTAGTTAGGTAGTTAGTTAGGTAGTTAGGTAGTTGACGTCTTTAAACCGCAATAATGACAAATTTTGAAAAACCAGAAAACGTGGAAAAATTATGTGAACAGATTTAGCACACATGTAGCCATTTATGTGACAAACATATGTGCCAAGTTTAATCACATTATCAGCAATAACTCAACTTATATCAAATGACTTTTGCCCGTTTTTTTAAATGATAAAAAATCGTTCAAATAATACATAAGTTTACTAAGTTTCATTGGTGATTCAAGAAGTATATGGATGATTAAGTAGCAACAAGTGTGGTCAATGCTGGGATAGGTGACCGCTGGGAAGAAAACGAATGTATTTACTATCTGAAATCGAGTCCGAAGTTGTGTTGTGGTATAAATATAACAACTTGTATACTCTAAAGACAAGCGAAGCGAGTCCGAAACAGGGAGTGTGAGCGTAGCAAATTCGATGTGATGAGAAAAAGTTCTGAGGTACCCCCTACCAGACTTTTTCTTTCTATAATATCCATGCTGTTAGTCATATTCTTTTGTTGTTAAAGGTTTTAATATTTTTTGTTTCCCAACAGGAAATCAATAGTTATTTATGCAACAAGGGATGAAAGTAAATTTTACAGCTCAAGTTAAAGTTTCGTCCTAAGGCAGCGCCGAAGGAGGAATTTCATTAGCTCACAGGCCGGTAGGCCGAGGGAGATAAACTAGTTAGCTCCCGAGGCTTGCCGAGGGAGTTAATACGAGAGCTGAAAACTTTCATCCCTTGTTGCATATTAAATTTTATCTACGACTAGAGAACTAATACTAACAACTATTAATATATTCTTCAGCTCCTTAATTGTTATTGTGTTAGTTTAGTTTATTTTTACCATGTCAATTACTCTGATGAAGAGAGAATAAAGCCACTATCTTCACATTATTTTATTGTAAGCTGTCAATAGAATAATGTGTAATACTATATTTTTAATTTAAACATTAGCGTGTGTATATTGTATATTCTACCCGTAGTACCAACATAACACCGAAAGAAATCCTAAAAATTTCCTAAAATTCCTCAAAATTTTACTAAAAATTTATTTCAAGATGGTAACACTTTCACTTTTCCTCCCTAGGGAGTAAAAGTACATTTACAGTGTGTAGAACTTACAATACAAGGAATAGATAAATAAAATTGTTACTTAAGCTACCAATCGAATTCCGTTGTATCTCAACCAATAAATTTAATTACATTGAAACACAATCTGTCAATGTAATTGTACCATTACTGCAAAATCTAGCAAATACTAAATGTGCTACTTACATTTAAATATAAATAAACAGCACCTGTTCTTAAAAATAGGAAATATAAAAGCAATCATTAAACATTTTTTTTTTGTTTAAAAGTTACAAAAAATGTAAACAATACAAAGCAAAATTTAAAAAATAAACTTACATTTAATAACTTTAACTTGTCAGGCAGATTTATGTAAAAAGACGTATAATTTTGTAATATAATATATATAATATAATATAATGCCCGTTTAGAGCCTTGCGGCTTATTAGGGATAACCCCTGCGGGAACCACCTCGGGTGGTAGTAGCAACCGTTACGCTCAAAGTGTATTCTAAAGTTGGTGATAATTTATCTAAACAATAATCTTCTAAAAACTGAGAGCATAACCTGGGATGCGAACCCCAGACCTCCGTGGGTGTCAAAGGTCAGTGTAAAGACTAACACCTTAACGACCTCAGCCATGGAGGCGGCTTATTTTTTAATATATTATCACCAAAATGAATTTTAAAAAATACTGTACGGAATACCTTGAAACTTTTCATCTTCACATCGAATTTCAAAATGATCGCAACATAATTCCTCGTTTTATATATATTTATATATTTATATTATTAATATATATTATATATATAATATATATATTATATTATATAAATATATATATATAATATATATTATATATATATAATATATATATATATTTATTATATATATTAATATATATATATATATATTATATATATATATATATATTATATATTATTATATATATTATATATATATTATATTATTATTATATATATATATATATATATATATATATTATATATATATATATTATATATAATATATATATATTTATTATATATTATTATATATATATATATATATATATATATATATATATATATTATATATATTTAATATATATATTATATATATATATATTATATATATATATAATATATATATATATATATATTATATATTATATTATATATATATATTATTTATATTATATATTATATATTATATATATATTATTATATATATATTATATACTTTTCAAGCCGTTATTGAGGGTTAATGACGCCTTAAAAATTTATTTTCTGGATAGCATAGCTACACATATAGTATGATTTTTGTACAAAGCTTGAACTCTCTTGCATAAATACACTAGAGTTGGTAACAGACATACACATACACGCAAGCACACACACACACGCAGAATACTTTGTAAAAACCACTTAGAAGGTCTAAAAAACGCCTGAAACGGATAATTCAGGCGATAGATTTTCTTTACGAACACAATACTATTCCTTTTATACCTACTGTATAAATGAGGAAAAGTTAAAAATGCAAAAGTAAATTTAGGAATACAATTCTTTTTATAGCTATGATTTAAATGAACTAGTTAAGCAATCATAAAAAGATTACAAATTAATGACATAATATTTTACATATAAAAATGTATTTATTCACCAAATTTGAAGCAATGATGTCAATTTAAGATTACTACAAATAGTAGACTTGGATGCAATATCAATCAACACAGGTGGCAAACGTCATTGATTGATAAAACACGCTAGTATCATAAAAATTGATAGCTAGCAGGCTATAAATATATTAAGTCTTGGTTAACTTCAGACTTGTATCTAGCGATCTATTTAACTTCTATTTAGCGATCACCCATCTAAATACTGAACTCGCTCTATACTGCATTATCTAATAGCAGGTTTCAACGCGCGGGTATAGCCACAGGTGTAATGGTTGTAGTTCTATCTTACTTCTGGTAGAATAAAAAGTGCGTAGAAACTTATATTAAAGTTAAGTAGAATATAAAGGACCAAACAGACTACTTAGAGGAAGGATACAACAGCTCTTATCATTCTCCTGCCCTAGGTGGGTTGGCAATATAAGTAAACACTGATGACGACATATTTTAATTTTTCATAACAATTATATCTCACAAAAGTAATACATTATATTTCGACTATTTGGTCTTAAATTAATTAAAATGATAAATTTTGGAATATAAACTAAGATTATGTTTCGTAAAATATTATTTTTGCATAATGTTTGTATAACTCTATATTATATTTTTGTAATATTTTATTAATAAATCAGCTGAAAGTTTATCCACGCTGAAAGGAAGAGTGGACCATATGGTACTAATTCTGTGTAGTCCAGTAAAAAAAACATTAGTAAAAAGAACAAACAAACAAATACAATATAATGTTTCAATTAGAAAAATACGACTAAATATTAAAAAAAAATATTAAAAGCCAAATAAAATAATAAAATTCATAAGCAAAATGACTTCATAGATTAGTATAAATTTTGATCGGAATATATAAAAACTTTTTTTATGCTACCTTTCAAAAATGTATTTTTTGATTTCATTATGAATTCACCAGAAGCTCAGACGAGTGTATTTGTATTTTGATAATTATTTTTTTATTCAATCTTCATTTTAAAGAATAATTAAAAAATGCGCAAGTAACTCATTGGTTCTGTCAGAAACCTAATCACTATGCATCTCACACTAAGATATAATTTATTTCTTTTCAAACCCAACTCCTATAAATCCTACTTGACGCTATCTTTTTTTCAAACCTATTCATTATGGCTACAGTAAGCCATATTTTCTTTTTAAACCCAAACACTGTGCATCTTACAATAAGCCTTAAATCATTTCTTTATGGTCCAATCCCGATGCATCCTAAAACAGGCCATAATTAATTTCTTTTCAAACCCAATCATTATGCATCGTACACTAAGCCATAATTTATTTATTTTCAAATCCAATAACTATGCATCCTACACCAAGCTGTAATTAATTTCTTTTCAAACCCAATCATTATGCATCCTACACTAAGCCATAATTTATTTATTTTCAAATCCAATAAATCTATGCATCTTACCAAAAGTGTAATTAATTTCTTTCAAACCCAATTATGCATCCACACTAAGCCATAATTTATTTATTTTCAAATCCAATAACTATGCATCTTACACCAAGCTGTAATTAATTTCTTATCAAACCCAATCATTATGCATCCTACACTAAGCCATAATTTATTTATTTTAAATAATAACATGCATCCTACACCAAGCTGTAATTAATTTCATTTCAAACAAATCATTATGCCCTACACTAAGCCATAATTATTTACAATCTAACTATGCATCCTACACCAAGCTGTAATTAATTTATTTCAAACCAATCATTATGCATCCTACACTTAGCCACAGTTAATGTCTTTACAAACCCAATCTTTTTTTATTTTTAAAAAAATATTCTTTCCCGATGTAAATTTTTAAAGAAAGCATAAAGGCGAAATAAAATTAAATTAGTAGGAGGGCGAAATTTGTTTAAAAATCTTAGTAAACACACATTATAAGCAAATATTTCAAAAGAAGTTAGCTGAAAGCATTTTTAAGGTGTTTTAAAACTCAAAACATATCTATGGAAACTTTAATTCCACAGTCAATATTCCATTGGGTTAAGCTAAATGACAAAAAAACAATTTTAAAATAAATTCACTATATAAATTCACACTAGGTTTTTTTTTGGAAAAAAAAACTAAAACTAATGACAGCATCTATTTATAAGAATCTAAGATTGTTTTTACATAAAGTTATTATTTAAATGTTATTATTTACACGTAAATAATACAGGAATATAAAGAGGACTTAAGACTAGTCAGCTAATTGCATTTCTGCTCGAAAGAAAACTCAGAGAGACCTAAGAAAAAACCAAGAGTGACTTATTTGTAGTTTATCTATTAAGTGTAAAAATCGAAGGTAAGATTTATTTGAATGAAATGCAGAAGGATACGAAAGAAAGTTTGAAGTGCTGCATGCTGAAGGTTTCAAGTAGCCATGTCAAGTAAGCAACACAGATTTTTTTGGTCATTTACAGATCACTAAACAGGTCTTAAAAGTTTGCAACGAATTTATAAATAGTATATATTTCTCTTTAAGAAATTTACACATTTTTTTAAAATAGATTTACATATTTTTTATGTAGAAATAAGAATTTTTTAGTGCCATCTATAATAATTTTAAAAATAATGGGTCATTCCATGATAAATCAACAAAATTGATCTGATGTGGGGTATATCGGGACTTTTTTAACCATATCGGATTAGCTACGCTCGTCTTTATCACTTTATTGATTATAGAAAACAATTTGGTTACTTGAAACAGTTGTATCGACTCTACACTAGTTTTAAATTATTTAGTACTTGAAAATATATAAATTAAACTATTTTTTCGGAAACAGTTTTAGTCATCAATAGTATTGATTTTTTTATTATTTTGCTGAGTCATTAAACCAAGTTAAAAACATCACGGCATTCTGGTTTTCAATAAGGTTCTTGTTCTTCTTAAGGTTGATTTTTGTACCGAGAAAAATAATCTAATCGGGGGTACGAAAATCTGCTAGATATATATACAAAATACACACACAAACACACATAATACTAAAAATGATATTGAGAAGGCCTATTTAAAGCCTTGCGGCTCATCAGAGATAACCCCTATGGGAACAACCTCAGGTGGTAGAGGCAACCTTTATGCTCAAAGTGTAAGTATATGGGCATAGTACAAAAACTCGTTACTAACCATCCAAAAGTATATAAAATCCATTTAAAAGAACCGCGTTTAATCTTTCTAATGCTTTTAAGATACAAATTTTAGTATAAGTAGAATATTAAAGACAGCCTCTTTTGTTGTGAAAAATGTCAAAAAATAGCAAATTTGGAATACGCAACAGGTTACTTTAGCGAAATGGTGGCCCCAAATAAGCTTCTCTGTAGTGGCCTTGTGTCCGACAAATTTTATTAAGACATCGCTGGTTTTTATGAGTGTTGATTTGATATGGAATGACCCTTTATCATTTGCTTATATTTTATCCATATTTCCTATAATTTAGTTTAATTGGCTTCAGGAGCAATGCTCCTAAATAGTAAGCTAATGCGATTCATACGTACAGAAATCAATAGAGGTTTGTCAATTTTAGGCTAATCAGACCCTTTTGAAAATTTGATCAATTTATTGACCCATAGAAGCTAATGCTTGTTTTAAAGTTAAGTCATTTAATAAGTTATTTAATGATATGTTGCAGGTTCACAAGTACGACGCTTTTTTTCAGACATTATAAAGCAATGTAATCTAGTTTATCGAACGATGGATAAGTTATCATTAAATGTCTGTAAACATGCACCGAAAACACCTATTTATTTTCGGCACTACTGTCGACAATAAAAAGGTATTCTTTTAATGTTCTGCACTATTGCCGTATTGTACTATTGAGTTCGTTAGTTCTTATCAGTACGTGTTGCAGTAGTTTGAGTTCTTGCTGTTTATTAAATTCGCTTACTTAATTGACTTTTTAGAGGTATAAAATTAATGACAGATCTTATGAGGCAAATATTCCGCCTGTATCAATATCACAGACCGGAAACGCCACAAACGATTTGATAAAATGTAATTAATTATTGTTATTTATCTTTCTTGAAACTTAACAATCGTAGATAAAATACAGTACTCAACAAGCAAGCTAACGTCTTTGTGTTGCTCGCGTGGTGTTAACAATTTTTCGTTTTCCTCTGTTAACGTTACTATTAAGTTCCGTAACGTACTATTAAATTATTAGGTACTCAATATGGTTATTCATTTGTTAAAGCAGATAGATTTTACACCAAACATACACTAGAGCAGTATACATTTGTAAAGCTCTAAATTTAAATTTATAAGTCTAAAATTAAAATCATTTGTCAAGATGAAGATTATGAAGGACATTAAAAATGGATAAATATATTTATTTTATCAAATCGATCTATTAAACACTTTGAAAATCAGCAATCAACACTTCTATATAATGCCAAGATTAAAGAAGACACAACTGAAGTTGGGTCAAGCATAATGAAAATATGATCAAACTAAACAAATAATTATATAAGGTAGAAACCACCTTTTAACCTAAAATGTTAGGTTTAAAACGTATGTATTAAAAATTTTGAGTTTTAGGTGGAACAGGTCTAAAGAGTGTAAAAAATCAATTTACCAACCTTTCAACTATATATTTAGTCTTTTCAAGTTACATAATTATTAAATAATAACAAAAAAACTATAACGCATTAGGAAAGAAAATAACATCACCTACAGAGATATTATTACTTGAGAGGCCCAATAGGTTACATTTTGTAACATCGAAAATGTAACCTGACAACCTTCGCTAAAAATATTATTAAATAATCAGTATAAAATAACGTTTATAGTAGAACGTTACAAATACAAATCAAATGAAAATCAATATGCGTGAAGCAAAAATCAATTGATTTATTATAACCTTAACTCACACTTGAAGGAGGTTTCAATGAAGTTACACGGGCTCTGTGTAACTTCATTAAGAGCCAAAAACTGATGTATCACGCCTGCTGATGTATTGAGATAGGGTATGACTCCTCTAGTATATATCTCTATGCTATAACCGATAAACAAGCTGTATGTGAGACAAAATCCCCGTAAAAACATATCAAATACAAGATTAATTTCAATATAAATTATCAGGTTTGCCAATAAAACTAGACACGAAAATGGTAAATCCTAAAAGGCCCATACGCAGTTATTCCAATTTTAGCGATCAGCTGTTAACGCATGTCTGAATTTTTTTACATAGGTTAGGAGTTCCTCAACTTAGTTTATGTATTACTTTAGTTCCAGATTAACAAGATACACTGCTTTTTTCTTCAGTTTTTTTATAAATCCTAAGTAAAATTGCAAAATTCTTGTTTTGTGGAAGTGAAAAGATGTAAGTTACAAATGTCTGTAGAAATGACCGATATTTATAATTTTCTTCAGAGAATAGATGTTGCATTATCTTGTTGGGTTATGTTGACTTGGTCTCTTCAGTTTTAGATTATGGCTGTACTTTAAAGTTATTAAAGAGCTTATTTCAGTTAGAAATATTTCGAGAAATTATTTGAATTTAGTTTTATATCTTGAATATTAAAAATGTTATTAAAAAACTTTAATTTTTATGAATTTAAATAAGATATAAATGATTTTTACTTTTCCTTATTTATATATAAGCAAAGTATTGTGTTTGTAAAAGTATCCGAAACCAGGATGACACCGCAAGAGTAGTTTTCTTATAGTTGTCTGTCTGTATGTGAGTGTGTAGGTGTGTGTGTGTGTGTGTTATCATCAAAGGTTATTTATGCTAGAGAGTTAAAACGTTGTATAAAAATCAGTTTATAGCTATAGTGATATTCGGAAAATAATTTATTTATGACGTCAATAACCCGCAATAATGACTCAGCGTTAATTTTGATAACTCATAAAACGCGGTAAACAATTGCGACAGATTTGAGATGTATAAGAATAACATATGTGCTAAGTTATATCTCATTATCAGCATTAGTTTAATTCTTATCATATGACTTGTGTACATTTTTTAAAAAATTGTAAGAAATTGAAAAATCATCCGATTGAGTTTAAATTCGGTACAAGTGTACACCTTCACGTTATAAATAAGTGCACTAAGTTTTTTTTCAATACAATAAGTATATTATTGATTTTATCTGGATAATTAAAGTTATGCAGCTGAGAATGAAACGGATGTATTTACTACCAGTACGTGTGCAGTATAAAATTGGCAAATTGTATATTCTGATGACAAGCGAAGCGAGTTTGAAGTGTATATATATATATATATATATATATATGTATTATATGTATTTCTAGATACGTTCTTCAATCGTGTATTAAACTTGGTACAAAAATCAACCTTGGAGAGGACACAAACCCTATTGAAAGCCAGGTTTCTGTGACTGACATAATCCTGTTTGCTGAGTCAGCAAAATTATAAAAACATCGGCAAAATTCAGAGTTATTATTTTCGCCGCAAAAATGTCATTATTTATGTTTTTTGGAACTCTGGATCGAATGAAATCGGTCCGAAGTCGATACTTCACTCAAAGGGACCAAAAATTTGAAAAAACGAGGTAAATTACCGGAAACCAAAATTACAGTCAATAAAAAATAAATTTCGAGCAGGGTGTTTTTTATTATGTATTTTGGGCCTATAATTTTAATGAGAGTGGTCCGGAGTCGATACAAGAACACCAAAAATACCGGAATCGATACCAACGATAGGAATCGATTTTTTATTGTTTTTTTCATTTTATAAGTTTATAACTATATTATTATATGTATAATAATTTTGGCGTGGTGGTCCGCATTACGACCGAACTTCCTTAGGAATGCTTGTTTCCGTGCTTAACAATCTATTTCTTGCTTAAGAATCCGAGCAGTTACTCGTCAAGCACTACTCGTAACTAATTTTTTCGTAGTTTTTAAAGGAAATGCGCTAAAACCTTTAAAGAAACCAACCATGAAACCAACTGAGCACAATACAAGTGCAAATAATGTGTTATGTTTTCTAACATTTTAATAGATTTTTTTACTTTTCATAATTTATACCGAAGGTACATAGGAAAAGTATTGGGTTTGCAAAAAATCCGAAACCGAGATGTCACTTGATATATTCGCTTCAGGCGCTTTTAAGCCCTCCAGAGTGGTTTTTACAAAGTTGTCTGTCTGTATGTGTGTGTGAGTGTCTGTTATCATCTTATCTCCCAGAGTATTTATGCTAGACTGTTAAAAGTTTGAACAAAAATCAACCGACAGGTATAGTTTTCCTGTCCGCAAAATATTTATACGACGTCATTGCAAGTATATCCATGATTTTTATTGGTTCATAAAAGTTAAGCAGCATCAAGCATGGTCATTACCTGGATAAAGATGAGCGAAGCGAGTCCGAAAACGTGATGCTGCATAAATTTAAGAGCTTGTATATCCTGAGGACAAGCGAAGCGAGTTGGAAATCCGATGAGGAAAAGTTCCGAGGTATCTTGTACCTGATTTTTTAATTATTTCTTTTGAAAAATACTTAATATATAGTTGGAGCTTAGTAAATTGATTTTTTATTTTCTTTAGACCAGTTCTACCTAAAAACTCAAAATATTTCAAAATATTCATTTAAATTTTCATTTTTTGAGAAAAGCTTAAAATTAGCCCTAAGTACAATTGTGTCAGTGCTATAAAACAGTACACCTAGAAAGAAGATTATAGCAAGTGATAATAGTAAAAAGAAAGAGAGAAATAGATAAAAGAAGATTGTGGAGAGTCTATAAAACAAAGACAAAGTTCAACTAGTTCGAATCTAAAGATAGATTTCTAATAGATTTTATTTTAATCCTACGCATAAATTTAAAAATATTTCTAATGATTTTTTGTTTTAGATCTTATAAATAAATTAGTAGATTTTTTATGCTATAAAAAATCTAAAAAAAATATTCACGTAGATATTTCTATATCCACTTACGTTTTATAAACCATTTCAGTAGATTTTTTTTACTGTTATTGATCTAAAATATAAATATTTCTAGTAGATATCTCATTCCCAAAAAAATACTAAATTTTTCTAATTGATTTATCTCATTATCATAAAAAATACTACATATTTCTAGTAGATTTGTCTCATTCCTATAGAAAATACTAAATGTTTTTAGTAGATTTATCTCATTCCCATAAAAAAATACTAAATATTTCTAGTAAAGACACTACAAAGAATATACACAAAAACCATAAAATTATAAGCATTTATTTGGATTTAATAAAAAAATTGAAAAAAATTCACAGCAGATATTTTTTTTCATTATTTATTGTACTGTGTCTGCCTCCGTGGCCGTGATCGTAAAGGCGTTTGATTTCGGCCCCGGAGGTCCGGGGTTCGCAGCCCGGGCTATGCTCTAATATTTTATGAATAGTATTTATATTAAAAAGATTTCGCTAACTTTAATTAATTCTTAGAGTGTAGTAGATGCTACCCACCTGAGGTGGTTCCCGCGGGGTGAATACCCTGATGGGCCGAAAGGCCCTAAAACGGGCATTTTATTTTATTTTATTGTACTATTTTCTTTTAATAGACGGTTTCATGAACATATAATAATTTTTAATACTATAGAAAAATTTAAAAGAAGATGTATTTAGATTTTAGAAATAATCAATTTTTTTTTAAAAATCGTATTGGTTCAACCAAAACATATAATAATTTATAATAGATTATCATTTAGTTGTACTCAATTATTATATATTATTGAATTTTTTTTTGTAATGCCAATGAAACAAATGTAGATACCATTTTTCTTCTAAATCTAAGAACTTATTGTAGATCATTCTACAAATAAGTATACATATTATTAGAGTTTTTTTATTACTTTTCCTCATTCATAAAAAATTTTATGGCGCCACTCGATAGCAAGGATCTGTTCTAATTTTGTTGAAAGGATCCTTTAACCCTCCACATATATATCACCGTCTGCACCTTGGCATTCATTTTTGAGCCAGCTGAGTCCGTTTTTTACTTCTCCATTTTTAAGTACTTTAAGTATTTACTGGTAGCTGATCATCGTGCATTGTCCAATTCTTTACTCATATATATATATATATATATATATATATATATATATATAATATTATATATATATATATATATATATATATATATATATATATATATATATATTATATATTATAAAATGTTGAACTTGACTAAGTGGTAGCGAGCTTGAATTTGTAGTTTAAAGTAGCAAGTTACTTAAACTAAAATCAATTAAAACTTTACAATTAACTTAAAACATAATAGAGTTGATGTAAAGGGAATATCGAGTAAACTGCCAACTCACTCAATCAAACTTGTGCACCAAGAGTAGATTACAAGTGATCAACAAACTTTTAATTTGGTAATACAGCTATTAATCATTTTACATATCTGTTTAAATTAAGCAAGTATAACACACAGCAAGTTATTAAGTCGATATTTTAGGATACCGCTTATGTTTAAGGTAGTCTTGTGTTTTTCTCAAAAACACACGCTTTCTATCAATTACACCTCCCGAAAATCCCAACATATGATAAATTACTTTTTGTTAAACTTATATAATAGCGTTTTCAAAGTCACTAAGAAATGGCTACTATTTACTTACCTTAAATACGCTAAGCTCATCCTTGACACGTCGAATTCGCTTCGCTCGCCCTCAGAATATTAAAAAGCGCAATTTATAGTTAAGAACATCTTCGGTCTCGCTTTGCTCATTCAGTTATTAGTTATTACAGCAAAAGATTGATATTTGTACTGATTTTCAATACTCATAATAATAACAGACACACAGGTGTGTGTGTGTCTGTTATTAATGGTTGAGTATTGAAAATTAGTACAAATATCAATCTTTTGCTGTAATAACTAATAACTGAATGAGCAAAGCGAGACCGAAGATGTTCTTAACTATAAATCGCGCTTTTTAATATTCTGAGGGCGAGCGAAGTCGTCTGTCTGTACAGACGACTTTGTAAAAACTACTCAGGGTGTCTTAAAAGCATCTAAAACGGATAATTCAGATGAACCACGATTTTGTATAAAACTACTCATAGGGTGTCTTAAAAACATCTAAAACGGATAATTCAGATGATATAACTACTCAGGGTAAAAACATCTAAAACGGATAATTCAGATGTTTTGTATAAACTACTCACTTAAAAACATCTAAAACGGATAATTCAGATGAAACCACGATTTTGTATAAACTACTCAGGGTGTCTTAAAAAACATCTAAAACGGATAATTCAGATGAAACCACGATTTTGTATAAACTACTCAGGGTGTCTTAAAAACATCTAAAACGGATAATTCAGATGAAACCACGATTTTGTATAAACTTCAGGGTGTCTTAAACTAAAACGGGATGAACCACGATTTTGTATAAACTACTCAGGGTGTCTTAAAAACATCTAAAACGGATAATTCAGATGAAACCACGATTTTGTATAAACTACTCAGGGTGTCTTAAAAGCATCTAAAACGGATAATTCAGATGAAACCACGATTTTGTATAAACTACTCAGGTGTCTTAAAAGCATCTAAAACGGATAATTCAGATGAAACCACGATTTTGTATAAACTACTCATAGGGTGTCTTAAAAACATCTAAAACGGATAATTCAGATGAAACCACGATTTTGTATAAACTACTCAGGGTGTCTTAAAACATCTAAACGGATAATTCAGATGAAACCACGATTTTGTATAAACTACTCATAGGGTGTCTTAAAAACATCTAAAACGGATAATTCAGATGAAACCACGATTTTGTATAAACTACTCAGGGTGTCTTAAAAACATCTAAAACGGATAATTCAGATGAACCACGATTTTTGTATAAACTACTCATAGGGTGTCTTAAAAACATCTAAAACGGATAATTCAGATGAAACCACGATTTTGTATAAACTACTCAGGGTGTCTTAAAAACATCTAAAACGGATAATTCAGATGAAATCCGATTTTGTATAAACTACTCATAGGTGTCTTAAAAACATCTAAAACGGATAATTCAGATGAAACCACGATTTTGTATAAAACTACTCAGGGTGTCTTAAAAACATCTAAAACGGATAATTCAGATGAAACCACGATTTTGTATAAACTACTCAGGGTGTCTTAA
>JACMZG010001893.1:12451174-12471363 GCA_018340805.1 Microvelia longipes
AAACAACAAAAGAAACACCGTATTAATAAATGCTCTAGTGCCTGTGACCACTTCGAAGCCACATTGTTGTTGACCTATATCAGTTTATCATATTACTTGTTCATATAAGTGGCATATTTCCACGATATAAGCAAATTTTCAAATGAATTAGTCAAAAAACTTGAATTGTTTACATTAAGTTATATATGTCGATCACTAAAACGAGATGCTGTTAATTAAAGTAATCACACATAGTAATACTAATAACTTGTAAAAATTTTCAGCCCAATCTAAAATCTTTTTAAAGAATTGTGATTTTTTGAAATGCTTAGTAAGTCGTTATTGAGCGTTAATGACGTCACACATAATTCATTAACAATAGGGTTCGGGACAGTAAAATGTTTTACTGTCATAAAGTTTATTTTGATTGGAGGAATCGTCCGAAAGTTCTCGTCTCCCATAGAAACGTCTAGGAAAAAAATCGTGCATGCATACAAATATACATACATACACACACTCACACACAGATATGTATATATATATAATATATATATATATATATATATATATATATATATATATATTTAATCTGCTGTTTTGTCTTTGTGTTATATCTTTAATCGTTTTTCATATTTTTTCATCGCAGTTTTCTCTTAGTTTAATATTAAGATATTTTCTATTTTTTTAATAATTACTCGATATCTATCTACTTACACCCCAAAATTATCATGCTCATTGTTATCGGTATTTTCCTCAACCTTCTGGTTATCTCCTAACTCCGTAAACATCTATGTTTTGATTGTAATTAATTCTTTTCTTTTTAGGTTTATTTAACATGAATATGCCTTGTATTGCTAAGGAAGGCGAAATATAGTTATAATGCAAAATTAAGAAAAATTTATTACGTCCCATTCTGTGTCATAAATTTAATATTATCAATTATAATGGAGACAAATACTAACAACAATTATATATATATATATATAAACTCACATATATTTTCTTTCTTGATTAGAGAGTTCACCCCTTCTAAAAAAAATCCGGCAAGTAGGGCTTGTTACTTGAGTAACTTCTCAAGTTAAGCAAGAAAACACGTATTTCGAACCACCGTGCCAAAATTCGAATAAATTTTTAGCAATTTTGCATTTATTAGAAATACATCTTAAGTCCTAAGAGTGCTTTAAAACCAACTTGTATTGTTTATTTTAATTGATCTAATATCTTTTAGCTTATTTTATAAGTATTCTTTTATAGCAAGCAAGCTAATAACAACCCTGTGTCATAAATTTATTACGTTTTTCACGCCCAGTACTTACCTCCCACCTTTAGACAACCTTCCGCAGAAGCGTCTTTTCTAAAAGAAAATAGCTGAAAGTACGAGTGTCAGGTTTTTTTAAATGTCATTAAAAATTACCAAAACATCGAATATCAGAATAATGAGACTCATGTTAGAACATATGATATGAACATATGACAGACATAGGAGCGAAAAATAGAGCTACTAATCCTCTGATTATTTTTAGTTATTTTTCATAATCTCATGATTTTTTTTATTTTCTTATTGATATTATATATATATATATATATATATATATATTATATATATATATATATATATATATATATATATAACCCTAAGGTCAGGTCACCTTGATCAACCCGGTTTTCTGACCATTTCTGACCGGTTATAGAAGAGAAGTGAAATCTTAAATCTATATTATTTTTATACAATTTATTTTTCCCTAGGTTAAGCCTTTAGGGATTTCAATAATTAATACTAAGTTTTAGGCGGGTATGATCAGTAGTTCTGAACATATATTGGTTAAATATTGTTTTGCATTGTTAAAGTATATTATAACTTTTAAAAAAATATTATTATGAAAAAACATTTTAGAAGATCCAGCGGAAAAAAAAAATTTATAAATATTATTTTTCCGGGAAAAATGTAAAAGCTAGGGAGTTAAGTAATCGGTTTCAGATTAGGATCAAATAACGAGTATAGTCATAGAATTTTCTAACTGAAACTCAAATCTATTCCTATGGATACAATAGGAAAACACTATTCCTGTTTTTTCCCCCACTCATACACCCAAATCTCTATTCTTCTTAAGTCTTTCGTTTAAAAAATTTAAGAAGGAGCAAGACAATTATTACTTATAATTTGACAAATACAAAATTTAAATTATGTCAATAGCCTTTGTTTACAATTGGAAATCAATAAATTCGATTTTACTAAAATCTACGCACTAACCTTTTGTCAATGAAGTTAAAAATTTACACAGAAAAGTTTTATAAAGTTAAACATGTACAATAAATATTGTTATAAATTATAAAAAATATGTAATATAAAATTAAATTTTATATATAAATGAAAAATAAAGGAAAATTATAATCCTCCTTTCTCTAGAAAAGAGTAAGAAGCTAAAAAGCAACACATTTTTTTAGCAAAAATAAAAGTAACAAGAAAGCATGCGGTGAAGGAGGGATAAACAAGAAGAAACAAAATTAGAAGCGTGAAAAATAAAGCGAAAGAGACAAGACAAACCAAGGCAAGATAAAACTAAGGAAAAAGCACATGCAAAAGATTCTAACCATAAGAAGCCGATATCCCTTGCATCTCTTTTCATTTTAATTTTTTATTATTTGTTTATTTTTCTGTCTTTTTATGGGGGGATTACCTTCGAGATAAGTTTGCTTTTGCTGAACTTTGACTCTTTCTTAGGCTCACTGCTCAGTCTACCTCGCCTTTCTGTCCTCTTTTTATGCAGATTCTGCAAGATCTATAAAAAAACAACAAGCGGGAAAAATACCAACAAAAGGAGCATAAAGAGAAGAAAAAAATTAAGAGAGACAGACTTTTTTTCATTGGTTAAAAACAAGAAAAAACACAAAAATAAATATTAGTGAGAAACTTGAAAAGAGGGGGGTTAGAGGGGGTTCACCAAACACTTTAGTTAGTAAAAAAAGCCAGAAAAATGGATCAAAATTAGTAAAAGTGGGCTTAACATAGAAATAAAAATAAAAAGAGTGATTGCCTGCAGTATTAGTATAATTGGTTCTAGTTAGTATTTAAGCTTTAATTTATTAATCTTTTATTTTATTATTTAAGTCAACACTTTATTCATGCATTTAGTTCTCTATAAGCGCTACTTACAGCAATAAAGCCTTGTGCTGTCAAACAATGTTTACTTTTTATTAACTTTTATTGTCTTTTCAAATTTATTTTAAAATAAATGATGGGATAGGGGATAAATAAATTTACTGCAATTGCTATTTAAATAAAATAAAAACAAATCGAAAATAAAATAAATGGTGACTACATTATTATAAATATTAAAAGTTTTTTTTTTACAATGTGTCACAAATAATTGCTTTATTATTAATATTTCATATGCTGCTTTGTTTTTGCAAAGTTGTAATGAAAGGGAGAAATGAAATAAAAATGAACACAAGAATAAAATAAAATGTAAGCTTTGCTGTGATTTATTTATTTTATTTATTTTATATTTTATTTAAGTGACAATACACTCTAAAGTGATACATTTATTTAAAAAAAATAACACAGGTAAAATGCTGAAATACATTATTAATTAGTGCAATATATCTGAAATGTATGTATTGTTAAATTATTTATAAATGTGTATGTGTATGTTTGTAAAAAATGTATTCTTTAAACAAGTAAATCCCGCCAAAACATATTTTTTGAATTTTTTTAAGTAAAATTCGCTGTTGAGAAAAAACATTTTTTTACACTATATGGATTATATTTTGACTATTATTTTTAGAACAAAAATAAGAAGAAATATAATATTTTTAATAAGACGTTTAGTAATTTTTAAAATTTAAAAATATATTTATTATTTTACATATTCAAAATCGGATAAATCGGAAAAAAGAAACTTCCTATTGGATTAGCTACTTCGTCCTCGCCACTTCAGACTCTCCTCGCTCGCCCTTATTTACTTAAACTGAAACATCTCCGGTTCCAAGCAAAACATCAATAATCTAAGTGACTACCTTTTAAAATAAAATCGGGCCGCTAAATTTAGGCTTGGTTTAAACTTTGAGAAGTAAGTTTAAAAACTAAGTCCTTTAATGTCAATCTTATTTTACAGCCATTTAAGTTCAAACCGAGCTTTAATCCGGTCTTATTTTGACATCTCTTAACTTAAAACCGAGTTTTAATTGTGCTCTACACTACAAGTGTAGAAATTGTCTTTCAATTAAGTAAAGTTCAAATTAAAAAGTAATTAAAATTATTTATATTTTGCTTCGAAACGAAAACGGTAAAGTTTACGTAAGTTTTACCGCGTAAATAGAATAGTCACTTTTAATAGAGTAGCCTAAATGTCATCAATTGACACAAACGAATTTTCCGAAATATGATCAGTCTACGCAATATAATTGTGCGAGAGACACCAAGAAATCTAACAAGCAAATTGCTACTTCTGGGATCTGTTCCATCATTCGACAAGATTCTAAGAAAAAAGTATATTTTTCTCAGTGTACCTTTTCCTGTGAACTTTTTTTACTGTATTTTTTTCCGTGTACTTTTTTCCGCGAGTTTTTTTCCGTGTATTTTTTCCTGTATTTTTCCGGATACCATTCGACATTATTACAAGCTCAACATAATGTCATACCCCACTATATTTGATAATGTCATACCCCACCTTATTTTCTGACTTATAATTCAGTTAAAATAATTTATTTGGAATAAAAACTTTTATTATTTTCCTCTGGGGCCGTTGGGTTATTCGAAAAAATAAATCTGTCCCTCTAAGCTGTCATAAAGGAAATTGACAAGTAGTTACGTTAAACCAATCTCAGTTAGTGTTATTAAAGAATTTTTTTTAAAAAAATGGCGCGGACCTTCGCGAGCCGGGCGAATTTCATTGAAATGCATGCTTCTCACTCATCAATCTATTCCATGCTTACGTTTCCGGTAATGCATTATAACTTGAGCAGTAGCATCATGTTGTAATTTAAACAAATTCTAATTCTATTCGAATTTTTCAAATAACATGCTCTTATTTATCAATAGATTTACACAATGCACGGCTCAGCATTACTTATATTTTTTTTGGAAGATTCAAATAATTAAATAACAAGTTGTGACGCTACTGCTAAGGTTATAACCTTAGCAGTAGTAGCGCGCACTAATATATATATATATATTATATATATATATATAATATACTATAATATATATATAATATAATTGTATATAAGTGTATATATGTATATATATATATATATATATATATATATGAAACTATAAATATAATATATATATATATATATATATATATATAAATATATATATATATATATATATATATATATCATCAATATCGAAAAACTTAAAAAAATGGACAGATGAGCAAGAAAGGACACATTTCAAAGAGAATTTGTCCAGACTGTATTTCTTGTTTACCAGTCGTTTTGTTTTACTTCTTGATCATTTAGAGTGGTTGTATGGACTCTGGGCCTATTTCATTCAATTTAACGCTCCAAAAACATAATTAAGTATTTTCACGTCTAAAATGCTAACCCTTAATTTTTTGATTTTTTAAAATATTTTGAAATGTTTAAAAAGTAACCTTATTTGGGTAATGGTCAACAAAAAAAATATTATAAATTTGAACTCGCACGGATCAACTTACACGAGACGATTTTGACAGTCAAGGAACAATTTTTAGAAAGAATTTTAAGAATTAAATGTTGGTGCACCTTAAATATAAACTATGGGTTTAGTTAGTTGAAGATTTTGTAAACAACAATAACACTTTACGTCCTGATAGAAGCTTGAAGCATGTTGTGAAAGTTGTGCATGTTCTTGAAGCAATTTCTTTTAACCAAAACTTTTAACAACTTTCACGGAGCGTCATCGAACGCCTCACATTAATTTTTTTCATTTCTGTTATATTATATTTATAAATAAACAAGCTATAGCATAATTATATAGAGTATTTTCTTATAGAATTAAAGTCATTGTTTTTAATTTAATTAAAAATGTGTGAATTCCACAAACTTGAAAGTGAGATTAAGAATTAAATTACTTAACATTAATAATGGAAAAACGTTGACATAAAATCAGAGAAAAAATAAAAACAGAAAAAAAATATTCTGAATCGTTGCAAATTTAGTTGGACATACGATTTAACAAACCATAATACGATTGGAACTATCTCATAAGTCAATCAAATAGCTAAATATTTTCATGAAATATACTTAACCAATACTTTCATTAGCTCATTAGCAGCCTAAGGAACTCTGGTGAGTAGCAGAGATAGCGTAGAGAAATTCTTTGGACAGTAGATGATTAGAATGACAGGTGGATGACGAGGAAACCTTTGATGAGGTAGGCAAAATTGGGATTTTTCGAGCTAGTTCAATTATAAGGATAAAATAAATCTCAACCTAGAACAAGTAGCTTTCTGAGTTCAATGCAATAGCACGAAACTCAATCAGTACTTGCATTAGGTCATTAACAACGTTAGAACTTGGGTAAGTAACAGAGGTACCTGTATAAAGGAAAATCCTTTATACAGGTAGATGATTGGACTGACAGGTGGATGACGGGGAAGCTCTTTGATAAGGCGAGCAAAATTGAAACTTGAATTTTTCGAGCTAGTTCAATTAGAAGGCTAAAATAAATGTCAACCTAGAACAAGTAGCTCTTTGAATTCGATGCAATAGCACGAAATTTAAGCAGTAAAACCACTGGACTAAAAATCTAAACAAACTATTACCATTATTACTTAAATTTAAATAAAACTTCTGATAAGAAAAAATAGGGCACGGTGGTGCCTCGGATCTTGTTCTCGCCATATCTGATTAGCTACGCTCGTCCTTAGAATATGGAAATACCTAATTTATTTTCAGTAGGACTTCTGACTCGCTTCGCTCGTCCTTAGACAGTAAAATCATCCGTTTACCGTTTTATTTCCAGGGTTCATTCACTCAGGAACACACCGAACTGGATGCTGCTTACCAGATCCAACAAAAACCGTAGATATCGATTTATACTAGGAGATATATTAGGATACTAGTAGTAAGAAGTATAGATATACAAGAAATATCAAAATGAAATGTGGTATAGAAAGTTATAAACATAAAAACATACACTCGAGCAGAATCGGAAAACATCTTTTTTTATTTATTCATTTTTACTTTTCCTCATTTCCACGGTGGGTATATAGGAAAAGTATTGCAAAAAAATCCGAAACCGGGATGTCACCGAAATTATCCGTTTCAGGTGTTTTTAAGCCATTCTATAAGTGGTTTTCACAAAGTAGTCTGTCTGTATGTGTGTGTCTGTTATCAACTGAGCTCCAAGTGTAATTAGACTAGAGAGTTGAAACTTTGTACAAAAATCAGTCACAGATGTAGTTGTGTTATTCGGAAAATAATTGTCTTTATGACGTCATTAATCCGCAATATTAAGTCAGCAAAAATTCTAATATACCATTACTTAATAAATGAGTCAATGAAAGTCATCATAAAAGTTAAGCAGCATTAAGTGTGGCCAGTGCCTGGATGGGTGACCGCTGGGATGAAACTGATGTATAGACTGTCTGAGGACAAGCGAAGTAAGTCCGAAGTCGTGTGGCAGTATAAATTTAACTTGTACAGTTTGAGGACGAGCAAAGCGAGTCCAAAGCTGGGAGGATAAGCGTAGCGACTCCGACGTAATCAGGAAAGTTCCGAGGAACCCTGTACCCAATTATTTATATAAATACTTATCATTTGATAAAAATCAAACTAAAGAATACGATTCGAAAAAACCTAGCAAATTTGTTGGTCCTGTATATGACTACATGCCGTGCTAAATTTCAAATCAATTTCAGGATCAGGATCAGGTCGAATTATTACCGCAGGTCGTAGAGCTGGTCGCCTATGATATTCGCTTATTAATCCCCTATCCCCTCTTGTCCGTCTTGTTAGTGTTTGTCAATTCTCTACCAATATCTCGTGATAATTTGTTTACTTACTGTACTTTATCCTCTGTTCTGAATCTTTTGGCTTGATTTTTATTTTTAAGATTAAGATACACTATAATTTAATCAGTAGCTTTCTAGTCAATTAGGGTTAAGTTTTATTTTATCTTAATTTTTAAATTTCTGATTAAATACTATATGCAGAGTTCTTACTGAGCTGCATTTCCTGGCAACTGTTGGTTATCTGTTAGGGGCTCTTGAAAATATAAATAAATAAAATAAATAAATTTAAAGCTTTTTTCGTGATTATTATTTTTTGCTGAGTCATTGATGAAATAAAAATGTTCGGATAGAAACCTAGACCAAATTTATTTGTTGATTTATTAGGTTTCAACTCTCCAGGTGTAGCATAAACACACAGGGATTTACGGTGATAATAGACACACTAATAAAGACAACTTAGCAATTATTATTCAGACACCATGTACAGGGATATTTTTGTTAAAATATCAGATCCACAGTTTCTGATTTTTTAAGTGCTAACACTCTCTTCCAATATTATACTTATTATTATTATTATACTTATTAAACTATTATTATTTAATTTATTATATATTATTATATTATTATTATATTATTTTATTATTATTATTATTATTATTATTATTATTATTATTATATTATTATTATATTATTATTATTATTATTATTATTATACTATATTATTATTTTATTTAATTATATACTTATTATTATTATTATGATACTTATTATACTTTTATTATTTATTATTATATAATTATACTTTTCCTTTTTATAAGTAAGGAAGGTCAAACTGCACAATCCCTTTGGAACTAACTTTACGTAAACTCGCATTTTAATTTTACACATATTTAAAGTATTTAAAAAAACCAAACAACTTAAATTTGTAAAAAAGAAAAAAAATCAGGTAGGGGGTATTTTGGAACTTTTCTTCACCTCTTGACTTTGGACTGGCTTCGATCGAACTAGGAATTAGAAGTTACCAAATTTATTCCAACACCTAGCTCGCTCCTCAAATAGTAATAGATAGTTATTTATGCATCAAAGGAGTAAATAATGCTTTTGTTTCCCCGAGCAATTATTTGATTCGTAAGCCGAAGGAACCAAAGTGGGGAAATTAGCATTTTACTGCCAAGGTGCATACACAATTTATCTTCGGACGTTGACGTCATATAATTATTGTTATATTCTTATTATCATACGTTTTGTTCTATTTTTTTGTCTTTGATGGTGCTGTCCCTAAGAAATTAAAAAAAAAAAAAATACTGCATCAAACAACTTCTTTTGACCTGAAACGGATTTTGAGACAGTAAAAACCTCTTTTATGGTCGCGCCCCCTTGTTAATTTTGGGAATGAAGCCCCTAAAAAAAAACAATATTTTTTATTGCTCAATTTCTTTTGACCTGAAACGGATTTTGAGCCAATTTTTTTTAGTCGGACTCCCTTGTAAATTATGGGAGTGCCACCCTCGGGAAAGTGTTACAAAAATTGATCGGTCCCCTGTATAAATTTAGAGATTATCACTCCCCTAAAAAAATTGATTTAATTGGTTCTAATTCCAATAATAGGAAACGCATTTTATTCCCAAGAGAGAAAAGGTTACTTATTACTCCCTTGGGAGTAATAAGTGCTTCTTTACTCCCTAAAAACTAGACAATAAACTTCACCTTATGAAACGTCAGGAGATAAATTAGTTTTATTCCTACCGCTCACCCAGCCAGGCACTGATCTCGCTCGATGCTGGGTAACTTTTATGATCCAACAAAAACCATAGATATATTTGCCTTATTGAAACAAAACTTAGTTCTCTTAATAGACTTGTAATCAATTTCAACTTAATTGTCATCGCGTTTAAAAATTAGTTTAAAAACGTATAGGCACAAATTAGGCAAAAATTGAACAAATGTTGAATGAAATGTTTGAAACTAATGTTGAGATGAAATTTATGTTGGTCTTAAATATGACTATATTTAATTTTATTTATTTATTATATTATAAATTAATTTTACTTTTGAATAATTTTAGTTTCTACAAACTCCCAAATTACTCTTTCATTGCATAAAATTAGTGGTAACAAGTTTTTAAATCAACTAATAAGATAATATGTTCTATCGTTTGTGTTTGTTTAATCTGTGTTATGAATTTTTACTTTTCGTTCAATAATATATGTATTTAGTACTAAACAAATATTTTTTAGTTGCAGTTTAACATAAACCCGTGTATTATTTCTAATAAAATATAACTAGGTAATCGGTAAATACCAGCTTAAAAAACGAACAAATCCAATCTTGTAGTGATAAAAGCCTGATTCTATATTTAAAATCCTGGCATAATTGAATGGTAGTGCTGATGGTGGTTCTATTAATTTTTAACTCAATATTTACAAATTAAATTAATGATTTATATCTATGGTAATCTTATGTTAAAAGATTTGACCATCCTTTCGTTTTCCCGCCATTGGTATTGCCAACCTAACAACTATATCTTTGAATCGCGAATAAAGAAGCACAAGGGTAACCAACCCTAGAGGAAAAGAGGAGGGTAGTAAAATAAATTAGCATGTTTTTTAAACATTGTTTATTGAATTATACAACAAACATTTTTGCTACAAGTATTAGGGTTGATGCGGTTTTAGTGGCATAGAGAGGCATGTTAGAGGAACAATTTCATAATTGCACTTAGGCGAGACTATCATGTACTTAGATATGTTTTTATTTCAAGATACTACAGGTGGTTCCGCATGGTAAACAGCGGAAATTTTGAATAATCAATCGTGAAATATATGGGAAAGCATAGAAATTTCATCTGCGTAAATGGGCAGGAAAATAAAATATTACTGAGTTTAAAAATTTGGTACCTTAGCCAAAGGCGAATGTATAGGCTACAGAAATTACCAGCAGAGGTCAATGTAGGTAATTTATAATTTGACCGCCAAAGCGAAGCTGAAAAGGCAAATCGCGGTACACGCGTAAGTAATTTTTCATTTCCTACCTGTGGCATACAGTATTTTATCTGATAACGCTTGGTGGCCCAAGCCTCGAAAATTCGATTTTTTTGCTACAGCTAACATTCTTTCTGAACAAAAATTCTTTTGATTTGAAATGGCTTGAGCGAATAAAAGACAATATTTTACCCCCAAATTGTTGAACAGAGGTCGAACCCCCAAAAATCAAAGATTCAATTGTATTACTCAAAACTACTACATTTGACCTGGATTTTAAGTAAAAAATTGCTTTTCCAGCAAATTCTTAAACGGAGTCCGATATAAAAAAATATGAAAATAGACAATCAATCCAAATAGAACGAAGAATATCTAAAGGTATAAATGACTATCCAAAGTAACAGATATAAAATAAATCGTATAATGCCAGCTATAGTGTAAAATTAGCTGACTGGCATGGTTTTATTGAGCACATAAACATTTATTTGGCATTTTCAAAATACATTAGTAGGAATTATCCGGTCATATTATATTCCTTACAATGATAATTTAATTGTTTAGATTTATGCCATTGATTTTATCAATACAATTTTTTTTTGACTTATGTTGTCTTAGTTATTTATAGAGAAATGATATTTAGCAATTTTTCATAAAAAATGAAGCTTTTTTGCAAAAGCAGAAATATATTCAATTTTTTTAATTAAGTTGTTTTTTACTTGAGGGAGACATCATGTTATGATGTCAACTATCTATGTGATAATACATCAACTATAACTGATCTATTAATAATATTAGCTTTTTTTAATGGAAGAAAAATGATAAATTAAATGAAACTGTGTGTACTGTGATTGATTTAATTATAACATAATAATTTATTTTAAATTTATATCATTTCTTAATTTTTACTTGTCCTCATTAATACCGTAGAAATATAAGAAAAGTATTGTGTTAGCATAAAAATCTGAAACTGGATGTCACCGGAATTATCCGTTTCAGGCGATTTTAAGACCTCGTGAGTGGTTTTTGCAAAGTTGTCTGTCTTGCAAACACACACACACACGTGTGTGTGTGTCCGTTATGATCGAAGATCCCAGTGTATTTATGCTACAGAGTTAGAACTTCGTACTCAAATCAGTCTACCGCTGTATTGTGGTATTCGGCAAAAAAATTATGGCGTCAATTACCAGCAATAAAGACACAACAATTTCGTAAAATCATAAAAGGCGGAAAAATAATGCATTCCAATAGAAATTTGGCACGCATGTCGCCATGTATAAAGGCTAAATTATTATGTGCCAAGTTTCATCTCTATATTAGCTTTAGTTCAATTTTTATCGAATGACTTGAATCCGTTTTTTAAATAATTGTAAAAAATGGGAGAATAATCTAATTGAGTTGAACTTTGGTTCAATTTTATACCTTTACGTAAAAAAGAAGTACGCCCAGTTTTGTTTCAATTCGACAAGTATATCTATGATTTTGGTGGATCATAAAAGTTAAGCACCGTCAAGCTTGGTCAGTGTTTGGATGAGTGACCGCTGCGAATAAAACAAATGTATTTACTATCTGAGGACGAATAGGTATTGCAGTATACATTTGACGAAGTAGAGAGGATGAGCGTAGCAAATCGTATATAAGCCATAGTCATATTTAAGACCAAAATATGTGGCAAGTTTTATCTCTTATCAACATTAGTTCAATTTTTAATGATGCCTATAAGTTTTTTCAAATAATTTTTAAATTCGATAACAAACAAGTTGAAATTTATTGCAAGTATATCTCTTTACATCCCTGGTCATTGCCTGAATGGGTACGCACTAGGAATGGAGCGAATGAATTTACTATCTGAGGAAGAGCGAAGCGAGTGCAAAGACGTGTTGCATTATAAATTTAACGACTGGTATATTCTGAGGACGAGCGCAGCGAGTCTAAATTTGGGAGGATGTGCGTAGCGAACCCAATGTAATGAGGAAAAGTTCCGAGGTACCCCGTGCCAATTTTGTTTATATTTATAATTTGCATTTTTTTCTTTCATATTACTATTATGAATTTTACTAAAAATATCACTAAATAAATAATAATTACATGTGATCTAATTGAGCAATTGCTTTTCTATAACACACTTTAGATGTTTGCCATTATTCTTTAATTTGTAACTTTAGATAATTGTTATTACTTCTAATTTATTTTACATTTTAATCAATTAATTTATGACATGTTAGTTACTTTTATTTTTAATGTCTTAAAAATTACTGAGTAGTGTAGAACCAATTCCGGCCGACGGCTTATTAAGTCAGGCTTTTACTAAATGCTTGGATATCTTAATTTTGGTGCCTGTATGTTTTTATTGTTTTGCCTTTGTTTATGATAAATAATAAATATAATATAAAAGAAGATCATTTTCATGGAAAATAGGGAATTGATCCAAATAGAATGAAGAATACCTGCAGGTATAATTACTTTCAGTCTCTATAGGTACCTATAGGGACCTATAGGTCCCTATAGGTCTGTCCTTAAGTCTCTGTACCTAAAGGTATAGATGAGTTTTATATCTATTACTTTAACAGATATAAAATTAAAAAAAATCTTACAAAAAATAGACAATCAATCTAAATAGAAAAGAAGACTGGTAGTGTATATAATGTTTTCATGTAAACAAAGAAGATACTAACAATTAATAATATTTAAACAAGAAGAGCAGTGTATATAGTGTTTTAATGAAAACAAAAAAGATGCTAACAATTAATTATATTTAAAGAAGAAGATCAGTGTATATAATGTTTTAATTTAAACAAAGAAGATATTATCAATTAATAATATTTAAAGAAGAATAGCAGTTAAATATGATGTTGTAATGTAAACAAAGAAGTTATTATCAATTAATAATATTTAAAGTAGAATAGCAGTTTAATATATTGTGTAATGTAAACAAAGAAGTTATAATCAATTATTAATATTTAAAGAAGAATAGCAGTTTATATAATGTTGTAATGTAAACAAAGAAGATATTATCAATTAATAATATTTAATTTAAAAAACGTGATTTGTTATAATAATGATATAGATATCAAACAATATTATGATGATAATAAAATTAACCTTTGTTTATGTATTTGACTCACATAGAAAATCGTACATACATGTGTACTTGTCATACGTATGTATTTGATACATATAAGGATTGAATTTCAGCTTAATCAAATATTTCGTCAAGGTTGAGTGATTTTTCACAATTTTGGCTGAGTCATAATTGTGAATTAATGAAGTCAGTCAAACTTAGCATTTATAAGGTTTTTTGTACTATTTTTTTAAATCGTGGTCCATAGAAACCTCTGGGAACAAAATATAGTAAACACGCACTCGCGACCACACACACACACATAGTATACATACATACATACATACATACATATAATATATATATATATTATATATATATAATATATATATACATATAAATATATTTGCATTGTTATTTTTTTCATTTTAATTTTATATCACCCATAACCCCCCCACTATAACCCTATCATAATAAGCTTAACAGATCATAAACAACGAACTAGTAATATATACATACATACATACATACATAATATATATATATATATATATATATATAATATATATATATATATATATATATAATATACATATAATATATTTGCATTTGTTATTTTTTCATTTTAATTTTTATATCACCCATAACCCTACCCCCACTATAACCCTATCATAATAAGCTTAACAGATTCATAAACAACGAACTAGTAATAGTAATACATACATACATACATATATATATATATAATATATATTATAATATATATATTATATATATATATATATATAATATATATATATATATATATATATATATATATATATATGTATATTATAAATATATTTGCATGTTATTTTTTTCATTTTAATTTTATATCACCCATAACCCTACCCCCACTATAACCCTATCATAATAAGCTTAACAGATCATAAACAACGAACTAGTAATGCTCTAATGTGAAAACTCAGATGACGAAATTTATGCACGACAACCTTTTTGTCTAAACTCAGTTTCCCCCAAGAACTTATTGACTTAAACAAGCATAAAATTTAGCCAAGCCGATCACGTAATAAGTTTGAATTTGGAAAATTAACAATAATAACAGAAAATTAACAATTAATTTCTGATTTAAGAATCAACGACCACTTCTTAAGGGGTGCCACCCCCTACCATCAAAAACATTTTTTATTTCTCTAAACCTAAACAATTTCTTTTGGTCTGAAACGGATTTAGAGTTTAAGTAATAACAAGATTGGCTTCATTAGATAAGTTTAAGCAGTTAACAAATTGTGCGAGGTTGTGTCAACTTTTCATAAACTCAATAGTATCATGCTCGAAATTAAGTATCATTGAAACTGTATAATACATTTTTAAAAATCAGCAAAAGTTATATAACCACTATGCCATGCACTAAATAAATTATCACAATGAAAACATTTGTAGAATTAAAGTGTATATGATAAAATCTAATAGCACGGCTAGCGACAATATTTTATTAGCTGCAAAAAGGATTAATCACTTAATTTAATGAAATTTAGTTGAAGATTAAAATAGTGAAAGATCGTGGAGCTGATTGGCTTTATATCAAACTACTTTATCAAGTCGTTTGATGGAATTTCTATGAAGTTTGACGATGGCTTTAGTTGACATTCATCAAACTTGTTCATCATGTAAGCTGATGGTGGGTGGGGCAATAAAAGAAAAGGGCTCAATTGGGTAACTGGGAGATGGAGATTTAGAAATAATACGATTGTTAATAAAAGAAGAGTTAGGTAAAAGGAGAAGTACACTTAGGTACTTAGCAGATGGGAGTATGTGAGAAGAAATAAGGGTAGGGACTGGTAGTGGGGGTGAGAGAAGGAGGTGACTGTAGCGAAGCCAAGCGGTTAGTTTGTAAAAGCTTCCAGCTCAGTTACATTGAAATCAATTGCTACGGTTAGTTTACGCGCGACGTTATGGCGTACCGTCCTAACGCCCTCTGCATCGTCCTCTTCGTCTATATGACCGGGTCGTGTTTCGCTGTTCATAGCCACCGTATTGGTGGACATCCCATACCTGCTAATCCTCCACCTTCCATCGATCTGACGGATTGTCCGTGGGCATGTACTTGTGTCGGCCTTTCTGTTGATTGTTCTCACAGGGCCCTGGGTCGTGTACCTAGGAATCTTCCCAGACATGCAGAAAGAGTGTAAGTAAACACTAATTATAACTTATTAACCACTTTAAGAAATCTTTAATTCAACCCCCCCACTAAAAAAAATAAAATTAGCAACAAAGATATACCAATATCTCAGGTTCACGTTAGTACCCCTGAACCTTCCTCTTTCCTTTATACCTACATTTCAACTTAACTTAAAAATAATATAAGATTTATTGAAGTTGATAGCACACTAGATAACGGTTTGTCACCTCTTTTGTTTACATGTAAACATTAGCCCTCTAATCTCTTATCAAATCCGAGTCTTATCTCTGTGCTAAGTACCTCAACTTGTTTGTATCTATATGGCTTATTGACTCTATATCTAAAAAAGCTTTAGTTTACTGTCATGAATTTACGTCTAGTTCAGTCGTATTTATATCGTTTAGGTTGTAAAAGGTGTTTTAGTAGAGTAACGCTGACTTACACAGGATAAGCCATAGATTAAACCTTTTTCTTCCTATTCTTCAACTTTGCCCCATCCTTTGCTTTAATAATCTTCAATAAACAGTTTTTTACTTTTCATTATTTCTACCGCAGGTATATAGGAAAGTATTGTGTTGGCAAAAAGAATCCGAAACCGGATGTCACCGGATTATCAGTTTCAGGTGTTTTTAAGACCTCTTAGTGGTTTTCACTAGTGAGTAGTTGCCTGTTTGTGTGTGTCTGTTAATTAGCGTAGCTCCAAGTGTATTTATGCTAGAGAGTTGAAACTTTATAACAAATCAGTCTACAGCTTGTACTTTGCTATAGGGAAATAATTTATTTATGACGTCATTAACTCGCAATAATGACTCGAGAAAACGCCGAGAAAATTAAGTGATCGGATTGAGATTTAGCAGCATGTAGCCATATACAAGAATACCATATATGTGCCAAGTTCATCTCATTACAGCATTAGTTTTATTTTTATTGAATGACGTTTTTTACAAAATTGTAAACAATCGAACAATCTCTAATTGAGTTGAAATTAGAACAAATCTATAGCTTTGCGTTATAAATAAGGTACATTAAGTTTTATTTTAATGCGACCAGCATATCTAGATTTTTGATGGATCATAAAAGTTAAGCCATCATTGTAGCTTGATCAGTGCTTTATGGGTGACCGCTGAGAATGAAAACGGATGTATTTACTATCTAAAGACGAGCGAAGCGAGTCTGAAGATTGGTTGCAGTATAATTTTGGCGAATTGTATATTCTAAAGGACGAGCGAAGCAAGTCCGAAGTAGAGAGGATGAACGTAGCGAATCCGATGTGATGAGGAAATGTTCCGAGGTACCCCGTACCCGATTTTTTTGACCTTTTTCTCATCTTGTTCCTTTAGAAAAGTATGGTATTGTGTGACTATTATTTTTATCCCAAGATTTCACTTATTATGTCCTAAGTGTTTCTAACACACCAAGTGCTTTTTAAACTTTAGTTGTATGTCTGTCTGTTATGTCGTTGCTCTTTAGTGTTCATGCTAGCATAGTTAAACTTATTACTATTTACCTTAGATGAAATTTTGTTATCCGGAAAAAATAAGAAAACAATAACACCATTCACCCACTTTAATGACACATTAAAAATTAAGGAAACAATAAAAAAATCATCAGTATAATGTTTGATCAATGCACATTTTCCAAAACTCTTAAATTTAATGTCTTTCCAAACAGTGGAAAGATTTCATCAATTGAAAACTGTCTTGATAAAATAATTAAAAACGGACGAAAAGTAGTGTTGTTAAGATCTATTGGCAACACTGGTGAATTTTCTTGCGAGTACTTACTCTTCCGTTTAATGGAATTTTCAGTTTTTATTAATATCTTTGTACTTCTACAAACATCAAATCTAAAAAAAACTATAAGAAATGAGTATTTTTAACATAGAATAATAGTATATAGAGAAGGAGCATAACTGATAACAGCAAAGTCATTTTACTAGTGGTCTTATTAATGCTGCCACCTTAACAATATACGATTTTTTATTTCAAATTGCAATACTTCCGGTTGGTTAATTATTATGTTCTATTATAATTAATGATTGATTTTCATAAAATAATAATATATATATCGTTGCATTACAATTTTTTAAGCATTTTAGATTTTATTTTAACGTTTTTAATTAAAATTATGTTAAACGTAGTCTCCGTCAACTAAATGTTCTCGTATTCCCTACTCTTTACCATCTCGATTATATTAAGTACTTAGCAGGGTATTCAAGTTATAATTTGTTTACTTTAAAATCTTTTTATATTAGTGGACATTTATAACACATTTAAAAATAATGTTTTTGTTGTTAGGTGGTACCCCTACTTATGACCACCATTCAACCGGCTTTCGTATTGTCAGTGGAATTACATTTTGTTTACGGGCCTATGCTCCTCCTATATTAGTATTATTCTTAGATTTTTAACAAAAATTTTTGTCTAACAATAACTTAATGAAATATTATGAAGTATTTTTATTAAATGTCTTAGAATTTGATATGGTTTTAAACAATTAATATTATGGTATGCTCTGCCCTAATTTAACCATTTAATTATTTCTTTCACACGCGGGGTTTGGCAGGGAGTTCAACCAACCCCTTGTTCAACCCTAACTGTTAGCACGACCTGAGCTGGTCAGTTTTGTGAAGTTCTTCTTTTTAAAGAACAGCTATTTCACAGCGATAACACCTATAGTTGCCTAATAACTTTTCGGTACTAAAACTCTTAATTACTTTTGGATTATTATTTGATTATTATTCCTAGAAATTGATATAGTTTTTACTTTTCTCAGTTTATAGCGTAGGTATATAGGAAAAGTATTTTGTTCGAAAAATCCGAAACCGGGATGTCACCGCAATTATCCGTTTTAGGTGTTTTTAAGCCCTCCTAAGTGGGTTTTCATAAAGTTGTCTGTCTGTGTTGTGTATGTGCGTGTGTCATATCATCGTAGTTCCTAATGTTTTTATGCTAGAGTTCAAACTTTGTACGAAAATCGGTCTATAGGGGTGTTTGTGCTATCCGGAATATATTTTTTTAACGTTATTAAACCACAATAATAACCCAGCACAAATTTCGAAAATTCTTAAACGCAGAAAAATATGCGATCGATTAAGATGTGGTACGCATATAGCCATGTATAAGACTAACATACGTGCTAAGTTCCATCTTATTATCAACATTAGCTCTATCCTTATCTCGAATCATTTGAAAAAATTGAATATTTTCTAATGACGTAATACGGTACAAGTTTTGTTTTATTACGACATGTGCATCTAATTTTTGTTAGATATTGGTCACCCAACCATTGCTGATTGAGATTTGACTCGCATGTAGGTAGGCTTGAAGATTTCCAGCTAAGACATAAGCAGAGGCTGGTAATTATCCCATTTGACTGACGAAGCGAAGCCGAGTTAGGCAAATGGCGATTTTCCCAAGGTAATCGCTTCCACGAGTCGGCAATGTTTCCTTTGCCGCATATTATCGTATACTATTTTATCTACTTACGGGCGAAAAAAAATAAGAATATTATTCTCTAAAATGTTATGTTTAATTTTTATCGGTTGCAGTAAAAAATTACGATTACAATCAATTATTAAATTAAGATAAGAAGCTTATAATTGAAATAAATAAACAAGTAGAAAAGAGTTTTTAAATACTTGCTATGAGATTTTAGAGGCAGCAAATATGCCTTAAAGTTTTTGCAACACTTACAATGTTAAATAGAGTTGAGTGAGATCTTGTAATTTCTCAATACTAAGAATATTTATTTGTTAATTTTTCACTAATATTCTGATTTATTATATTTATAGCGAAATTAGTTTTACCTGTTTCCAGTTCTACTAATTATTTACAATATTATACATTTGTGATTTTATTAAACAAAAGAAATCAATAAATAATGAAAAAAGTGACAAAACAAACGAAAAAAATCTGACGATTAATAAGCAGCTGGTAAAAATTAAAACAAGCATAAATATCAGTGTTGCCAATATTTGTAAAAATTATATTATTAGGTATTTTACTTTATATTTCCTTAATAATATAACGGAAGTTTTTTAATAA
>JACMZG010001893.1:12472363-12612134 GCA_018340805.1 Microvelia longipes
AGGAAAAGAGGAGGGTAGTAAAATAAATTAGCATGTTTTTTAAACATTGTTTATTGAATTATACAAAAACATTTTTGCTACAAGTATTAGGGTTGATGCGGTTTTAGTGGCATAGAGAGGCATGTTAGAGGAACAATTTCATAATTTGCACTTAGGCGAGACTATCAGTGTACTTAGATATGTTTTTATTTCAAGATACTACAGGTGGTTCCGCATGGTAAACAGCGGAAATTTTGAATAATCAATCGTGAAATATATGGGAAAGCATAGAAATTTCATCTGCGTAAATGGGCAGGAAAATAAAATATTACTGAGTTTAAAAATTTGGTACTTAGCCAAAGGCGAATGTATAGGCTACAGAAATTACCAGCAGAGGTCAATGTAGGTAATTTATAATTTGACCGCCAAAGCGAAGCTGAAAAGGCAAATCGCGGTACACGCGTAAGTAATTTTTCATTTCCTACCTGTGGCAACAGTATTTTATCTGATAACGCTTGGTGGCCCAAGCCTCGAAAATTCGATTTTTTTGCTACAGCTAACATTCTTTCTGAACAAAAATTCTTTTGATTTGAAATGGCTTGAGCGAATAAAAGACAATATTTACCCCAAATTGTTGACAGAGGTCGAACCCCCAAAAATCAAAGATTCAATTGTTACTCAAAACTTACTACATTTGACCTGGATTTTAAGTAAAAAATTGCTTTTCCAGCAAATTTAACGGGAGTCCGATATAAAAAAATATGGAAAATAGACAATCAATCAAATGAAACGAAGAATATCTAAAGGTATAAATGACTATCCAAAGTAACAGAATAAAATAAATCGTATAATGCCAGCTATAGTGTAAAATTAGCTGACTGGCATGGTTTTATTGAGCACATAAACATTTATTTGGCATTTTCAAAATACATTAGTAGGAATTATCGGTCATATTATTTCCTTACAATGATAATTTATGTTTAGATTTATGCCATTGATTTTATCAATACAATTTTTTTTTGACTTTGTTGTCTTAGTTATTTATAGAGAAATGATATTTAGCAATTTTTCATAAAAAATGAAGCTTTTTTGCAAAAGCAGAAATATATTCAATTTTTTTAATTAAGTTGTTTTTTACTTGAGGGAGACATCATGTTATGATGTCAAACTATCTATGTGATATACATCAACTATAAACTGATCTATTAATAATATTAGCTTTTTTTAATGGAAGAAAAATGATAAATTAAATGAAACTGTGTGTACTGTGATTGATTTAATTATAACATAATAATTTATTTTAAATTTATATCATTTCTTAATTTTACTTGTCCTCATTAATACGTAGAAATATAAGAAAAGTATTGTGTTAGCAATAAAAATCTGAAACTGGATGTCACCGGAATTATCCGTTTCAGGCGATTTTAAGACCTCGTGAGTGGTTTTTTGCAAAGTTGTCTGTCTTGCAAACACACACACACAGTGTGTGTGTGTCCGTTATGATCGAAGATCCCAGTGTATTTATGCTACAGAGTTAGAACTTCGTACTCAAATCAGTCTACCGCTGTATTGTGGTATTCGGCAAAAAAATTTATGGCGTCAATTACCAGCAATAAAGACACAACAATTTCGTAAATCATAAAAGGCGGAAAAATAATGCATTCCAATAGAAATTTGGCACGCATGTCGCCATGTATAAAGGCTAAATTATTATGTGCCAAGTTTCATCTCTATATTAGCTTTAGTTCAATTTTTATCGAATGACTTGAATCCGTTTTTTAAATAATTGTAAAAAATGGGAGAATAATCTAATTGAGTTGAACTTTGGTTCAATTTTATACCTTTACGTAAAAAAAGAAGTACGCAGTTTTGTTTCAATTCGACAAGTATATCTATGATTTTGGTGGATCATAAAAGTTAAGCACCGTCAAGCTTGGTCAGTGTTTGGATGAGTGACCGCTGCGAATAAAACAAATGTATTTACTATCTGAGGACGAATAGGTATTGCAGTATACATTTGACGAAGTAGAGAGGATGAGCGTAGCAAATCGTATATAAGCCATAGTCATATTTAAGACCAAAATATGTGGCAAGTTTTATCTCTTATCAACATTAGTTCAATTTTTAATGATGCCTATAAGTTTTTTCAAATAATTTTAAATTCGATAACAAACAAGTTGAAATTTATTGCAAGTATATCTCTTTACATCCCTGGTCATTGCCTGAATGGGTACGCACTAGGAATGGAGCGAATGAATTTACTATCTGAGGAAGAGCGAAGCGAGTGCAAAGACGTGTTGCATTATAAATTTAACGACTGGTATATTCTGAGACGAGCGCAGCGAGTCTAAATTTGGGAGGATGTGCGTAGGAACCCAATGTAATGAGGAAAAGTTCCGAGGTACCCCGTGCCAATTTTTGTTTATATTTATAATTTTGCATTTTTTTTTCATATTACTATTATGAATTTTACTAAAAATATCACTAAATAAATAATAATTACATGTGATCTAATTGAGCAATTGCTTTTCTATAACACACTTTAGATGTTTGCATT
This sequence comes from Microvelia longipes, assembly GCA_018340805.1. Taxonomy (NCBI): domain Eukaryota; kingdom Metazoa; phylum Arthropoda; class Insecta; order Hemiptera; family Veliidae; genus Microvelia; species Microvelia longipes. The sequence continues at coordinate 12,474,900 of JACMZG010001893.1, forward strand.
ATTCTTTAATTTGTAACTTTAGATAATTGTTATTACTTCTAATTTATTTTACATTTTAATCAATTAATTTATGACATGTTAGTTACTTTTATTTTAATGTCTTAAAAATTACTGAGTAGTGTAGAACCAATTCCGGCCGACGGCTTATTAAGTCAGGCTTTTACTAAATGCTTGGATATCTTAATTTTGGTGCCTGTATGTTTTTATTGTTGCCTTTGTTTATGATAAATAATAAATATAAATAAAAGAAGATCATTTTCATGGAAAATAGGGAATTGATCCAAATAGAATGAAGAATACCTGCAGGTATAATTACTTTCAGTCTCTATAGGTACCTATAGGGACCTATAGGTCCCTATAGGTCTGTCCTTAAGTCTCTGTACCTAAAGGTATAGATGAGTTTTATATCTATTACTTTAACAGATATAAAATTAAAAAAAATCTTACAAAAATAGACAATCAATCTAAATAGAAAAGAAGACTGGTAGTGGTATATAATGTTTATGTAAACAAAGAAGATACTAACAATTAATATTTTAAACAAGAAGAGCAGTGTATATAGTGTTTTAATGAAACAAAAAAGATGCTAACAATTATTATATTTAAAAGGAAGATCAGTGTATATATGTTTTAATTTAAACAAAGAAGATATTATCAATTAATAATATTTAAAGAAGATAGCAGTTAATATGATTGTTGTAATGTAAACAAAGAAGTTATTAATCAATTAATAATATTTAAAGTAGAATAGCAGTTTAATTATTGTGTAATGTAAACAAAGAATTTTAATCATTATAATATTTAAAGAAGAATAGTTATATAATGTTGTAAAACAAAGAAGATATTATCATTAATAATATTTAATTTAAAAAACGTGATTTGTTATAATAATGATATAGATATCAAACAATATTATGATGATAATAAAATTAACCTTTGTTTATGTATTTGACTCACATAGAAAATCGTACATACATGTTGTACTTGTCATACGTATGTATTTTTGATACATATAAGGATTGAATTTCAGCTTAATCAATATTTCGTCAAGGTGAGTGATTTTTCACATTTTGGCTGAGTCATAATTGTGAATTAATGAAGTCAGTCAAACTTAGCATTTATAAGTTTTTGTACTATTTTTTTTAAATCGTGGTCCATAGAAACCTCTGGGAACAAAAATAGTAAAACACGCACTCGCGACCACACACACACACATAGCAACATACATACATACATACATATATTATATATATATTATATATATTATATATTATATATATATATATACATATAAATATATTTGCATTGTTATTTTTTTCATTTAATTTTTATATCACCCATAAACCCTACCCCCACTATAACCCTATCATAATAAGCTTAACAGATCATAAACAACGAACTAATATTATACATACTAAATACATACATATAATATATTAATATATATATATATATATATATATATATATATATATATATTAATATATATATATACATATAAATATATTTGCATTGTTATTTTTTCATTTTTTTTTATTTCACCCATAACCCTACCCCCACTATAACCCTATCATAATAAGCTTAACAGATTCATAAACAACGAACTAGTAATAGTATACATATAATACATACATATATATATATATATATATATTATATATATATTATAATATATATATATATATTAATATATATATATAATATATTTATAATATAATATATATATAGATGTATATACATATAAATATATTTGCATTGTTATTTTTTTCATTTTAATTTTATATCACCCATAACCCTACCCCCACTATAACCCTATCATAATAAGCTTAACAGATCATAAACAACGAACTAGTATGCTCTATGTGAAAACTCAGATGACGAAATTTATGCACGACCAACCTTTTTTCTAAACTCAGTTTTCCCCAAGAACTTATTGACTTAAACAAGCATTAATATTTTAGCCACAGCCGATCACTTAATAGAGTTTGATTTGGAAAATTAACAATTTAAAGAAAATTAACAATTAATTTTCTTGATTAAGAATCAAGAAAAATTAATCTAAATTTTGGTTAACCACTAGTAAAGTGTTGCGTCAAGATCGCACGTCAAAAGAATACATTAAATAAAATAAAATAAAAACGGGTTTGCTTTACTCGCTGGAAAAATTTAAATGCCAAATTTAAAAAAAAGGACTCGAGTTGATCGCTAAGTTTCTTAGTTGTTTTTAAAGAAATACCTTAATAAGGCTCGTTTAAATACCTATAGTAATAATAAAAAACGGGTACGGGGTATCTCGAAACTTTTCCTCATCACATCGAATTCGCTACGCTCATCCTCCCTACTTCTGACTCGCTTCCCTCGTCTTCAGAATATAAAATTGGTTAAATTTATACTGCAACACGTCTGCGGACTTTGCTCGTCAGATAGTAAATACATCCGTTTAATCTCCAGTGACAACGTTTTACGCTGCTTAGATTTTATGATGTAACAAAATCATGGATGTACTTGACATATTGTGACGAAAATCAGTTTACTTATTTAATACATAGCGGTATACACTTGTACCAATTTTCAACTTAATTATTTTCCGTTTTTTACATTTTTTTAAAAACGTACACAAGCCATATGATTAAAATTTGACTTATGCTGATAATAAAATGAAACAGTACATGGGTAAGTCTTATATGTGCCTACATGCGTGCAAAATCTCAAATTGGCCGCAACATCAATTATATGCGCAACAATTCCGCATACGAGATTTTTCGACATTTTCGCTGAGTCATCATTGCGGTTAGATGACGTCATAAAAAAAATATTTTGCTACAAAGTTTTAACTCTCTAGCACAAATACACTGGGAGCTACGATGATAACAAACACATACAGACAGACAATTTAGTGAAAACCACTTAAAAGGCCTTAAAATCACCTGAAACGGGTATTTTTGAAAACACAATACTTTTCCTACGCAATAATTTTAAATAGTTAGAAAGGCATGCTTCGCTCGCTTATATTGGGTATATTATAATACACAATAGAATTGGGTATATATTGGATACATATCATAGTATAAAGGGGCTTTCTTAGCTCACTAAATAGCATTTATCAATGATTATGTTTAGAATATTATGGCTCGCTTCGCTGCCAATTGCGCATATTTATAATTTTTACATAGTGAATAGAGGCACGCTTCGCTCGCTATATTGGGTATATTAATAATACAAGAATAGAATTGGGTATATATTGGATACATATCATAGAAAAAGGGGCTCTCTTAGCTCACTAAATAGCATTTATCAATGATTATGTTTAGAATATTATAGCTCGCTTCGCTCGCTAGATTGCGTATATTTATAATTTTTCATGGTGAAAAGGGGGCACGCTTGGCTCACTAGATTACATATATTAATACTTATAGATAGTAAGAAAGGTTTGCTTGGCTCGATACATTGCTGATGTTTGTAATATTGCATTATAAAGAAAAGGATTGCTTCGCTCGCAGTATCAAAGTAATCACAATTGTTCTTTCCCTCGTAAATTCCTATAAAATTAGTAGATAAATAATTATTAAGTAAAAATATGGCCGCCATGTTGATTTTTTCCGTGATTTTTTTTTCTAACAATGCAAAAGGATTCCTGGATTTATTCCTATAACTTAATTCTTTAATTTCGCAATTTTGAAAATTTTGTGCGTGATTCTTACATATATTCCTTTTCTAGTACATTAAGTGCCCTTAAACGATATACAATACAACATTTTTCGCTTATTTTTTATAAAATGATCAACGTTTTTTCGAAATATTTGTTGAAATCCGACTAAAACCTTTACAGCTCTGACTCATATAGTTAATTCAACATGTATATCAAATTTTATTAAAATCACTCAAATTTTACAGCAGTTAACGCGTACAAACACTAAACAGATATATACGCCGTACTTAACTTCTTAAATGTAAGTACTCAAAAACGACCGTTCAATAATAACATTTTCACAGAATCATTTTATATCAGTCAAGATATTAATGACAATATTGTAGAGATTTATTTTCATTAATTTCAGCTCTTCTAATCTCCTCTTCCATTCAACCCACAATGTATCTTCAATTAAAATTTTGAACACACCAAAGGAGCCAAGTAATTGTACTATAAGTACTGTACTTTACAGAATATACTGAGAATATTAGGAACTTAATTTATGCTTGAAACATTTCGAAGTAATAAACTTATATACTGTAAATAACACAATAAAAAATTAGCGGCAGTAATGAGATTCAAACCTGGGTATTCAAACCTGAGATTCAAAGTACTCAAAAATTGGGTACTTTGTGTGGTTGTATAGACTCCGGACAGTTTTATTCGATTTAGCATCCAAATATCAATGTAAAAGAACACTCTGTCTCACTTCTGGACTTCTATGCGTGCCACTCCATTACCAATTTTTTCAAAGACAATTCAATTCAACACAAGCAAAGTTGGCAACCATTTATTTGAATAATAATCTTATATAAATTGAGAGAGCGTAAGATGGGATGCGAACCCCAGACCCCGTGGTTTCAAACCTTAAAACACTAACGAACTTTAACAACCTCGATCACAGAGGCAGCTAATTTAAATCTAGAATAATATAATATAAACCAGTGGTTCTTAAACTTTTCGGCCGGCGACCCCTTTCTGAACATAACATTTTTAGCGACCTCCCTATTCATACATACATATACACAGACACACACAAATAGATATAATATATATATATATATATATATATATATATTATATATATATTATAACTTTTATTAACATTCATTATATATATATAATTTCGAAACTTTTGAACTGAAGTAATCCCTCGAACCCTATTCTTTAAAGTTTTATATGTCCAACGATAAAATAGCTAAATAGATAGGTTTTTACGTCATACACATTTCATAAAATTTGTGAGACGTAAAAATCTATCTAGCTATTTTATCGTTGGACATATAAAACTTTATGTAAATACTAATTGATATGGAAACTCGCTAATACCCGTGCAATATGTCATGTACAAAACTACTAATACGAAAAATAGCTAAGAGACGACAACCATAAACCCGCAAAAACGTTCGCTGACTGCCGTAGCGCCTTGGACACCAAATGTCTCTGTTTTGTATTGTTTTCAATAAAGAAAGATAGTTATAAAACTAGATAATTGGTAAAAATATAGATATTTTAATAACTAATTTCATTTTAACTAATTTATTTAACTGAAGTTAAACCTAAAATAAATTAAAAATCTGGTTACTTGTCGTATTGAAACGACACTTGTACTTATTTATTACGTAACGGTATATATTTGTACCAAATTTCAACACAAGTAGATTATTTTCTGTTTTTTATATATTTTTTTTAAAAACTTACATAAGTTACTTGATAAAAATTAAACTAATCTGATAATGAGATGAAACTGGCACATATGTTAGTCTTATACATGGATACATGCAAGTTAAATCTCAGATTTTTCGCTACATTTTTACGCGTTTAATGACTTTTTATATTTTTTGCTGAGTCATTATTGCGGGTTAATGACGTAATAAAAAATTATTTACCGAATAGCACAGCTACAACTTTTTTTACAAAATTTTTGTACAACGTCTTAACTCTTTCGCATACATACACTAGGAGCTATGATGATAACAGTCACACACACTTACACACTCACATACAGACAGTTAACTTTGAGATAAGTTCTCAGGAGGTCTTTAAAAACCCTGAAACGGATAATTCCAGTGACATCCCGGTTCGGATGTTTTTGCTAACACAATACTTTCCTATAAATGAGGAAATGTATTGAGACATGTGTTATTAACACAAGGATTACGTTCTATGAATTTTGCTGTTTCAGTAATGATGCCTATTGACGTAAGACGTTATGAAATTATTTAACGAATGACACAAGATATTATTTTAATTAACGTAAAGCTTACTTTCTATACTAATTTAACTAGCTAACAGTTAAAATCCCAGTAGACACACTGGGATTTAAAATGAAAAAATACACATACATACAAACAGATAATTTGGCAAAAACCACCCAGGAGGTCTTGTAAACACCTAAAACGGATAATTTAGGGGAAATCTCGATCTCGGATATTTATTGCGGACTCAAAACGTTTCCTTTACAATTGTGACAAAGTAGTAAAATTATGTTAACACAATTGACAGGTTTAAAATTTACAAATTTTAAAATTTATTAAGATTTATGAAATTATTTGTATAATCGAAATTTTTTAGTTCTTTATTAGCCTGCAATTATGGTGTAGAATGATTTTTTAGGGAAATAAAGTTAAACATACTTGTAATGTACAGTACTACCAATCTTAAGCGCCCTTAACGGTCCATTCCAAACCGTTTAATGACACAGCACATTTCTAGTGGCAAATAAAAATGTATTGATATAAATAAAAACAAAAAATAACTAATATAATGAATGATATCTTACACAAAACCTAAAACTCGTTTAGCAACTCAACTAAGGATATCTAATATTACAAACAAATGTTAAAATATATCGCATTTCACGACTCCACATAGCAAGCTAGGGTTTGAAACTATTGGTTTATCTCAAGATGCGTTAATCAACCAATGATATGGGTTAATCAGGCAGGTGTTAAGTGCAATCTGGATTTATTGTAATTTTATATTTTAGTTAAATAAATAAAATAAATAAATCCGTACGTACCGGTGAAGTGGATAGAGGAAGTAACGACTGCTCAATTATCCGGTATTGGATGTCTGTAAAAGTTTAATAGGACATCTTTTGACCATTGAATTATTTTCAGAATTGAATAAATATTGTGTCACTTAAGATGTTGATGCTAACATTTCTCTATAATAATACGATTTTAATTAACCACGTAGGCTTCTCCGATTATTGCCTTCAGGATTAAGGTCTTCCGATGGTGATATCGTCCAAGTAGATGATAAATCCTACGTTTCCCCTTTACTTTGGGAGGCATCTTCAGGAAAGATAGACATAATAGATGAACTCTCTATGCTCAACAAACCTGAACTGATAATCTGAAAGGAACTATGTTTAGTTCTTTAAAACATAGAGTGTTCTACATAGATGATGTGTGCTAACATAGATGAACCTTTTAAGTTCTACGTACCCGAACTGTTAGACCCTTTGAACAGAAATATGTTTGGTTCTGTAGAACATAAAATGTTCGTCTATGATGTCCTTCATCCTTGAAGAGGCTTCCCACAGTGAAAGAACGAAATGTCAAAATCGTCATTTACGAGAAGGTTGTCACCTCGTATAGACCTTACTCTTCAATACGATTTTAGCAAAAAATAATTATTGTTTAAAAACAAAAACAAGAAGTTCTAAGTAGGAATTGCGGTAAAGAACTTAACTTTCCGATTATTACCGAGATATAACTTCAAACAAAGTGGTTGAAACAACATAGTTAAAGTTGTGAAAAGCTAAATATTGTGTTTTTCTGAAAGGAGTTTTCTAAAATGTAAGCCAGTTGCTTTCTATGAACCTCTCGATCAGCAAAGGCTGCCTCCGTGGTCGTGAACGAAGAGGCACTCGATTTCGGTACAGGGAGTCTGGGGTTCAAAACCGGGGCTATGCTCTAAGATTATATAAATAGTATTTGTATTAAAAAAATCACAAACTTTAATTAATTCTTAGAGGGTGAATGCCTTGATGGGCTGAAAAGCCTTAAAACGGGAATTTTATTTTTTTATTAGCGACTGAGGAAGGGTAAAAAGATTTACAAGGCTGGTTATAAAATTTGTATTAGGGAAACAGCTCAAACAAAGAGAGAAGGGGTAAAAATTAAAGAAGAGTCCACAGGGAGGACCAGACAAATTTTACTAAGGCCAAAGGATCCAAGTCCCTATTCAAGGCTGAAAATTTTCCGCTACTCGTACTACAAACAACCCAAGTAATGATTCTAATTCTCCTTACATATGTTTCGCAAACCTAAACAATTGGACAATTAATAGTTTATTGGGCTTCTAGGCTGAGAAGTGAGTTTTTTCTTAACCACGATATTATATTTATAGTCGACCAAAGTGAGAAGGCAAATATTTCAAATTTTATGAACAAAGCACTTTACAGTCATGTTCGAGCTTAAATTCACACCTACATATTAAGTTCGAATTTAAACCCTCACATCAAGTTCAATGTTCAATATTGTTTATGCTGTTTTAACATTCCAAATTTCAACCGTAGATATACTTGCTGTATTGAAATATAACTTAGTACACTTATTTATTACGTAAAGGATACAATTGTACCAAATTTGAACTTAACCAAATATTTTTGAAGATTTAAAAAAACTAATTTAAGTCTTTTAATAAACATTGAACTAATGCTAATAATAAGATACTTAGCACAGTTGTTGTTCCTACACATAAATAAATATGTGCTAAATTTCAAATCCATCAAAACATTATACCAGGTTTAAAAAAATTAAGAATTTTCGAAATATTTATGAGTAATTATCATCAGATATTGACGTCACACATTTTTTTTCTAATACGAGAAGTACAACCGGACCTAAAGAATGATTTTGGTACCGAGTACAACTCAAAACTCTAGCACTCACTACTCAACTTTCGCACTTTTTAACTTTTTAGCATAAATAAACTGGGAGCTACCAAGATTACAAAGTCATACATACAGACAGGAAACTTTGAGAAAACCACTCAGAAGGCCTTAAAAACGTTAAAACGGACAATTCGCGTGAATTCTTAGTATCATATTGTAGATATGAAAGCTCGAGTTTTTATTAATATGTGTACCAAATCCTTATAACTTAATTCAGACAACCTTATAACTCCACAAAATAAAAATGATAAAGAATATATCAGTTTACTAAATCTTGCTTCTCCGGTAAAAATAAACAATAAAAGGATAAGCAAATTTATTTTTACAAAGCTTATATGGTTCACCTAATACGACCAGATATTACTGACTAGACCACATTACTAATCAGCAAAACATATTTACATGAAAATGCATAGAATTAAGAGCGTAAAAACAATTTTATAAGATTAGTTAAAGTAAAACTTTTAAACATAGGAAATAGGTACTTCAAGTCTATTGTTTTCTTTTCAACATGATTGGGAAAGGAACATACTACTTAAGATAAGCACTAAGCTCATGTGCGTACTCAGATAGGAAGAAAAACCGAAGATTATTATAACCTAAAATATTTTTATAACCTCCGAGCAATGTAGTTAGGGATTTGAAAACCATATAGAAGATATAAAAGAAGAAAAAGAAGCATATAAATTCATCTTTTTTACTTTCTTATTAATTTCAACCGTTGTCGTATAATTTATTTAAATTTTATATTTCTTTGATATTTTGAGTTCAAAGAAAATCATTTAAAATATTAAACAATTCATATTAACTCATACTAAATTCTAGTAGGATTTAAAAAATAAAAAAAAACTTATATCTAGAAATTGGAAAATTTTTAGAATTAATGATCTTTAGAAAAACTTAAGGGAAATGAAGACTAAGACTAACGAAATAAATCAAGTAATTTAAACGTTATACATTAGCTAATAAAGATTCAAGCAGCAAGTGAACAGTATTTTAAACTAGACCATATGAACTGACGGAGACACGCCATTTCGTAAATCCATATTGGTAATGCAGGTATTTTAAATTACAGTGGCACACCACTTTGTACCAGTTCCTTTTAAAGAACTGCGACAAAGAGTGTTTTTTGAACTGCAAAAATTCAAAAAGTTCTTTTTAAGAGTTATCATAGAAAATAAATAAAAAAATCAAGTTTATCAAATGTTAAGAAACGAATTTTTTTATTCGAAATTGCTAAATGGTAGTCCTTTAATGAGGTCAGCAAACTTGCGAAATAGGAGGTTACGTTAAGGTAACCTCACGCTACCTAATAAAGGTAACCTCCTATTCTTCAAATAAATAACTTAAAACCGGGAAGAGGTACCTCTGAACTTTTCTTCACCACATCGGGTTAGCTACGTCATCCACAGACAGTGAACATATTATTTTTTTTCGACTGTCAAGCGTCTTAATTTTTATAATCCAAAAAAACCCGTAAATACACTTTTCTTATTAAAACGAACCTTAGTATATACTTACTTATTACATAAAGGAAAACATTTTTATGAAATTTCAACATTGGATTATTTTATTTTATAGTTATCGAATAAGAATTGAATTAATGCTGATAATTCTGAAATTTGATAAATATTTAAGTCTTATACATAGCTACATGCGTGCCAAATTTCAAACCAGTCGACAAATTTTTCTGAGTTAAAAAGAGTAATTTTTGTGGGATAGTGAAACCATAAAAATTATTTTCCCCACAACACAACTAGACCTAACGATTGATTTTTGTACCATGTTTCAACTTTCTAGCATAAATGCACTAGGAAATAAGATGATAACAAACACACACACGCATAAAGTTTGAAAATTTTGTGCTTCAGGAGGTCTTAAACACCAAAAGCAAAATTCAGGTTAAATATAGGTTTCAGATTTTTTGACAAACTCATTGCATTTCCTATATATCTCCTTTATTGATAAATTAAAAACAGTGACTTTAATTCTACACGTAAATTAATCTATACAATTAAGCTATGGCCATTTCAACAAAAACAGAGCTGGTTGAAATGGCCATATTTTAATTTTCTTTTAAAATTAGTCATTGTTTTCAATTTATAAAAATGTATGTGAATTCTATTTTCTTAAAAGTAAGAATAAGAATGAATTACTTATATACGTACAGTATAAATGAAAAAAGTAACAAATTAAAGCCCAGATTTTTATTCAATATTTGGATTTAAAATTAACACTTTATAGAGCGGTTAAGAAAATAAGTTAAAATTTATTCAGGGACAAGGGTATCCGATAAAGGGTTAGCGATTCTTCTATACGTGACATCTTTTGCTAATTCCCTATATTTAAATATCTGATTAAATACTATCCTTAAACCTAAAGAGTTTAAGAGCCTTAAAAGGGTTTTCAGCTTTAAATTATTGAAAGGACTAGAGTGGTCAGTTGAATCCGATGGATAAAACCCTTTTTTTTACTGTACAAGCTCTGAGAAAAAGTTGTTTCTAACTCTCGAGCTTCAATTTTATTATTTTCAAGAAAGTTTGATTACGATAAAATTATCAAATTTTGAAGACAATTATTTGCAGAGTTACTTAGAGTGACATAACAAATCGGATCCTGTGCTTTCTATGAAAAGCCGCTTTATTAATATATTATCAACATAATTTAGCATAATCTAGATCACCAGCATGATCTAGCAGAACCTCTAAACACTCAGAAGTATGCTGTGAGACCTTTTTTATATTTTATATTACATTAAAATACGACATGAAGACATAAAAGACTTAAAAAATCGGTTATAGGGTACCTTAAAACATTTCATCATCACATCGGATTTGCTACGCTTATCCTCCTCGGACTCGCTACGTTCGTTCGCAGATAGTAAATACATCCGCTTCATTCCCAGCGGTCACCCATCCAGGCACTGATCACGCTTGATGCTATTTAATTTTTATGATGTAACTAAAACCATGGATATACTTGTCGTATTACAACGAAACTTGGTGCACTCATTTATAATGTAAAGGTATACACTTGTACTAAATATCAACTCAATTGGATTATGTCAAGTCATTTGTGTTCAATAATAATTGAACTAATAATAATAGTGACATGAAACTTGGTACTTATATTTGTCCTATGCATGACTACATGCGTGTCAAATCTAATAAAAAAAACCCCGATCAAAAATGTTTCCGCGTTATATGTGATTTTCGAAATTTTAACTAAGTCCTTCATTCACGTTAATGATTACTTTTGGATTGTACAACTAGATCTAAAGATTGATTTTCGCAATAAGTTTCAACCTCTCTAGCATAAATAGCTTGAGAGCTACAATGATAACAGACATACCCAATGAAGATTTAGGTCTTCCGGTAATTCTTCATGTAGATGAAGAATCCGACGTTTCGCTTCCACTGTGGGAGGCATCTTCAGGCATCTTCTATCCATGATGTCCTACATCCCTGTAGGATGTAGGACATCCTACAGGTTTCCCGGTCACCACCGGAAAACCTAAATCTTCATGACAATAAACGCGGAAGCCTACGCAGTTTATTAGACATACCCATTGACCCACAGATATACAGTTCTAAAATGTATAAAATAAGGAAACATTATCGGATGTTTTTAAGACAAGCAAATATATTGTTATGAATAGGTCCAGCAAATATGCTAAGGCTAATCTCATTTTTTTTAAATGTTTGATTTTTAATGCCAATAATAGATTTTTACATGCGCCAAGGAAGTAAAGAATGCTATTATTTCCCACAGCAGTACGTTGGTTCCTTTGACAAACGCCGCGAGGACCAAAAAAATTAATTCCCGAGACGAAGGCAAAGCATTTATATGCTTAACTCCTAAGGCAGGGCCAAGTTATGACGATTAATACATTTTTTGCGAGGAAAAAATAAACATTTCACTCCCAAGGTGGATACGAAATTTTATATTTCGTCGTTAAAGTCATTTAATTATTGTTATTTTAATTTTCATGCGTTGTTGTATATTATTTTAATTTATGGGGGCCAACAAAGAGAAGTCTTTGGCCTCCTAAAAATAGATCGACAAATAAGCCAAACATGTTTTTGTCGGTTCCTCCTCATACATTTTTGGGAGCGCCGCTCCCGGGAAAGAGCTGATCGGTTTCAAGGATACCGCTCCCAAAAAATGGAAAAATACCCCCTACTATAAGATTTAGGAGCTCTAACCCAATTTATAGAAAACACTTTATAATTCCAAGGAAGAAAAGAAGTTACTTTTAACTCCCAGACATTGTCTCCCTTGGGGGTAAAATTGCTTCTTTGCGCCCTAGAAACTAGTCATTTTACTTCACAACATATTAGATATATATAAGTTTTTTTAGGTGAGGATCGTAAAGACAATTTTACGATTTTTGCTTTGGGTATTTTATTTAATTTTTATTTTTTACAGGTTTGACAAAAGATGGTATTTTTATGGTAATATACGAGTACATTGGGTGATTTTACAACTTTAAAGATAGGAGTAGTGAATCAGATTATGAGAGAGAAAGTTCCGAGGTATCCCATACCCGATTTTTTTTTCCAGTAAACGGACAAATTCAAACCTGCTAATTACCAATACAGTACTTATAATTTTTAAATTCCAAAAGAGCCCAGCTTCAAATAAATGTCAGTTTATAATTAAATATTTTAGTAGTTATAATATGTTAGTAGTAGGACTTCTGTCATACGCAGCACTAATCAAATATCAGATACGGAGCTAAACCGATACAACGTACTATTCCATAAATAGATTTAATTGAAATGGAGCGATATAATTTAATAATACGAACCCTGTTTGATTAGCTGTACAAGACTCACAACATACTAGCTTTTAATATATTGATTTTATACACATGCGCATTGAAACGACTAATCCACCAGGAATTGTATTTTAATTGCAATTTAAGTCGTAGAATTAATTTCAATATTTTATATTATATTTGTGATGAGTTCGGATTATAGATAATATGACATTGTATTCTGTATGTTTATATGAAATATGTTTGTAAATATAAATATCACATCTAATTGAAGCAGTTTCAGTAAAACTTTCAAGGTGGAGTTTTTTTTATGTTGCCAGTGGGGAAGAGTGAGAACAGAAAAAGTTAAGATTGAGATTTTTTGATACCAGAGTGTTGTAAGAATAATTTTTAATGACGAATCTAATTTTAGAGGGGTTAAAATTTGTCACTGAAAGGTTTTTATTATTTTGATTTATTTAATTTTTTTCAACTATAAAAGGGGGTTTATTCGTATTTTTTAAGAGTGCTAAAACTAAATGTATGCGACCACTCTAATTAACGAAAAATTCGAAAAGGGTTTCAAAGGAGATGCCCGACAATTTTATATACATTAGTTTAAACTGAGCTTTAAAGAACGAACAATGCTGTGTTGTGCCGCTTGTGGAATGATGAGCATAATTTTTTATAACCAATGGGATACCCACGCATTCCCTTTTCTAAAAATCTGGATAAAATGGATTAAAAAGTAGTAAATGTACTGCTCAGGTTTTGAAGCACATACCTTATGCAAGTAATAGATTGCAGAGAAAGGAGGCAAGGATTTCAAAGTGAATTCACCAGGCTATCATAGTAGAACGTCATATAGGTAGGTTATTATAATTATAGCATCTTCAGGGATGTTGGATATTTGAGCAAAGTAAACACTTTCCTCTTAATTATAATATTTTATATTTTGGCGTCATTCCTAGATCTTTATCTAGTCTTTATGTTAAATTTTAAGTTAGTAACCCCGATTTTATTAGGTCACCTGTTGCTCTTTCGCTAATATTCCATACTTAACTGGTGAGTGTTTTACCACCAGTGGTCATGTTTGTGATTTTTTTAACATTTATTATATTTTTATCTATTAGTATTCGCGATTCAAAGAGAGCTGTAAGGTTGGCAATACCAATAGCGGGAAAACGAAAGGGTGATCAATTTTTTTATCATAGAATTTTAACATGGGAGCCGATATAAATTCTTCTTTTATTGTTGTATTGTTAGTTAATTTGTGATAAATAAGGTAACATCATTAGGACATCATAGATGATGATGTAGCATAGATATTTCATTAGGCATATCATTAGACATCATAGATGTAGGCAGTAGCATCATTAGGACAACATAGATGTGGGCATAGCATCGTAGACATCATAGATGTAGCATCATTAGGACTGGTGGGGCAGTAGCATCATTAGGACATCATAGATGAACACGCTGATCGTCTTTAGGAATGCAGTATACAATATCATGTAGGCTATTACAGCATCTACAAGGATGTTGGGTATCATACATTTAGACTGTTATAACATCTTCGGGGATGTAGGATATCATAAATGAAGGCTAATATAGCATCATCGGGGATATTGGATATCATAGATGAACCCACAATGCTCTACAAAATTAAATGCTTCCCACAAATGAAGCAATCAAATTTATCATATACATTGACGTGTTCATCACTGGAGAACATTTCCTTTAGGAATGGTCACTGAGAAGGAAAATGATGTTCCTTAGAAAGAGAAGCATGTCTTACAACTTGTAGTTAGAGGATGGGTCTGTTAAGATAACACTCCTAAATTTCATTATAACGTTATCTTTGATTCTTAGGAAGGTAAAAGTCTTACTGAGCGTGCGCTTTAACTCTAAAGCGTACGTTTAAGCGTAACTCTCGTAGTGAAGTGTTACTGAGCGCTGCAGATAGTTTTGCTCAAGTTATACATATTTTTCCTACCAACCCAACATAAAACGGTGTGGGTTACCCTCAATTTAGAATCCGGAAAGCTTAAAATTAATATTAAAGTCCTTAATTATCCATTTGCCAAGGAATCTAATTTTTAAACCTAATTTTACCCAAATGTCGAAAAGCAATCAATTTTTCGTTTAACATTTTAAAAATACATAGTGGACAGTTTTGGTTTTGCGAAGCTTAATTTTAATAAAGGATTAGGACCTTTTACCCAATTAATCCTTTTTAATAAGGGTCTCTGTTAAAGACAAATCGTTTCCAAATCATTTAGATTAATGATCAATGAAAACAGATAAAATTAGAGACAAGGTATTTTACGATTAAGAATGAGAGAAATTAAGTGATGAAAAACGTGTAAATAAGAGCACTAACTAAAGTATTTCCTGTCAAATATGACTCTAAAAGCACCTTATAATATTACTATTATAGTCAAGCAGTGAAAATGCATCCTAAATATCTGTAATCACAGGCACTTCCCGGGGGAGAGGGGGCTAACAGGGCTGAAGCCCTCCCCCAAAATTATCCAAAATTGTAATTATGCTATTCCGCAACACTTGTAAATCCCCTAGTTTGAGTATTTTTGAACGCAAAAGATTTTTTGAGTATTTTTGAGAAGCTCCCTTTATTATTTAAATTGGTTAGGTTCTTTATAATGAAAACCTTCAAAACTATTTTATATGTTAATTCTAATTTGGTCATTTACACCAGCTTGTGGCTTTAGCAGTCTCCTTTCTGTGGACAATTTCCATTGGTTTCTTAGCAACCCGGTAAATGACAATTATACTAAAGCCGCAATGAATTTTTTTCGGGTTAGCATTCCAGCCCCCCTCAAAATAAAATCCTGGGTGCACTACTGTCTGTAACAGTCATTTAGTTAAACCCACCAGCCTCAATTTGTTAAATACAATATAAAAGGTCTTCGGCCTCTAGGTCACTACGCGACATTGGCACTGGCGGACCTCCAAACCCCTGTGACCGCTCCGTAGCTACATATTAGTTGTCCATTTTGTCGTATTAGTAGTTTTGTAAGTGGCATGCTGCCACGATAATACTGACTTTCCATATCTAATAGTCGAAAAGGTGATTCGTTTACATAAAATTATCTATGTTAAACTATATAAATCGGAATTAATGCTGTTAAATAAATTTAACATTGTCCATATGCTTAACATACATAGTAGTATGTATAATTTCAGCTCTCCCTGAGACCTGAAATTATGTATGTATAGCTTCTCGAGGGAGCTAAAACAAGATTTAAATTTTCGCCTAGTCATTATTATGAGATGTCATACGTATTGCATGAATAATAGGCTTCGAGAAATTTATAACATTGATTTTCGTAAGTTTCATTCCGATCCAAAAAAAGAGTTCAAAATTATACGGGGGCTAATAAAGTCATCGGATAAAAATTGAACAAATGCTGATAATGAGATGAAACTTACCACATATATTAGTCTTATGCATGGCTAAATGCGTGCCAAATCACAAAATGATCGCAAATTATTTTCGCGTTTTATGATTTTTTGAGTCATTATTGCGGGTTAATGACGTCATACAAAACAATTATTTTCCGGATAGAACAAGTACACCTATAGACAGATTTTTGTATAAATTTCAACTCTCTAGCGTAAATACACTATAATAGTAGCTACGATAATAGGAGTAGGACTAATAATAGGAGCTACGATAATAACACACACATATATTGACAGACAACCTTTTGAAAACCACTCAGGAGGTTTTAAAACACCTAAACGGATAATCTAGGTAGCATCCTGGTTTTGGAATTTTTTGCAAACACAATAATTTTTTGTGTACCTATATACCTACGGTATAAACGAGGAAAAGTATTAAGGGTCATAGGGATGAGGAAGGAGGTTTTACCTAAAGAGGGAAATTACCAGCAACATTACTAGAGGGAAATACATCTTTCCCGCGGTAACTTCAAATTCTCACCTACCTAACGAGTTGGATGGTGCGGTAACCCATTCAAATACTGACCAAGCCCAATATAGCTTAAATTTCATTACATAAAAAGAAGGTGTACGTCTCAAGTAAATTAAGCATATTAAGTCATATTTTGTAGGTGAACTGTTTTAATTACCAAAGAAAAAAATAATTCTGCAGGGTTGAAACTGATACTAAATTAAAGCACAAAGCAGTCAAATAGATTTCAAGTAGAGTCTTAGTTTAGAAATGAATAGTCATTTTGTATGTTCGTAGAAATGAAAAAATAATTGAAATATCTTTTGCAATTTTAAAGAATGCAAAAAGTGATTGATAAATGTAAATAGAGAGGCTTGGATAACCAGATGCTCCTTGTATAATTTATGTAGGATAAGGCTTAAATTATAAACAAAAAGGTATAACCATTTTCTAAAAGCATAAATTTTCACAACATTGCAATGTAGATTGCACAAATATTCAAAACTGATTCATTTACTTTTTCCCAGCATTTATTATTTATGACATTGTGGAATTTTTATCTCAACTATACTTCTAATGTAATGTAAAACACAGCTTTTTCTTACACACTCTATACAGTTTGAAGTGTTTAGAGTCCAAAAAAATATCAACCACATTTGTGGCTAGAGCGGCTCTTAAGGTGAATAAATTTAATTTTATGCGGACTGCAGATCCGGCTCATTGTTACTATTCCTCATTTATTCCGTATGTATATAGGAAAAGTATTGTGTTCGCTAAAAAATCCGAAACCGGGATGAAAACAAAATTATGCGTATCAGGCATTTTTAAGGCTCCCGAGTGGTTTTTGCAGAGTTTTCTGTCTGTATGTGTGTGTGTGTGTGTGTGTGCACATGCATATCATAGCGCCCAGTTTATTTATGCTAGAGAGTTGAAATTTTGTACAAAAATCAGTCTACCGCTGTAGTTGTCCTATTCGGAAATATTTTTTTATAACGTCATTAATCTACAATAATGACTCAGCAAACATTTCGAAAATCAAAAATCAAGGAAAAATTATGCGAGCTAATCGAAATTTGGCACGCATGTAACCATGTATAAGACTAACATATGTGCCAAGTTTCATATCAATATCTTCATTAGTTCAATTTTTATATAATGATTTGTATACGTTCTGTTTTTTAAATTTAAAAAATCTGAAAATATTCTAAATAAGTTGAAATTTGGTACAAGTGTACCCCTTGACGTTAAAAAGAAGTGTACTAAGTTTCGTTATAATACAAAAAGCCAATCTATGATTTTTGGTGGATCATAAAAGTTAAGCAGCAGCGCGCGTTCGTTTCATTCCCACACCACTGGGAATGAAACGAATGTATTTACTATCTGAGGACTAGCGAAGCAGGTCCTAAGCTGGGAGAAAGAGCGTAGCGAATCCGATGTTATGAGGAAAAGTGTTGAGGTATCCGGTACCCGTATATACAGGTATAAGGTAATCTGCACTAACGAACGAAACAAATAAGGTCCTTAAAATAGCTTCTTTTAAGGACAAGCGAAGCGAATCCAAAGAAGAGTGGATGAGCCCAGCGATTCCGATGAGGTGAGAAAAAGTTCCGAGGTACCCGGGATCCATTTTTTTAGTTTTAAGAATCCCGGCCCACTTGCCAAATGGGACAATTGAACCTGGTGAACGGGAACTTTGGCAGATCTGATGACTTTGAGTACCTACACCTATGCACAGGTTTTCACAGTATTTCTAGACATAATTTTTAGCAAGAGGACAAACGAAATCGATCCCCCTCCCCTGTCTCTTATGTATTTTTCTAATAAAAATTCGCTAAATGTATTTTTTACCCTCTAAACCTTCCTTAAGTGCTTTGTAAACCATAAAACCATTGAACTCTCTCTAAGGTAAAGACAATAGGAATTGAAAATCGTTTAAGGAAATGTATAAAAATCCTGGAAGCGCTGTAAATTTACAAGCACAGTAAGAATGAAAATCAACTAAAAAAGAGAGGTCGGATTATTACTTGACGGGAAACATGAATTATGAATAGCAATACAAAATAACATTTTTAACATCAAACTATTAATTACTCTAACTTAATACGCAGTTTTAATTAATATTCAATTTACTATTATTTAAAGTTATAATTTTGATTTACTAAAGCCTTTTATTGAAGTAAATTATGCTTCTAGGCTGCCAGATGGTTTGACATTTCCTCATACCAAAGGTAGATAAAAAAATATTGTGATTGCAAAAAAATCCAAAACTGGGAAGTCACGTGATCAAATTAACACTACTGTGTTAACATAGTACTGACGATTATACGTACAATTATAAATAAATATTATATCACATATTTATTAGGGTGTGTATATAGATATATTTCTGTTACGAGGCTCTTAAAACGTTAGGTAACAAAAAATAAGAAGTTAAATAAATAAGAATAAGTAGGAAATAAATAAATAAACAAGAATTATTTTATTTATTTATTTTTTAATTATAGAAGAAGAGTTAAGTCTCTCCAACAGGGTTGATGGAGTGGTTACTGCTGAAGACCCGTGGGGTTGAAGCAGTGAGCCAAATATAAAAATGAAAAAAAAAACTTATTACTGGAGTCATTTGCTTCTAAACTTAATTCTAGAACCAAAGATATAAGAAGCATAACTATAATAAGAAGCGGATACACAAGAAACAAAAGAAATGTCACAATCTCAGATAAATATAAATAAAACAAATCTATGAAATCCAATTAATAAAGGAATAAAAACTTAAGTTCATAAAACACAACGAGATACTTAGGAACTTTTCCGCGTCACATCGGATTCGCTCATCCTCCATACTTCAGACTCGCTTCGCTCGTCCTCAGAGTATACAAGTTGTTAAATTTATACTGCAACATAAATTGGCAAGTCTTCGGACTTGCTTCGCTAGTTCTAAATAGTTTCATTCTCAGGAAGTTTATCCATTTCATTCCCAGCGGTCACCCATCCATTCATTGACGACGCTCGATGCTGCTTAAATTTTATCCACCATTTTGATCCACCAAAAATCATGGATATACTCGGCAGATAAAGACCAAACTCAGAGTTATACTTATTTTATACGTAAAGGTATACACTTGAACCAAAGTTCAACTCAATTGGATTATTTTCCGAATTTTTACAGTTAAAGAAATGTATACAAGTCATGCGATAAAAATTGAACTAATGCTGATATTGATATGAACCTTGGCACATATTTTAGTGTTATACATGGCTACATGCGTTCAAAATTCAATACAACAATAGTGTGTACTTTTGTTTTTATAGCAGAATAAACTATTTTTTTTTATTTTTATTAATAAGAATGCATTTTTTAGGGTTTTATAATTTTCGACATTTTTGTTAAGTCATTATTGTGGGTTAATGCAGTCATAAACAAATTATTTTCCAAATAGGGCAATTAAAGCGATAGACTGATTTTACAAGTTTCTTATCTTAAATACACTAGGAGATACGATGATAACAGACACCCACACAAACATACACAGACACACAAATACAGACAGACAACTCTGCGAAAACCACTCAGGAGGCATAAAAAACGTCTGAAACGGATAATTCCGGTGACATCCCAGTTTCGGATTTTTTCCGAAGAACACAATACTCTTTTTACATACCTTCGATATAATTATGGGAAAATATAAATCAAGCACGGGGTACTTTAAAACTTTTCCTGGCCATATCGGATTCGCTACGCTAATCCTTACTACTTTGGACTCGCTTGGCGCATGTCATCAGCCAGTAAAAATATTCGGTTTATTCCCAGCGGTCACCCATTCAAGCACTAACCTCATTAGATGCGGCTTAAAGGTAGTGATCCGACAAAGAACGTAGATAAATAAGAAAAAGTATAAAAAAGAAGGAAGGAAAAATGTAATAAATCAAAAGTAGAAATCTTGATACAATGAAGTAAAGAGTTTAAAGAGACAGTTTCATAAGTTCTTACCATCATTCCGTATAATAAATTAGTTCGTTAATGCAGTTCTTGCATAAATTAAACCTTAAAATATACGACCCTACACTCCAACACTAGAATATTAGTCTGTATAAAATTACTTAATATTTATCATAATCTTTTAACTTAAGCAAAAGAAAAATGAAATAGTATTTAGTAAAAAATAAGAGGGATTTGCAAAAAATGAACAAGTGTGAGAGAGTATCCGGAAAAAAGTACACGGAAAAATACAGGAAAAAAGTACAGGGAAAAAATCACACGGAAAATGACTCCCGGAGAGATAAGTACACAGAAAAAAAGAAAGAAAAAAAAAATAAACGGAAAAAAGTACACGAAAAAAAATACATAGGAAAAAACACGAAAAAAAGGTACAACGGAAAAAAAGTACCGCAGAAAAAAAGTACAAGGAAAAATACACAGGAAAAAACACGAAAAAATGTACAACGAAAAAAAAGTACCACAGAAAAAAAGTACAATGAAAAATACACAGGAAAAACACGAAAAAAGTACAATAGAAAAGAACCACAGAAAAAAAGTACAAGGAAAAAATACACAGGAAAAAACACGAAAAAAAGGACAACAGAAAAAAAGTACCACAGAAAAAAAGTACAAGGAAAAAATACACAGGAAAAAACACGAAAAAAAGGACAACAGAAAAAAAGTACCACAGAAAAAAAGGTACAAGGAAAACAGCACAGAAAAAATTACAAGAAGCCAAATAAGACATAAAATAATTATTCAGAATAAGTTCACTGTAAACTTGTAATGCTAATAATTTACTGGATATATAGATTAAATCTAAAATCGGGTACGGGGTACCTCGGAACTTTCCTCGTCACATCGCTCGAGCTCAGAATATTATTTATTTTTAAGGCTGCCCCTTAAGGGTTAGTTTAGGGGACAACCATATTTGTGGTTTTTGATATTTTGGCGGGTGTAATAGTCGCCATTCGAAAAAGCGATGCATAAGTGTGTTCTACCCATTAATGCCTACAATTTGACACCACACATGAATTTTTTGAAAAATATTTATTTTTTATGAATGTGCGCATTTGCTTATAAATCGACAAATGCGCATGCCAGATAGCTGGCTATATTTTTCCTGTCGTTGGAAATTAGTTACACATGCGTACCAAATTTCAATTGTCTAGCTATTGTAGTTCAGGAGATCTGAAATCGGACAGACAGAAGCTCGACAGAAAGTATAAGAACGAAGAATTTTAAACTATTGTCATTTAGTACTACTTCAAACCAAATTATTCTGAAAATATACCATAAATTATTAAGAAAAAGCATAGTCTGTATATCCAGAGTAGAGTCCTTCATATAAATGCACTCGCTCAAAATATTAGAAAATCGCACAAATTCAAGTTTTCTTGTAGGTCGTGTGCAAAACATAAGGATAACTTTTTTAAAGCTGATAAAATTTCCTATTAAACGAGTGATGTTTTGCACACGACCCACAGGGAACCACTTATTTCAAGAAAACTGAAGTTTGTGCGATTTTCTAAAATTTTGAACATGTGCAATCATATGAAGGGCTCCTCTCTGGATAGGCATGTTTTTCCTTCATAATTTAAGATACATTTCCAGAAATATTTGGTTTGAATTAGTACAAAATAAATCACATTTTTTCAGGTCCGGCTCTTAGGGACCTGAAAAAAACCTCTTAGGAGTAAGATAATCTTACCCTAACAATTGTTTTAAATACTCGTGTCTTAAGTTAAAATAAAACAAAATAATGACAAATAAAATGAGTGTTGCCATTCTTTTTATTTACAGTTATTATTTCAAAATACTTGTCTCCGTGAAAATAAGTATGCCTTTTTCATAATGGCAAAATTTATTTCAATTTTATAACTATTAATGCGATTTCTTTAATACAAAATTGATTAAGATACAAGATAAACTAAAATAATAATAAACGTTGCACGTAAAGTGTAAACAAACATGGTAGTTTGATAATCAGCTGATTTAATTCTAAAGTGTCTAATTTCATTTTGCTGGCACTTTAAGTTTCACTGTGTTTCTCTAAAAAAATGTCGTTTTGCCAATTGAAAACAGTTAAGGATATTTAATTTTGCTGCGGCAAGTAGATAAAAGAGATTTCAAAGTATTACTGATTAGGGGTTAAAGGTATACATTAATTTAATAATATATCAAACTGGTTTAACATTTTATTAAAATGTATAAATATTTATTAAAATTGTTGCGCAAATATTCAAAAATTACTAATAAATTCTATAAGAATTTTTTTGAAAATCGTTTAAGTTTGATATAAATTTGGACTTTACCTAAATGCCAATATTTGAAGATTAATCAATATATAATGTGCGTGTTTTGTCAAACAAGGGCAAAATCGATTTAATGAGTAATTACAGAAATGGAAATTTCTCCAATTTTTATAAACCATCAAAGAAAAATAAGCAGAGAAATATATGAATAAATATAAATAAAAAATGGTCAATTTATACCAAGGTCGACAGGACAAGGGCTAGTTCAATCGGTTTAATGCTACATAAAATGTAAAATCATCGATGTATGAAAATCCATCAATCTGCTTAAGCAATCCATCGAATCAATCCGCTTAAGCTTATAAATGATGTTGTTTCTAAAGATACTTAAGAGCAGGTGTTAACTCTTGACTGTTGATACTTAAACTGGGACTACTTTGAACTCGAAGTGTACGTCACAAGAAGTACACATATTCCTTAATATAACAAATTTTACTTACGATAGTAAGTAAAATATAAATTTTAAATAAAATTAAATCTGGCAATATTAGTCAAATGAAAGTAAGATATTTTCATGTTCTAGCATAATATACCTAATTCAATTTAAAGTAATATTCTTTGAACAATAAATAATAATACAATTCTATTTAATAATCTTATTGAACATATTTTTAGATCCAAATTAATCCTATATCTGTGGTCTTTTATGTTCTTAAACAGGAGCGGTCAGCCAGTGAGGGCGAAGGCGGTAGCCCTCCTTGGGCCCTTAGCCAAAAATAAACTTAAAGAAAAAATGTCGAAAATTAAAAAAAAATATTACACCTGGACTTACAGATTCTAAAACTTCACATACGGCAGACTAGGGCCAGCGGTTCCAGCACACTAGATGAGGGCCCTAAAGTAGCATAAAAGTGTTCTTGATATTTATGCTTTTTTAATTACTTATTTAAGTAATTAAAAATGTATTCTTAATTTTAGATCTTTATGTAATAAACCTAGACGTTTATGGCCCTTAATACTTTGTCAGAGTCCTAAAAGGAGTATATTTTAATAATTAGTTGTATAAAATTTATATTCTATAATAGTAATATTTATTTATATAATAGTTCCATTTTAATAATAAATTAGCAATTCGCAGTATGTTTTTTTATAATTAAAGACCCTCCTAGGTAGAGCTCTTACATACAAATGTTTTTAACGTAGTCAAAAATAATTTTACATTCCTTCCAAAATCAAGGTCTGTCAGGGCCCACATTTTATTCTTTACACCTGATCTTCCTCAAGTCATTCTTCCTAACATGTCTATTTAAAAGCTGGACAAAGGCGACCATAGGTAGAAACCTTAGGGTGGTAACCACCTCTAAACACAAAAGAAATGCAAGGCAGAGAGTAACTACTCTTTGGAATGGACAATTGTCTAACTATAACCTTTCCATTATTTCCTCTTAACAGCAATGTCTGTTCTTGCCAGATCTTGCAAATATCTGTTTCACTATTCGCCTAGAACAAGTTATTTTTCTTTTACTCTGCTATTAAATAGTCAACCTGATAATCAAAAAGCCTAAACCAAAAGAGAACTACAGATGGGAAATGAACGTATGGATAAGTAAATAATAAAGAAAGAAAATGTTAAAATAAATTAATAAAAACTCCAATAACTCAAAAGAAATTGTTAAATTTAATTTTCATATTACTGTATGAGAGTAATATGATTTTCTTAAAGGGGCTAAATTTGAACCAGGAGAGAGGTTTACCCCCTCCCTTAAAATCGCATATAAAGCTGTATGCCTATAATGGCCATAATGGATCGACACCCCAGAACGTGTTATTAAAATTATAGAAACCTAAGGCCTTAAATGTATCCTAAGAATGTAAACTTACCGAATCACTTATACTTAAAAAAATATGTTCCATGTAGAGTTTGATTTACTTTTTCATATTTATAATAATGTCATAAAGAATAGAAATTTAGTGTACTTGAACTGTACTATGTAATAAAACTACAGACAATCAAAATGGGGGAAATCAAAACAAAATCAAAATAAATCAAAACACTAATAACAAGCCAAAAAATAAAGGTTATTTTAGAACCACAACAATTAAAAGCCTCCCTCATTGCAATTCCTACACTGTACAAGATGTCAATTACGTGTTTATATATATATAAGTATATATGTATGTTCTAATATACATATATATGTATATAAAAGAAAAAAATAATGTGTGACAACAGTATACAAATACGGAAAATAATTTTGAAGAATAAATAAAAATTGATAGATAAAAGCGAAGAGTTTGTTTTTTGTTAATTTCAAAAAATTACAATAAGTACTACAACAATGAAACTAAATGTGTTAAATACTTTAAAAGATTTTTTTTTGTAATTTTAAGTGTTTCTTTTGTGAGTCGATGTTTTTGAATTAAATGTATAAGTTGACTTACGTAGACTTCTTCCCATTGGCTGACGTATCTCACCAGCCTAGACAGCCTGAGTAGCCTAACCAAGCTGAGTAATTTGGCTAACCTTAGTATCCTAAGCGCCCTCCCTGCGTGAAGAATTTGAAAACTTTCGCTAAAATCCTGTAAAATAAAAAAATAAAAATAATTAGTTTAAATTGCATGAGGTACAATATAAGTTAATTGAACTTATATTAAAGATTTAAGTCACTTATTTGTTTTTTTTTTAATTTTTTCAGGTTTTTTAAATTTTGTTTTATTTTATTGGTTTTTACTTTTATACCGTAAAATTAGATAAGAAAAGTATTGTTGGCTCTTAAAATCCGAAACTGGGATTTCATTTGAATTATCCGTTTCAGGACCTTCAGAGTAGTTTTTACTAAGTCGTTTGCCTGTGTGTGTGTAAGTGTGTCTATTATGTATATTCATGCTAGAGAATTAAAACTTAGTACTAATATTATTCTTTCGGTCTATAGTTACGATATCGAGGAAATAATCTTTTATGATGTCACTAATCGGCAATATGAAACCTCGAAAATTTATATAACGCAGAAAAATTCTATATAAAGGACCAAGATATTTGCCGTTTCATCTCATTGTCAGCATTAGTTCAATTTTTATCAAAAGACTTGTATATGTTAAAAAAATTAGAAAACAATTAAATTAAATTTAAGTTTGGTAATCCCTTAGTGTAATGAGAATATACTAAGTTCCATTTTAACATGACAAGTGTATCTACAAGTTAAGTTAGTTAGATCATAAAAGTAAAGCAGCGTCTAGCAAGGTCAAGGCTTGAATTGGGGACCGCTGGGAATAAAAGAAATATATTAACTGTCTGAGGTCGAGCGGAGCAGTCCAAAGAAGTGAGGATAACGTAACAAATCCAATCTGGTCAAGAAAAGTTTCGAGGTACCCTGTACCCGATAAAAGTAAACAGCATTTGTCTTTCCACAACGATATAATTGAAAATACATAGCCAGCTTTCGACCATAACGATCATCATCAGTGCCTATAACCCAAACAAGGCAAAAAATAAAATAAAAAATAAAAAGAAGTCATAATTAGGATAAACTAATTCCAGAGTAGCCTTCCTTTGCTTTTTGTGAATGAGGTTATCAATGATGTCAGGTTTGTAACCATTAGCCACCGCTACTTGCTTGATAATAAAAAAGCAAAGAAAAGGCTGCTCTGGAATTAGTTTATCCAGATAATGACCCCAACTCTTTAAATCCTTGGCGCAGTTTGCCTTATATAGGTTCGGTTTCGGATATACTGGCACGCATTCTGAGGAGGAATGTTTATAACGTTGCTCATAAAAACATCAATTCCTTTCGTATCCATTTGTAACTATAAAGACAAAACATCACCGTATGATAAGAACGGGGTCTATGCTTTAAAATATGGTACATGCGCCAGTATTTATGTTGGCCAAACGGGCAGGGCATTCTCTACCATATTTTTTGAACATGAAAAACGCCTAGCAAATTTCACCAACATGTTAATGATAAGAAGCATCATTATTTAGATCACCAAGTAGCAATGTTACACTATATTGATAAAGGTGGACAGATGACGGCCCTGGAAAATCTTGAAATTCTTCGGAATGTTCAAGAAAATGATTATAAGGCTCTTAATGAAAGAAATGAGAGTTTGGGTGCGTCAGTGGTTAAATCTCTGGTGGGGGCGCCACGTCCGTCAGTCTGCTACAAGCCGTGACCTAAGAAACCGGCCAAGAAGAATTAGACTCATCTCACCGGTACGACTCTATTTTTTCATCTTGTCTTTAGTGTCATTATTTATACTTATTTAGCATTTATTTTTATTTATTTATAATTATTTATTGTATTTTATTTATTTATTCTGTTGGTTATTTTGTTTTTTATTTGGTTGTTTATTAGCCTTCAGTGATTTATTTTTTAATTTGTTTTGCTTATTTAGTTAGTTAGTTTTTTTTACTTTTTTGACTTCTTTTTATTTTTTTATTTTATTTTTCGCCTTGTTTGGGTTATAGGCACTGATGATGATCGTTAAAGTCGAAAGCTGGCTATGTATATTCAATTATATCGTTGTGAAAAGACAAATGCTGTTTACTTTTATTACAATATTCCACATCTCAATAATTTTCGGATTAATGATGGCTGTACCCAGTGTACCCAATGTTTAAGATATAGGTTTAAATATAATATGTATAAATATATATATTATATATATAATATATTAATATATATATATATATATATTATATATATATATATATATATTATATATATATATATATAATATATATATATATAATATATATATATATATATATATAATATATATATATATATATATATATATATATATATATATATATATATATATATATATATATATATATTATATATATATAATATACATACATACATACATATATTTGTGTGTATATAAGTATTCCTAGCGTATTTTTGTAAACACGCTATCTCTCGAAGGGATCAGTATTTTTAAACCAAACTTGGGACAAAAATCAACCTTCGAGAGGACAAGAACTCTATTGAAAACCAGGTGACGTCAAAAATTTTAAAAAATCAATGAAATTCAAGTTTAAAATTTTTTGATCTGTTTAAATTTTCAAATTTAAATAAGTTAAAATTTACAGATTTTTTTAATATGTAGGATAAATATGCGCATTTTCTTTAAATAATTCGAAAAAAATATACTAGTTGTGACGTTACTGCTTAGGTTTGTAAATATAAAACTTAATAGTCCAAGAGCCGGGCCTAAAAAATGTGACTCATTTTGTACTACATCAAACCAAATTATTCTGAAAATATACCTTAAATTATGAAAGAAAAGCATAGTCTGCCTATCCAGAGTGAAGACTTTCATATGATTGCGTATGCTCAAAATGTAATAAAATCGCACTTATTCCAGTTTTCTTGCAATAAGTGGCTCCCTGTAAGTCGTGAGCAAAACATGAAGAGAAAATTTGTTAAAGCTGCTAAATTTTTCTATAAAACGAGTGTTTTTTCGTCAATATCGGATAAATACAACTAAAGTTATGACGTTTGTTAAATGATCAAAAAATGCACAAAAAAATCAATATTTTTCCAAAGAAATTCACTGACTTGTTTTGGTATTTTTGAAAGAGCCATAACATTGGTATTGTAGTCATCCGATTTTGATGGTTAAACACTCGTTTTTTAAAAAAAAATATCATGTTTAAAAAATCTTAGAATAATACTATATATAGAAGGAGCACTACTGATAACACGAAAGCCGGTTCACTGGTGCAACTAAGTAATGCTGCCACCCTTACAATATACAATTTTCTAAAAAAAAGTTGGCAATACTTCCGGTTGCTGAATTATTATGTTCTATTATCAATTAATGATTGATTATTCATAAAATACTAATATAAATATCGGTGCATTACAATATTTTATGCATTTTAAATTGTAGTTTAACGTATTTATTAAAATTATATAAAAAGTAGTCCTCGTCAACTAAATGAAGATTCTTGTATTCCGCCACCCTTTTGCCATCTAAGACAAGTTTTATTAAATACTCAGCAGGTATTTTAAGTTATTATATTTGTTCTTTACGATCTTTCTTCATTAATAAATATTTATGACACATATTTAAAATAATGTTTTGTTGTCAGGTCGGCAGCATTACTTAGTTGCACCAGTCAACCGGCTTTCGTGTTATCAGTGGAATTACATTGTGTTTACGGTCCCGTGCTCCTTCTATATATAGTATTATTCTAAGTAAAAAATGTTCCCTTTATGTTTTCCACACGACAAGCCACTTATTGCAAGAAAACTGGGATTAGTGCGTTTTTATAAAATTTTGAGAATGCGCAATCATATGAAAGGCTCCACTCTGGACAGGCAGACTATGCTTTTACTTAATAATTTATGGTATATTTCCAGAATAATTTGGTTTGAAGTAGTACAAAATGAGTCACATTTTTTTAGGTCCAGCTCTTGGACTATAAGCAAAAATTGGATTGATAAGCAATGAAAATACGCCCGGTTTGCGGACCTCTGCGCTAGAACTTTTTATTAAGTTGCATACAAATATTTAGTTGCTTTAGATAAAATAGTAATAATGCTCGTTTAGAGCCTTGTGTCTCATAAGGGATAACCCTTGCGGGCTTTTGAAACTATAAGAGCATAAAATCTATTTAATCCATTATATTCTGCTCAAGCACAATTTTCATGAAAATAAAATAGATATATTTATTACTCATTTAAAAATAAAAATTTACCATTATTTTAATAATTTAGTATTTTAATATTTAAAATATGTATGTATATGTCACATGAATAAAATACTCGAATAAGGAAAAGTCATATGCTAGCGGGTAAAAAATGATTTTAATTAATAAAATAATAAACTACATGCTGTGGATGTTGTCATAAAAAACAAACCTTATTTATTACATTAGCAGAACAAAAATTGGTGTTCTAATTTATTACGTACAGGTATATACTTGTACCGAATTTAAACTACATTGGATTGTTTTTTTAATTTTTTACATATTTTAAATACGTACACATCTGATAACAATTGAACTAATGCTGATAATAAAATTAAACTTAGCACACATATTAGTCGCATACATGGTTTCTTATACATAGTGGCGTGCCAAATCTCAAATTGATGGTAACATTTTTCCGCGTTCTATGATTTTTCTAAATTTTCCGTGTCATAATTCCAGTATCATCCCAGTTTCAAATTTTTTTGCCAACACAGTACTTTTCCTATAACTACGCTGTAAATGAGGAAAAGTAAAAATACAACTTTCCTGGTTTTCATTAGCGATCAAGGAAATCCCTATAATATTTCCTCTACTCAATAATATTGTTTTTTAGGAAGCTTTATTTTTTAATAGAATTTTGTATCATGTTGTTTGATTTAAATTTTTTTATCTTATCGAGTGCATACAATATTGAGCTATATATAATATATATATATATATATATATATATATATATAATATATATATAATATAATTTATATATAAATATATATATATATATATATATATATTATAATATATATATAATATATATATATATATATATATATAGATAGATAGATAGATAGATAATATGTCTGTAACAAGTTCATTAATGTTTGCACCAATGACTGAGTGCTTTCATTATTTTTTATTTCATATTAAAAATATGTATAGATCGTATGTTTGAAGCTCAGACCTAGAAGGTAATCGTCTTCAAATGAATATAAAAAAGTACGTAGAGATGTCTGTGACTAGCTCGTTCCTTTGGGCTACGAACAGTCTAGATATTATCTAACTTGGTTGAGAATAATTTCTGTTCAGCCCTTTTTTTATTAGTTCTTAACTTTTCGTTCTCTGCCTTCTGAACTTATGTCTCAATAAATTTCCAGAAAACAGTGAAAAGAGGCTTAAACAACTAAAACAGGTTTTTTTATAAACACAATCTACGACTGCTAAAGTAAAGAATATGATAACATCTACAAAAGAAAATGTATATACAAGTGGTATGTATTAAAAAAAAAATGGAAAAATTATTTGATTTTTAACCACTAGAATAAAATACAAGTGGGTGAGCTTTAAAATATATATACCGGGCTGAACGTATCAGATGCCCAAACATACGGGAAAAACCTGGCTTTAAACTTTCGAAAATTGTCATTACCCACATTAAGTTGACTATGGGAGTTGATATATACCATCATTTATTGGTAAATGCGGGTTAAATATTTCCCAAATAAGGTAATTTTGTCATAAAGTTTATCTACTTCGAAAAGTTAAATTGTAGTATTAATGTTAACAGTCAAAAATAATAAATTAGTATTTTTTCAATTAAATTAATATTTAATTTTTAATAAAGTAAGTTAAATAAAATTGAAGACATGAGGTCACTGTTGAGGAAACCACACCAATACCGAACTAAATTCAATTATTTATTTTTTTTTTAAAATAATAATTTCAAGTCACCATAAAGTAGTAAAAAATGCGAATTCCCAGTCGGTAATAATTCAAATAAACACATTCCCAATTTTGAGAATTATAAACATTTTTAGCTTTCCCACCCCTATGTTCCTACTGACATAATATCGCATTTGTTTCAATTGCCACCCCATAAAGAGAACTATAAAATTGAAATAATTCAATACGAGGCAAGAAGTTGTAAGATTTGTTACTTTGTCGGGGTTTTTCCTTCCATAAAATAGTTCTATTTATAGTTTGCATTTGGACTATTTTTAAACGGAAATAATAATAAAAAGAAGGAAAATATAAAAGAAATGAAACAATAAACTTAGTATTTTTAGCATTTTTATAATCTTTTGAGTGTTACAAGAAATAAAAATACTAATTTGACTCAAAAAGTTTTACAGCATATTAGTTCAAAGTTATAGACCAAAGAGATACTTGAGAGGCCCAGTTAGTTGAATTTTGAAACCTCGAAAATGTAATCTTGACCACTTTCGACTATTTATAAAATGAAATAAATTAAAAAATTCAGGAATGTATAGAACAGTGTACAGAACAAGTGGTCTTCGGCTTCTAGGCCTCTCTGCAGCCTCAGCGCTTCGTGCTTCTTTGTTGCATAGTAATTGTCCATTATCAGTCTGTTATATAACTAGTTTATATAAGTGGTATACTTTCACAATAAAAGCTAATTTTCAAATGTATTGGTAAAAAGTGTAATTTTTATCGATATATGTCAATCTATAAGACCGGAACTTAGAATAATACTATATATAGAAGGAGCACTACTGATAACACGAAAGGCGGTTCACTGGTGCAACTAAGTAATGCTGCCACCCTAACAATATACAATTTTCTAAAAAAAAGTTGGCAATACTTCCGGTTGCTGAATTATTATGTTCTATTATTAATTAATGATTGATTATTCATAAAATACTAATATAAATATCGGTGCATTACAATATTCTAAGCATTTTAAATTGTAGTTTAACGTATTTATTAAAATTATATAAAAATAGTAGTCCTCGTCAACTAAATGTAGATTCTCGTATTCCGCCACCCTTTTGCCATCTAAGCCCAGTTTTAATAAATACTCTGCAGGTGTTTTAAGTTATTATATTTGTTCTTTACGATCTTTCTTCATTAATAGATATTTATGACAAATATTTAAAATAATGTTCTCTTGTCAGGTTGGCAGCATTACTTAGTTGCACCAGTCAACCGGCTTTCGTGTTATCAGTGGAATTACATTGTGTTTACGGTCCTGTGCTCCTTCTATATATAGTATTATTCTAAGTTAAAAATGTAAAATAACTTTTATACCTTCATACTCGTGTTACCCATATAGTTGTGTATGTGTATAAATTTCAACCTGATCAGACAGCTAACTTTTAAAAGGTTTGTGATTTGTAAACAATTTCGCTGAGTCATTGTTGTGGGTCAGTGACGTCATACATATTTAAAAAACAATAGGGTTCAGGTCATTAATGGGGTCAATTTTTGTACCAAATTCCATTTTGATCCGAAGAAGTGTTCAAAAGTTAGATAAGTATATTAACTTTTGTGACCCAACAAAAACCATATAGTCCAAGAGCCAGGTCTAAAAAATGTGACTCATTTTGAACTAATTCAATCCAATTTTTTCTAAAAAAATACCTTTAATTATGAAGAAAAAGCGTAGTCTGCCTATCCAGAGTGGAGCCCTTCATATGACTGCGCTCGCTCAAAATATTAGAAAATCACACAAATTACGTTTTCTTGTAATAAGTAGTTCCCCATAGGTCGTGTGCAAAACATGAAAAAAACTTTTTTTGAAGCCGATAAAATTTTCTATAAAACGAGTGTTTTTTTGTCATAATCGCATAACTACAAGAAATGTTATGACATTTGTTAAATGGCCAAAAAATGCACAAAAAACCAAGATTTTCCAAATAAATTCGCTGACTGCATAAATTAACAATTTTTTTGTGCCATAACTTTGGTTGGAGTAACCGATTTGGATGATTAAATACTCGTTTCATAGAACATTTAACCTACTTTAAAAAATATTCTCATGTTTTGCACACGACCCACAGGATGCCACTTATTTCAAGAAAACTAAAATTTGTACGATTTCCTAAAATTTTGAGCATAAGCAATCATATGAAGGGCTCCACTCTGAATAGGCAGACTATGTTTTATCTTCATAATTTAAGGTATATTTTCAGAATAATTTGGTTTGAAGTAGTGCAAAATGAGTCACATTTTTTAGGACTGGATCTTGGACTAATAGATATACTTGTGAAATTAAAATGAAACTTACTGTACATATGTATGACGTAAATGTTTATAACTGTACCAAATTTTAACACAATTGGATTATTTACCGATTTTTAATTTAAAAAACGTACACAAGTCATTTATTAAAAATTATACTAATGCTGATAATAAGATGAAACTTAGCACATATGTTAGTCTGATAAATGGCTACATGCGTGCCAAATCTCTATCTGATCGTATAATTTTTCGGCGTTATATGATTTTTCGAAATTTCCGCTGAGTCATTATAGCGGGTTAATGTCATAAAAAAATATTTTCCGAATAGCACATTCACAGCAATAGACTGATTTTTGAACAAAGTTTCAACTCTCTAGCATAAATACACTAGGAGCTAAGATGATAACAGACACACACACATACAGACAGACAATTTTAGAATAATATAGCTAAAATCGCCTAACAGTTAACTTTGAGCATGGCTATCCAGTATGCGGATATCCAGCTATGCGTTACCCTGTAATAAATCATAAGGCATTAAAACGACATTAAATTCCATTTCAGAAGTTTTTATGAACTAAATATTGCAACACATTTAAAAGGCCTTTTACGACTCAATTTTGCCCCGTTCCTCTAAGCGTAATTTAAAAATCAAAGTCATCTTTCGTATTAATTTGAAAACACACCGAAATACAATTTAAAAGGTCTGGAAAGCTAAGTTGAAATGAATCACAGATGTAATAGATTTCAGTCTAAAACTCTTTTATCCGAAACAAACTGGGTTTTGCACATGAAAGTCATTTCTACGTTACATTCCGTTCCAGGATCTAATTTAAGACCCTCAGACCTTGCCTCGTCCGGTATCGATTTTTTTACTTTAGGGTCCAGTATTTTAACCAATACGAATTTCAAAAAGGGTCACTAACACGTTTTACAATTTTTAGGAAGGGTATGTTACGTCAGTCTTGAGAAAAGTGGTGAGATGGGAAAAATAAAAACACTGATTTAAAGTGACGTTTGGGCTTGAACTACTATTACGATGGAGATATAAGTATGTTACAGTAAAACATCCTCTCTAGTATTTTTTTATAATATTTTTTGTCATAATTAACACAAAGCAGCTTAATATATTATTATATCAAAAAATCGGATACGGGTTACTTCGAAACTTTTCCTCATCATATCGGATACGCTATGCTCATCCTATATGCTTCAGATTCGCTTCGCTCGTCCTTAGATAGTAAATGCATCCGTTTTATTCTCAGCAGTCATCCATACAGCACTGACAACACTCAATGCTGTTTAAATTTTATGATCCAGCAAAAATCATGGATATATATAATTGTCGTATTGAAACGAAACTTAGTGTACTTATATCATTACGTAAAGGTAGATACAAATAACAAATATCAACTCAATTGGACTATTTTCCAATTATTTACAAAACGTACACAAGTTATATGATAAAAATTGGACTAATGGTGATAATAAGATGAAACAGCGCATAAGTTAGTCTTATACAGGGTTAAATGCGTGCTGGATCTCAATCCGATCACATCATTTTGCCGCGCTTTTATGATTTTTCGAAATATTGCCGAGTCATTTTTGCAGGTTAATGACGTAATGAAATAGTTATTTATGCCATAAGGCTGTTAGATTATTTGTTAGATATTTATGTAACGGCAATTAGATTTACCGACGAGCGAAGCGAGTCGGGATAAATTGCCAAGACATTCTCAGCCGGATGGCATACACTATTTTTTTTTAAAGTAGCACTCATTAAATAAACTGTGCTATATACTTAATTGAAAAAAAAAAACAAAAAAACGTCCAATTAACTCTATATTATCGTCGTCATTGAATTCATCCATAGCTTCACACTTTTACTCAAAAATGTAAAAGCTTTACAAATAAACGCGCATAAATTGTCAATTAGAACACCTTTTAAAAACGAAAAAAATTAGTCTACGAACAAAAACAGAAACAAAATGAACGTTTTTAAAGAAACCTCATGAAGGTTTTACACAGATTGTTTTTTGAACACGCTAAATTACAGTAATGGCGGCAATATATGAATTACTTTTACGTCCTAGAAGTTTTTTTTACATTCATTATTGTCCTCGGAGGTGAAAAGTACAAAATAACCTCCTATAACAATAATGATTGGCTTCTCATTTTAAAAACGGTCCAATAAAGTGCTCAATTACGTACTACCTCAAAAAAATATTTTCCGAATAGCACGACTACAGCGGCAGAGTGAAAACTTTGCTTCGTGCTTAGAGCGTATAATAACTTCGATCCCGTTACGCTCGACCTTGAAATGGCAACTTTGCTTTGTGCTTAGAGCATATAATAACTTCGATCCCGTTACGCTCGACCTTGGAATGGAAACTTTGCTTCATGCTTAGAGCGTATAATAACTTCGATCCCGTTACGCTCGACCTTGGAATGGCAAGTTTGCTTCGTGCTTAGGGCGTATAATAACCTCGTTCTCGCTACGTTCTATTTCAGGATATGAACATTATCTATTCCACAACATCTGTGATTATTGTTTATAAAATACGTATGATAATATAAAACCACAATAATGATTCGGCAAAAATTTATAATAATTGCAAAACCTTGAAAGGTTTTATTATTTTATTTATTTTTATTTTATTAAAGGCTGAAAGTTTATACAACTAAATATGGTTAACACATAGGATAGCAATATCCCCGGCAAGTTTTGCGAGCTAACTAGTTTATCTTCTCCTATAAGAGAAGAGAAACATACGGAAAAAGGAGAGAAGCCATAATGTACCTTAAAACATTTGAGGTATTATACCATAAAATGCAGTTTTGAATTTCATTCAAGGAAATAGTGTTCATCCTTGAAATTCCAAACGAAGATTTCATTAAAAAACATTACTTCCAGACATTTTTAGACGTCTTAAGTGGTTTTCAGTTTGTAGTGTGTGTGTGTGTGTAGTGTGCGTGCTACACATAAATATCAATTTTTAGGTCTTGCTATGCTGACCACTGCATAAAAATGCTTGGAGTACGTAACATTTTTATGCTGTCTTCACATTTTTTTAAATGATTGCACAAATTATTTAAAAAAAACATAATTTTTTAACTTATTTTTTCATATAAGTTAAAATTTGACGCAAATGAAATTCTTTAAGTGATAAAAATATGACAAGATTTCCTTTTGATACCTCTTCGCTTTTTGAAAATATTGACTTCTTAATTTATTACCATTGACAGGCTTTGACATACAACCTTTTAAATGTTTTTAGACACATAAAGCATCGTTAAAACACATAAAATAAGGAAAAACCCCTACAATGGCTCTAGTATAAAGTAGCTATTAAATTATTGACACATTTCGGCGTAAAGAAATATTCATTTTTTTTAATATAAATTATAACGATTACTCTATCAGTAATATTACAGTTTACATTTTAAAATTAAAAAGCCAAATCTACAGACCTCAAACTTTAAGGTCATAAAAAATGGTTCCCATCATAGTTTAGATACAATTTACAGTAGTAAAAACTTAATACCAACAAATAATAAAACAGGATAAGCGTCTAAGATAAGTAATGTTGCATAGCAGCTAAGCACTAATTTGCATTGTGTTAAACCAAACAAACGGTATTTGATCTACAAGTGTATAAAATATTTAAAAAAAAACTAAATAGCAATAAGAAAAAAGAAGAATACCATAAGGGTTATAATTATCATAGACATACACAAAATAACTAACATGACATACTTATTTTATTCATTGATACGAATAGAAAATTAAAAAGTAGAGTTAATCTAAAGAGAAGTCTAAGAGCAAAGAGTAACATTATCAGCAATTGAAAAAAATCCTATATTACAAGCTATCAGAGAAGTCCTGTGAATTCCCTTCAGGGTATCAATGTAAGCTATTGGTATAGTCCTGTGTGTATCACTTTACGTGCTTATGAGAACAACGTATCTATAGGAAAATATTTCTTCCACATAGTAATGTCCAACAATGTGTAACAATGTTACACAATGTAACAATGTGTGTAACAAACACACACATTGTGTGTAACAATGTGTCCTACAATGTTTATTTGTATAAGCCTATATGTGTATCACTTTACATGCTCATGATAAGGACCCATCTGTTAAATATTACTTTCAAATAGTAATGTCCTACAATGTGTAACAATGCCATCTATTTGTATAAACCTATGTGTATCACTTTACGTGCTCATGATAAGGACCCATCTGTTGAATATTACTTCCATATAGTAATGTCCTACAATGTGTAACAATGCCATCTATTTGTATAAACCTATGTGTAACACTTTACGTGCTCATGATAAGGACCCATCTGTTAAATATTACTTCCAAATAGTAATGTCCTACAATGTGTAACAATGCTAGTTATTTGTATAAACCTATGTGTATCACTTTACGTGCTCATGATAAGGACCCATCTGTTAAATATTACTTCCAAATAGTAATGTCCTACAATGTGTAACAATGCTAGTTATTTGTATAAACCTATGTGTATCACTTTACGTGCTCATGATAAGGACCCATCTGTTAAATATTACTTCCATATAGTAATGTCCTACAAGTGTAACAATGCTAGTTATTTGTATAAACCTATGTGTATCACTTTACGTGCTCATGATAAGGACCCATCTGTTGAATATTACTTCCATATAGTAATGTCCTACAATGTGTAACAATGCTAGTTATTTGTATAAACCTATGTGTATCACTTTACGTGCTCATGATAAGGACACATCTGTTAAATATTACTTTCAAATAGTAATGTCCTACAATGTGTAACAATGCCATCTATTTGTATAAACCTATGTGTATCACTTTACGTGCTCATGATAAGGACCCATCTGTTGAATATTACTTCCATGCAGTAATGTCCTACAATGTGTAACAATGCCATCTATTTGTATAAACCTATGTGTAACACTTTACGTGCTCATGATAAGGACCCATCTGTTAAATATTACTTCCAAATAGTAATGTCCTACAATGTGTAACAATGCTAGTTATTTGTATAAACCTATGTGTATCACTTTACGTGCTCATGATAAGGACCCATCTGTTAAATATTACTTCCAAATAGTAATGTCCTACAATGTGTAACAATGCCATCTATTTGTATAAACCTATGTGTAACACTTTACGTGCTCATAATAAGGACCCATCTGTTGAATATTACTTCCACATAGTAATGTCCTACAATGTGTAACAATGCTAGTTATTTGTATAAACCTATGTGTAACACTTTACGTGCTCATAATAAGGACCCATCTGTTGAATATTACTTCCACATAGTAATGTCCTACAATGTGTAACAATGCTAGTTATTTGTATAAACCTATGTGTATCACTTTACATGCTCATGATAAGGACCCATCTGTTAAATATTACTTTCAAATAGTAATGTCCTACAATGTGTAACAATGCTAGTTATTGATATAATACTTTATGCAATCCTTTAGTAGCTAATGGACCCATCTATGCAATATTACCCTTAAATAGTAAACCTGTAAAGCTAATTGTAAAGAAGTATCATGTTAGATTCTATATATATCTTAGAACTTAACTTGCTTTCTTAGATTAGAACCCAAAGGGTGTTTTTATCTCATAAGCATTAGGCAAGATTTGTACAAAGAATATAATAGTTATAGAATGTCAGAATGCATACGATAATGTCAGACAGAAGGTAGGGTCGAACTGGGTGCTTGTCTCTAGCGGCAGCGTCAGAACTAACCCTCCCTACTATAACTTCTTCGTAGTTTTTCAAGTTATTATTATGAAATGATCTCATTCTTTATTAGCATTATACGGGTATCTACTTAATATTAGTCATCATTTTACAAAAAAAAATTGGAAAATCAGTGAAAAGCAAGGAGTCATTTGCTTAAAAAAGACGACAGGAGCGTACTCTCGTAGTGGGCATAATGAAACTATCAAATTAGATAAAAGTGCTCCTGTTAACTCGGTCAGGAACTAACCTTTTTTTGTCTGAATTAATAAATCCCAAGACCAGCTTTCTTTATCTATATATTGTTTGCAGTTAACTAGATTTGCAGCTAAGATTTGCTGGAGTATAAGTTACACCATATGGTCTGTCTAAAGTAGTATTACTGATCTAGGCAACACCATGTCCTATCAAAAATTTAAACGTCTTTCTATTAAACTTTAAAGAACTATGTATTATAGTTGTTTGATACAATAAACATAATAAATTTGCTTAATATATTGTTTGATAGACAATGTAGGTAAAAAATGATTAGGACAAAAATGTTAGTATTCTTGAGTACTACAATTTTTAATCTAACATTTTTTTATAATTGTTAAAAATAAACAAGTTCAACAGTAATTTAAATATTTTGGTGAGTCAGCATGTGGTCTAGACCAACAATAAAACGTCAGACTGGTGCTATTAATGGTCTTTTAAATCTTATAACTATAATTTTATGGGTAAAGCTGCCGCATGAGACATAAAAACACCACAGAAAAAACGCACCCTGACTACTAGTATTAACCTAGTGACGATTTTTAAGGATCTCTTAAATAAAATTTTAATCCGATTATGAGACTTAGTCCTATCATAACTCAAACTTTTAGTGGCCTGGAATGTGGTAATGATCTGGTATTTTTTTATAAATCTAAAAACATAGTAACAGCTACTGTGAAAACTATTTCTGTACAGCCTAAGTCTCTATCTAGTTTGAATTCAATTTCATATTACGTAGTGATATAATTGCTAATTTAAAACAAATAAAAAAAGTCGCTGCAACTATAAGTCTAAAATAAAGAAAAAAAGCTTGTAATGTAAATATTTGAAAAAAAAACGCTAATTTATTTATAGAAGTAGTTGAAAATATACAGTTTCTTGTAGCAGTGTGTTTCTAACAAACAATCTTATTAGCCCTTTTTCCTTTGAAAATTCACTGAAATGCAGCCCTAACATTTGTTTATCTTTAAACGCCCCCAGTAAAAGAGCGACATTAATATACTAGAATACTTAATACAGTTTATTGGACTTAAATAATACATTTAATTGTACAAATCTAATTATTTATTTCGAATTTAAATATGTGAGATCAAATTTTAGGTCAAATTATGGGCACTTTTACACGATAAGATGTTTGGATTCATTGTGGGGAAAGAGGGGTGTGAGGGGTTTGATTAGTTTAAGAATAATTTTAAGATTTTTGTATTTTATTTATTTATTTTTAGGCTGGTCGAACGGGGATGAATTTTAACTTGTGCTGAAGTTCAATTAAAATTGACACAATATAGTCTTAGATAATTTCTGACAAATATGGCTTTAGGATACTGCAGTTTTTTTTACAAATAATGAAATATAGTCGTTATTATTACTGAACGACGATAAAGAGGATCCAACTCTTAATAAAGTCGTACTGAGGAACAATAAAGAGGATCCAACTCTTAATAAGTCGTACTGAGGAACAATAAAGAGGATCCAACTCTTAATATAGTCGTACTGAGGAACAATAAAGAGAAACTCTTAATATAGTCGTACTGAGGAACAATAAAGAGGATACAACTATTAATATAGTCGTACTGAGGAACAATAAAGAGGAGTACTGAGGAAACAATAAAAAGATCCAACTCTTAATAGTACTGAGGAACAATAAAAAGATCCAACTCTTAATAAGAATGTATTAAATACATTTTTATGAAAATAGTCTAGATATATTGAATCTCCTCTTTATCTTAATCAAATAAAGCACGTTTAGACCAAAGAAAATATATAAAAAAACTAGTATTAACACACTGCTACATAAAACTGATTTATATCACGCCATCTACAGTGCAATCGATTGCGTCTTTTGCATTTGTACAAAAAAAAATTTAAAAATCGGGTACAGGGTACCTTGGAACTTTTCCTCAAATTTTTGGATGCGCTACGCTTATCCTCATTACTTCGGACTCGCTTGGCTCGTCCTCAGAATACGAAAACGCCTACTTTATAATTTACTATATCTTCGAAATGGTTTCGCAAATTCTAAGACAGGAAAGATCAGTTTAATCCAGTGTTCGCCCGTCTACGGACTGGTAACGCTGTTGATCTGCCAAAAACCGTGGTTACACTAACCGTAATAATACAAATTACGGTAATACAAATTAGTTTTGTTCGTACAAAATACTATGTACTACATTTAGTTCGTACTAACTATGTACAAAATAGTTTTTGTTCGTAATACAAATCGAACAAAAACTAATAATAAGGTGGCACTTGGGACATTTGTTGGTCTTATATTAGGAATGTACAAGTTGTACATGGAATGTTTACTATATGTTATATTATAGTAATTTGTTTCTGAGTTTAATAAATTTTTGACATTGTTGCTGAGTCACCAATGCCGGTTTATGACGTCATAAAAATATTCGGATAGCCCAAGTAGAATATTTATTTTTGTACCAAGTTTTTCTTTAGCGTGAAGCTACGATGATAACAGGCACACACTCACATACATATACACATACACACATAGAGAAAGACAACATGGTGAAAGCCATTCAGGAGGTCTTAACACATCTGAAACAGATAATTTGGGTAAAATATTGGCTTTCGACTTTTAGTGCAACACAATTCTTTTCCAAAATACCAACAGTATCAATGAGGAAAAGTAAAAAGTCTAAGAAAAATAAAAAAAAATCTATTGGTTTGTTTATCTATCTCTTTTGTTTATATTGGCGTAGTTAACCTGTTTTTTAATTATTCTTGTTTACTTGTTACCTGTTACCTGAAACTGTAATCAATTATTCAATTATTATATTATAATAAATAAGCTTAAATAAAATTAAGTTCCTTATGCTAAGAATTAAGGGCTACGAGATCAAATAAAGTTGTATAAAAAAGCGTAGCAGTTTTAGAAATTATAAAAAGTAGACTGCTAACTTAGCATAAGGCAACTGCTTAACTTAGCAATATATTCAGCTAATGTTATCAAATATAGGCAATATAGGCTAGGCATAGGTATAAAAAGTACTTTGAGCAATGCTTAAAGTTATACAGTGTTCTAAAACAAATTTCATATAAATAAATAAATAAATCGTTTATTTATATCTAAATACATGTTTACAATGATTAAATTATAAATAAATATATATTGACCATTTGTGTCGCATGAGCTCAAGGCTTGTGCGCGACACGAAAATACGCATATAGAATAAAGTTTCAGCATTTAGTACATGTGTACAAAATAAATATATTGGGAAAAAGTAGCGCATAGCATACTACGTATATCATTCAACGCATGGCATAAAACGTATTGCATACAACGCATGACATAAAACGTATTGCATACAACGGATGGCATAAAACGTATTGCATACAACGAATGGCATAAAACGTATTGCATACAACGCATGGCATAAAACGTATTGCATACAAAGGCTGGCATAAAACGTATTGCATACAACGCATGGCATAAAACGTATTGTATACAACGCATTGCATAAAATGTATTGCATATAACGTATTGTATAAAACGCATGGCATAAAACGTATTCCATACAACATATTGTATACAACGCATTGCAAAGAACACATCTTATACAACGCATATCGGGCATAATGCATTGCATACATTGCATCGCATAAAGCCTACTGCATACATTGCATCGTAAAACATAATGTATTAAACGCATTGCATACAATTTATTCAATTTATGTTGCAACACAATTTTGATTCATACAGTTAAGGCATAATCATCAACTACAAATAAAACAAGGTTATGATTAA
Organism: Microvelia longipes; assembly: GCA_018340805.1. Classification (NCBI taxonomy): domain Eukaryota; kingdom Metazoa; phylum Arthropoda; class Insecta; order Hemiptera; family Veliidae; genus Microvelia; species Microvelia longipes. The sequence continues at coordinate 12,518,884 of JACMZG010001893.1, forward strand.
AAACAATATCTATCTATGTAGGGAAAAATACATTCATAATTGTTATGTAATAAATTAAAGGCCTCTAAATATTTGAATAGTGCGAAAATAATTCTTTAGGACACGATATCACATTATAATACACGAGCCAACTCTTCTTGGAATTAAAGTTATCGCCAAAAAATTGGTTATCTACCCTTCTCCGTTCTTTTAAGTCCTCTCCTAGTAGCTTGAATAGCTAATTAATGTTTGGGCAATCGTTTTCCTAGTATGGCTATTAGATTACTGTAATAGTTATTCACACGGCAAGGGAGAGAAAAAAGTTTACAGCTCAAGGCCAAGTTTTCACCTGCGAAGCCGCAGGTGAAAACTTCATTATCACCTCAGGTCGTATGGCCGAGGGAGGTAAACAAGGTAACTCCCGAGGCTTTGCCGAGGAAGATAACTAAAATTTACTCCCGAGGCCTAGCCTAGGAAGATAATACGATAGCTGAAATTCTTCGATCCCTGTCGTGTATTAAATTTTAAATGTTTTATTAATTTTTAAAATTTATTAGTGATAAAGGAAATGAGAAGTTACATTATGAAGGGATGTTTAAAACGATTGTAGGTAGAAGATGTTCATTTTTTTTGTACACATTCTCTTTTTCATTTCTTACATTATTTTGTTCTGTGACTTCGATTCGGCATAGATGACTCTATGTAGCCACTGCACTCTATTTACGTCCATAAGGACGTAAATATGCGTTTTATGTCCTCAGGGACGAAATATCTGCTTTATGTCCCTTGGGACATAAAGGGGTTTTTTCAATTTCAAATTAAAACACACCATACATTGGATTTTTAATGGAAATAATTTTATATTCTTAACAATTTAATACCAATATCAGAAAATTTCTTAAACTTTCAAAAAGCTATCGTTTAACTTACAAAAGTACTTTCATATTTTTCTAAATAACCAAAAGGTGATTTACCAGGATATATCACCTCAACTAACTCTGATTACAACAAGGCCCTGATCCCCACTCATCAAATCGGCTAGTAGGAGTTTGAATGACTAATTATTTTTTGGCTGAATCGTAAATCCTGTGGCTTTTACGATAATTTTTAAATTTCAAAAAGGAGCATACCATGATATAGACTTTTTCGAAAACAACACTGTTCGGTAATAATACCACTATCACAAAATTCATTTATTGACCCACATAAGGTTTTTTACCCATTTCTCAACATAAAAAAATCAACACATCACCCAGACTAACATTAGAGTATGCAGTTAGTAACTTTATCAAAGTGATTTAAAATCTACACTAAAGCTTACTCGAGTTATAGATATCTATCGTCTGGTAAAATGAGTAAACTTATATCATTTGATACTACCGAGTTTTGAAAAATGAATAGTTGACACAATATTGTCTCTCGCACAATAATATTGTGAGTAAATTTAGTTCTTTTTGTAAGGCATTAAAATGGGACTTTGTAAATGACCATTGTCTGTTAATTTTTAAAGGGATAACTTTACAGGGTGGTATTTTTTTCACGTTCTTCATATGTGACCATCGAAATAAAATTGGTATCTACCCTCCATTAGTCAACCACTGTGAGTTCATATTAATTTTTTTATAAACTATGGTAATATAGTTAAAAAAAAATACCGGAATTCTGTGATTATCAAATTGTTCAGGATACAGATTCGAATTGCTCCATATTATGGAATGCTTTAATTTAACAATTTAAAGTTATCATAGAAAAACACATTTTGTTAACCATACTTGCCAGAATCATGGTCAGCAAAATAATTAATTCTTTTTTAATCCAGGCACAAGAACTCACAGTAGTCAACTTAGTTTTAGTGGGGGTAGATATGATCTGTATCGTGATATCTCTATTGCAAGTTAAGTGTTCTCAGGTTGATGTATTGTATCAGGTAGGACTTGTAAAGTCCTACCTGTATTTAAAGTCTCTTCAGTGTCCATCCCTATAACTTAATCTTTCCTTTGAAATAATTACCTCCCTCGGCCTCGTTTCGCGATATAATTGTCATAAATACCTCGGCTTCGCCTCGGGAGTTAAATGCATTGGTTCTCCCAGCTATTGCCTTAAGAACAAACTTACTGCTCAAGCAAATGATAGTTTTCTTTAATGAACTGGAACATAAATATTTATTTTAGCCCCACGAACTTTATTTTGCGAGATTAAATAATTAAAGTCAAAATAACTTGTTTATTTTACAAAAGAATCCACTTGAAAAAGAACTGTTAGGTCATTTATCTTACTAAGACTTAAAAAACCTCTCTGAAGATTTCTAATATTCAGATATTTTATGAAAATAAATGATTTTCACTCAAATATTCCAACTTCAGGAAACTTTATATTGTAAAAGTTTTTTTTAAAGTTTATTTGAAGTGAAGTAAAGGTTTTGTGAGAGAAATTTGGGGTTGGTAGGACTGACCGTGGCAAGGTTCCAGAAGGGTTATGTCATGAAAGGTTAGGGAATGTTAGGCAGTGAGATACTAAAGGAAAGGATTCTTATCTCTCACGCGAAACAAAAATCCATTAAATATCCGTATTACTATTATATGTCAAGTAATAATCCACTAAATAATATCAGCACCTCTAACTTAAGCAATAAAAATAAACTAAAAATATTTTTATACGATAAACCTAAATTAATTTTGATAAAAATATTTAACATTCAAAATTCTTTGTTAGTTTTAGTGCAAGCTAATATTTAAAGCTCGTACTCCAAAGTTGGATTATAAAAATGCTTGAAATGATATCACTTCAATTCCTTGCTTGATAGAAATGAGTTAAATACTAGACATTTGTGTATATAAATTTTACAAAAGAAATTAGTGGCTTAATTTTTATAAATACATAACTTTTCCAAACTGAAGCATTATTGTTTTTCTTTAATATAATTTATACAATTGATTTGCTAAAAGTTATATCATAAAAATAAATACAGTTCGTTAATTGTTGGATTTTCTTTACTCATCGTATGTAACTTTTACTCACAGTTATAAGTTATAAAATTCTTGCTCATCCTTAGAATGTCACGTTTTCCAACAGTTAAAACTTTCTTTATCGTCATCAGAAAATCATGTTTACCTACAGTTAAACATTTTTAAATCGTTTCCGGAATGTAACGTTTACCTACTGTTAAAACTTCTTGATCGTCTTTAGAACGCCACGTTTACCTACTGTTAAAACTTTCTTGCTCGTATTCGGTATGTCACGTTTACCTACTGTTAAAACTTTTTTGCTCGTATTCGGTATGTCACGTTTACCTACTGTTAAAACTTTCTTGCTCGTATTCGGTATGTCACGTTTACCTACTGTTAAAACTTTCTTGCTCGTCTTCAGAATGTCACGTTTACCTACTGTTAAAACTTTCTTGCTCGTATTCGGTATGTCACGTTTACCTACTGTTTAAACTTTCTTGCTTGTTTTCGGTATCCTGTAACTAATTCTTTACACTTGACATGCCTAGACACAAGTTATGCGCTACTGTGTTCAATCCCATGGTGGTCCCAAAATGAAACTTTGCTGCCATTTTTCATTTTACTAACAGTTTAAGCTCTTTTTAGAATTTTTTCAAACTTCAACTTTGGCTTTACGAGATATTACTCCTACGAGATATTATTACCTTTTTACTTTTTACCATAGGAATATAGGAAAAGAATTAATTTTAAAAACAATTTTTTTTCGGTTTCTGAGACCGGAATGTCATCGGGATCATCCGTTTCAGGTGTTTTTATGACTTCTTAAGTATCTCTCTTAACTTGTCTGTCTATATATGTTTGTGTCTGTTATTATCTTATCTCCTAGTGTTTATAAAAGCTTTCCTATTTATGCTATTTATGCTAGAGAGTTAAAAGTTGGTACAATTATCAATCTTTAGTTTTATTCGCGCAATCTGGAAAATAATTTTTAAAACGTCATTTACTCGGAATAATGATTCTGCAAAAATTTTATTAAACAAATTTAAGCGAAAAATCATTAAACGCGATAAAAATGTCGATCAGTTTGAAATTTGGCGCGCATGTAGGCATTTAAAAGACCAACATATGTCTAAAGTTTCATCACATTCTGTGCATTAGTTAAATTTTTATAAAAGAATTTTATACGGTTTTAAAAAAATTGGAAAACAATCAAAAATAATCTTATTAAGTTGACATTTAGTACAAGTGTATCCCTGTAAGTAAAAAATAAGTTCACAGAGTTTCGGTTCATTACGAAAAGTATAGCTATGGTTTTCGTAGGATCACAAAAGTTAAGCAGCATCGAGGGAGGTCAGTGCTTTGATGGGTGAACATTTGGAATAAAACTTATGCAATTACTGTCATTAATTACGAAGCGAGCCCGAAGACGTTTTGCAGTATAAATTTAGCGAATTGTATATTCTGAGGAGGAGCGAAGTAAGTTCGAAATAGGGAGGATGAGCGTAGCGAATCCGATGTTGTAAGAACAAGTTTCGATGTGCCCTGTACCCATTTATTTTATTTTTTTTTGCTTATAAAAAAACTTATAAATAAAACTCGTTACTAAATATCTAAACGTATGTAAAATCTATTTGAAAGCACCAAGTTCAAGTGCCACCAAGAAAAGAATTTTATCCTGAGCAGAAATTTAGAAGTTAAAGTAATTTTTTGTATTCAGAGAAATGTCAATATTTTTTTGGAAAATTTTAAACGTTACTAATGTATACATTAAGACATTTTCTTAATTAAAACATTAAGACTATTTTCTAAAACGTATAAGGAATGAAAAGCAACTTTTTTAAGTTGCAACTTAAAAAAGTTACTCTTCGTTTAATGTTTACGATAAATACCTAAATAGTACCCAAAAAATGTATTTATGTATTTAATGTATGACTTTCGGATGTGTAAATGTATGCGCACTTTCCTATTAATGCATAACAGGCTAAACTGTTGGCCCGATTATGAACTTGATGTATAAGTCCTATTCGGGGCATACCCAATCTCATAACATTGAAAGGCTGGTAAATAACATAACATTTTTCGAAGCTCTCATAAACTCTAGGCTACCTCAAAGTAACCTTTTCAAGAGTGAGTTAAGGTTATAATAAATCAATTGTAAGCTTTTCGTACATTAATTTTGTTTTGATTTTTATTATAAACGTTGTATTATATAATTAATTGTGTACACTTAATTTGCGATTATATAAATTATTAAAGGTGTTCCCATTGCACTTGCGATGTTTTAAAATTCAGCTTAATGTGCCTCTTTAGTAATAATATTTCCATACAAAGAACTGATAAGAATGTAGAGTAACTCCAACGAGGCTTCTTAAAATAGCTGCCATTTTTAGTCTCTTAAAATTGTTTAAAGCAAAATACAGGAAAAGATTTTTTATACCAGCTAAAAGTGTTCTAAATTTAAAAACATTTCTCGAAATACATTTTCTAAAGATGCAGTTTAAATTCTATCAACTTAAGTTAAATAAAAACGCTATGCTATCAACAGAAATGCATTGTAACCTTTATCCTGCAAAATCGTGTTAAAAGTTATAAATGCCGCATTGCAACCTAATAATATTGAAAAATTAAATCAATAATATTTAGTAAATATCATCAACAATTTATGATCCATTATTTGTGGCATGAAAATATATATGTCTAACAATGAAACAATGACATAACTTGCAAAAAGAAGTGAGGTCCTAACAAAAACACTCCGTGAAAAAATGCAGCCAAGCCTTGCGTTAAAAGTTATGATATCATAGTTTACGCCAAGCCTATTTCATTTGCTGTTTTCACAAATCTTGGGAGTTATGGATGTTATAAAAATATCCGCAACACATGCTCACTAAAGCCTTATACAATTTGACAGAAAAGAAATTTCTGACTTGGCAAACACGTTTAATTTCTAAATTAGAAGTAGAAGTAGAAAATAGGTAACACCTCTTTAAAAAACCCTTCAATATTACTTTAAGAGTAATTAATTTTACCTCAGAAATTACTTTAAATTACTTTACTAAGTCAGAAATTTCTTTTCTGTCAAATTTTGGAAGGCTTTAGAGTGCATATGGATTTGTGAAAACAGCAAATGAAATAGACTTGGCGTCATTTTTTTACGGAGTATTTTTGTTTATATATATATATATTATATATATATATTATATATATATATATATATATATATATATATATATATATATATATGTGTGTGTGTGTGTGTGTGTGTGTGTTGTTTTATGAATTATACAGCACATGCTGTATATACGCTGTTATTCCAAAAAAAATTAAATTCAAAAGGAGGTAACTATGTTATTATTTATTATGTTATTGTTTATAATATTTGTATGCTATCTAGTTTTTACGTGTTAACACGTCGGCTAGTAGCAGAGCTATAAATTTTACGATACCGAAAAAACACTGAATAACACAACAAAAAATGTAACCTTTGTTGGCTTTCCTGTCTTTGCAACTTTTTTCTATTTTACATAGTTAATAAAACTATGTAAAATAGAGATCTAATAAAGAAGTATCATTTTAGGTTTGTAACAATTTTTACTTTTCCTCGTTTATATCCTAAGTATATAGAAGAAGTATTTTGTTTTCACTAAATATCTGAAACTGTGATTTCACTTGAAACCCAGTGAGTTTAAATTGTTTTCAATTGTGTATGTGCGTGTGTATTTGTTATCATCATCGTCCCAGTGTGAGTGCCACTAACTAAAGTCGTCGCAACACCAAAACACGCCTATTTGCTAAAAAACCATCGCAAAAGCACACATTTATATCTTTATGAAGCACATAAATTTGCTTCATCAAGATATACTTCATCATATGCAATCCTTTGTTAAAACAAAGGATTGCTTTATCTTAATCAAGTAAACTGACAAAGCAAAGTCGTCGAAACGCAACACCCCTATAGTTAAAATTAAATGCGCAAAACAATAGCATAATTTAGCTGAGCCCCGTTTTGCTAGAATCGCCCTTAATCAAATAGAGAAATTATAAATAAAGGGACCCTAGTGGTTGATTTTGGTGTTAGCTAAACACCGAAAAATAACCTGAACACCTTCGACTACGGGTCAAAGGGTCTGGTAAAGGGATTAAAAAGACGGGTACGGGGTACCTCGGAACTTTTCCTCATCACATCGAATTCGCTACGCTCATCCTTCCTACTTCGGACTCGCTTTGCTCGTCCTCAGAATATACAAGTTGTTACATTTAAACTGCAACACGTCTTTGGATTCTCTTCGCTCGTCCTCAGATAGTTGATAAATTCGTTTCATTCCCTACTGTCACCCATCCAGGCACTAAACACGCCTGCAAGTTAGTGACGTCAGTAACTTGCAAGTTAGTGACTAATGATTTAGTGATTAATGATCAGATTCATTAATGCCAAAATTATAAAAAACACGAACAAATTTGTCGATGGGTTTAAGATTTGGCACGCATGTACCCCTATATAAGATCATAATATGTGTTAAGTTACATCTCATTACCAGCATTAGTTTAATATTCATCGAATGACTTGCATACGCTTTTTTTTTAAATAAACAATGGTAAATAATTCAATTGGGTTGAACTTATTGTTCAACTTAAGTTGATTGTACGTACAAGTATATATATATATATATATATATATATATATATATATATATATATATATATATATATATATATATATATATATATATAATATATATATATACATAATAAAATATATATATTTATATATATAATATATATATATTATATATATATATATATGATTTATTTTATTTGTATAGAATATTATATTTTTAAGTTCTCTTATTTCTTGGTTTATTTTTGTTATTGCTCATTCTTATTTAATTTATCTATTTTCATTTAACACTATCTAAATAGATTAATATTTTCTTTTGTTGTAAATGGCCCTGATGAAGAATTTTTAGTAAAATTCGAAACGTTGGCTGGAAATAAATATATAGTTTTCATGTAAAGCTGTGTATTTATTATTCATAACCTTATCCCGAGATTGGTGGAGACGCGTGTGTATATTATATATATATATATATATATATATATATATATATATATATATATATATATATATAATATATATATATATATATCCCTTTATTTCAACAATAAGTTCACTAAGTTTCGTTTCAAGACATTAAGTATATCTACGGTTTTTGTTAGATTATAAAAGTTAAGCAGCATTAAGTGACACTGGATTGGTGACTGCAAGGAATAAAATCAATCTATTTTCTATCTGGAACGAGCGAAGGTAGCCTGAAGTTGTGAGGAATCTGATCTGGTGTGGAAAAGTTCCGAGGTACCCCGTACCCGGTTTTCCTCAATCTTTTTAGCCCAGATTTGGTTTTTTAAAGAATAAACTGAGATAAAGCGGAAAGTTTAAGGACCTACTTGAAAGCAAAAAGATACTGGTAAAGGAAAAAATCTGCCGTTCTCCACTCATCCTACCAGGTTTAGGCTCCGGTTCCCCTCCTTCGATTTTGGGCTAATATTGACAACCGAAACTCTTTTTAACTCCCTTTGCTTCTCTTAATCTTAAAGATCTTAAGCAAATCCTATTCTTATGATTACATTACTTTCCGTTTGAATTAATAGAAATTACAGTATTTTTTCTCTAATTTTTTAGTCTGTTATTAAGTGATGAAAGATAAAATGTTTCTAACAGAATATTAAATGTTCATATTTATTACGGATTTCTTAACAAGAAATTTCCTATCAAGTCTTCTGACTTATCTAAACAATTATAAATATAGATCTTGTATATGATTTAACATAATGGTATTGGGGAACAAAATAAAATATCAAGAGAAAAGAGAAGAAAAGTACCTTGTTCTGTTTGTAATAAAAAAAACTCCTTGGTTCGTGTTGATTCATCTTAATATCAGCATTTGATCAAATTTTATTGAATATTACAACGAAAAATAATCTGAATGAATTGAAATTTGGTACAAGTATATACCTTTATATAATTAATTAGTAATACTAACTTTTTAAAATAATTTATAAGTATAGTAAGTTTTGTTTTGATTCGGCAAGTATATTTAAAGTTTTTGTTGGATCATAAAGGTTAAGTTACTGTATATAGAAGGAGCACAGGACCGTAAACACAATGAAATTCCACTGATAACACGAAAGCCGGTTGACTGGTGCACTTAAGTAATGCTGCCAACCTGACAACAAAATATCATTAAATATGTGTCATAAATAGATATTTATGACACATATTAATTAAAATTTTGTTAAATACTCAGCAGGTGTTTTAAGTTATGATATTTGTTTTTTACGATCTTTTTTCATTAATATGAAGAAAGATCGTAAAAAACAAATATTATAACTTCAAACACTTGCTGAGTATTTAATAAAACCGGTCTTAGACGGCAAAAGGGTGACGAAATACAAGAATCTACATTTAGTTGACGAGGACTAATTTTTATATAATTTTAACTAAAAACGTTAAACTACAATTTAAAATACTTAAAATATTGTAATGCACCGATATTTATATTAGAAATTTATGAATAATCAATCATTAATTAATAATAGAACATAAAAATTCAGCAACCGGAAGTATGCCAACTTTTTTATAAGAAAATTTATATTGTTAGGGTGGCAGCATTACTTAAGACCACCAGTGAACTGCCTTTCATGTTATTAAGAGTAGTGCTCCTTCTATATATAGTATTATTCTAAGAGGAGCGAGCATCTGGCGAAGTCAGTGCTGGAACAGATGACTGCTGGGTATAATACGCGTATCTACAGTCTGAAGTCGAACGAAGCTATTTGGCGATTTTAATATTGTGAAGGCGAGCAAAGCGAGTCCGAAGTAGAGAGGAAGAGGGTATCCGATGTGCAGAGGAAATTTTATTTTTACACAATTAGTTTTGATAAAATGTAGGAGTTTAATAAGATTCAGAGTTTTTAACAGAAAAAATACCACAGAAAACGAAGCTTTACAAAAATTTGTGCTTGGGTCTTTGTGAAGCTTATTTGAAAAATGGCTCAATGGTAGCTTGGGATCTTTTTCTTTGACTACACCACTACGTCTAAAAGAGCCATAAATTTAAAATCAAAGCTAACAATACCAACCCATATTATTAAAAGTAATATAATTCATGACGCACATCTTTTTAATTTTACTTTTTTAAACTACTTTTTTAACTTTCTAAAACTAGGTAAAACTTTATTTTGAAAATACATATTATTTTTTAGCTCTAGAGAGAGGGCCCTTAGCGGCCTCTAGACCGAGAGGTCATAATGGCCTTACTTTTTTTAACAAAGGCTAAAGTTGTTTTCAACTAAACTTATTTCTCAAAGTTATTTATGAATATTTTTTTAACTTAGCTGTTTTATTATTATTATTGTTATATTTTTTATTAGTACGATTTTTTCTTTCCTTTATATTTATTTCATTCGTTTGAAACATCTTTTACTAAGAAATATATAATAAAGATAAAAACTTAAAATTAAAATACTTGAATAAGTATGGAACGAAACACTCTATTTTGCTTTAAAACTTAAAGTCTTTTCTTACGAAACTAAATAAAAAGAAATAATTTGCATGATTCGAGACTAGAGCTATTGAAATATTAAAATTGTTTATTGGTATACGAATAATTGAGAAAATGTCTCTTATGACATAATAAATTAATTTGAAATTAATTTGTAGATGAAACTAAAAAAATTATTACAAGTAGAAATAGAAATGCAATAAAACTAATTTTTTTACATCTCAGGATAATTAATACATTAATTTTCCTGAGATGTAAAAATGGGGTTACACTAAAAATCAAATACCGGGATATCAACTCAATTATCAGTTTTATATGTTTTAACGAAATTCATTTGAAAAACTTCACTAATGAGAAGGCACGTGCGGTGGGGAGGGTGTGGGTACCTGTTTTAGAGATCCCTACCACGAAAAAATACGTTTCGAAAAACTATACCTTGATTATTATTTTTTCTACGGAATATTATTTTTAAATCAACCTTAGAGAGGACACGAGCCCTATAGAAAACAAGGTTGTTATGACGTCATTAACCCGGTTTACTAAAACAGCAAAATTTTTAAAAATCTGGAAACTCAAGGTTATTTTTTTGGCAGGAAAAGCTCCATAGTATTATAAAAAGTACTATAGTACAGGAAAAGCACTATAAATATTTTAGGGGTGTGAATCAAATAAAACAGGTCCGGAGTCAATACGACTACTCTAAGTAGACCAAAATGTAAAAGAAAACGAAGAAACTAAAGGTTGTTAAAAGAAAAAAATAAATCAAGGTTTCTGTTGTTTCTGTTTATCTAGATTAATAATCTAGTGAAACCAGCTTATGCAACCAAAAGAACTCCTAAATAACTAGAATTCACTTAGTTTATTAACGAATTCATAAACGGAAAACTTTAGCACGGAAAGTAGTAGCGAGTGAAGAATACCTATGATACCAGTAGCCTTGCTGTTGCCAGAAAACCCAATTTCTTCATATTTAATAATTATGCTTAATGTTTAGTAGCCTCAGTAAGATGTGTAACGCTCTTTCCTTCCCCCAATTGGTGTGAAATTTTCACTTTAAACCTTCCCACTAACCCTATCACAAGCCTTTAACTTTTCCTAATAAGATATTAGGAAAGGCGCTCGAAATCGAGCATTCTCTAGGCTAGGAAAAGCAAGCAAACGAGGGGAAGCGAAGTCAAAACTTTCACTTGAACCATGAGTTATCCTGTTTAACTTCACTCTGTTGACATCTGCTGACTACTAATATGGAGTTTCAACCGTGTATATGAAACCAACTTGATGATATTTTTATCTTCTCATCCTTCACCCTTCTCTTCACATCTATGCTTGGCAGCCACGCTGTCCCCTAGGGGAATTTTCGCGTTCGGCTGGTTGGTTAGCTTCCACTGTCTACTCAGACTAGGTGGTTGCAACTGAAGCCTCCGCAGCCATTATGAATTTGGGCTCAGTACCAGCGGTCTTTTTCAGGACCACCAAGCATGGTGATAGTCTCCGGGGCTTAACTGACCCTTAGTCTCTCGATTGAATAACGCAGAGCCGTATTATTTGGCGCCCAGCGTGGAGCTGATTAGCCTTGTAAAGTCAGCTTCGGCGCGAATCTGCTCAAGCTATAGCTAGCTTCCTTTCTCAACTCACACATCTACTTCTTGGAGTGAATAACCAAGTGGCGCCCTGCAAACCTTCTTCAATTTTTAATTTCTTAACTTCGTCTGCAATCATGTCTATGAACCGTCGGAGACAACCAAGCCCTACTAGACCAAAAGCTTTGGCCTACTTGGTGGCACAGAAGAAGAATAACAGTGGCGTAAACTTCTTACCACACAAAGTTAAAATGGTCAAACGACTCAACCAAGCTTTTAATGAAGCAGAAACCTGCAATGCATTAATTGAATTTACTCAACCTGAACTTCAAATCTTTCTTCGAGCAAAGTGCATATTCTAGCTACGCTGATCTTCTGTTTGGGGCTGGCAAAATAGAAAACCTGTTATATCTGATTCCGTTTCGTCAAGAACTTCCGCCGCGGATTACTACTAAGTACTTTTACTTGCCAGTCATCATGCACCTCTACTCGTACTCCTATTAGGACTAGCATCACGTGAATGCTGCCCTCCCTACCTTGCCTCAAGATTAAGTTACTTGTCTACCGTCAGAGTATCTTACTTTCAGTAATAAAGAACTTTCGCCTCTCGATCTCATTATAAAGAGTGTGGCTAGGTTGGCGGCTTACAGGCTAAAGAGCGTGGTCTGTAGTGGTAAGCGTGATATTCTAGTGGAAACTAGAATATCCCTACTATTAGAGGTCACTTTGAAATAGTGAATGTAATTTAGTTATTGAGAGTCCCATACTCTCTTTGAACTCAGATTACATGACCATCCACAACTCCTATGAAAAATCCTTCACACTCAGTTGTGATAGTTTAAATGGGGAACCACCTCAATCCTCTGGTGACACTGTATGGTATACACAATACACAGGGATCTAAGATGGACTGTGACTCTGGGAGGAGCATATATAAGGTTCATGCTAATTTCAAAACCTTATTTCCATTAGGGAAGTACCTATGCCCTATGCCGCAGTCTTTCTGTTTAATAGAGAATATCGATATAAAATAACCCTAATCAGACTTCTATTAATAATTTAACTGACAGCCAAGCTGCCATTAAAGCTCTTGATCCTTACAAAAAAATTCTAAGCTTGTCTAGGTGTGCTTACAAAACCCTTTGACTTTGTCACTTAACAATGATGTAGCAATCAGATAGGTGCCTGGCAGTAGGCGAATTGAAGGTGATGAGCAAGCAGACATCCTTGCAAAAAAGGGGTCTAATATCACCCCTGTGGGCCCTACAACCCTAATAGCAATACCCAAAACTATAGCCAAAGGTGCAGTTAAAGAATGGCTCTTAACCAATCACCTGCACCATTGGCACAAATCCTCTGGTATCAGGCACAACAAACTTATGTTGAAAGGACCCAGTCCCAAAGTAACTGAGAATCTTCTCAGTCTAAGCAGAAGAGACCTTAAAACAGTTACTGGACTACAGACTGGTCACAGTCACCCCTGAAAACATCTCTATACCATTTTTATCTTTGAAGATAACCCAGTATGTAGGCTCTGTGAATCGGAAAACAAAACTGCCTTTCACATGTTTCTGAGATGTGAAGCCCTAGCCTTACAAAGGTTCTCTAAATTTCACTCATCTCATTATACGTTTGACTCTACCAATGAATCAGTAGTCAAGAAGATCCTAGACCTATACCAGGGAAAAACTTCCAGTCGTAGTGCGTATCCATGACCCTAACGTCAATCAATAATAATAAAAATAATTACAAAAACATAAAACTTAATTACGTGTATTGTCAAAATCATTTTTAAATTTCCCGGTATTTAATTAAACCGAAAATAATAAGAAAAGAAAAACCGATAAGATTTCAAAAAAAACCAAATATAAAAAGAAAAGGTTTCCGAGCTGGATTTGAACAATGAATCTCAAGGATCCAGGCCTACGTCCAACCGTTTTCGCCAAATAGTGGAAAATAAATTACTTTTCGCCCTGATTTTTGTTCCCTCACTTGTTTTCACAAACAGGCCGTAATACGGCTTTTTCCTTTCTCAAAATAATGGAGGAATGTTAATTTTGTCCCCTTCAAGAGGAAAACATTTGTTTGAAACGCGTACAAGTATATATGGATTTTCTTTGAATTATTTATATCTTAAACCATTCGGATATTTAAATTTAGGTCGAAATATTTAATTATACAATATCCCACACAGAAAAAAAAACTAATAAAAGAATATCCAAACATTCTCCTCTTTTAATTTTCCATGGTTCAATAAATAATGGGTTTTTTAAACTCCAATTTTTCAAAACCAATTTTTTGACTAAACAAAAATATTTCACTTTATACACTTGGCAGAGGCAGAGGCGTTGGTTATAAGGGGTAAAAAGTAATGTTTAAAATCTATTAACCACGACTTGAGTCGTAAAGTAGGCTTTCTTCCGCGGTTAATGGTTATTAAGATTTAGATCTTCTAGTGACGTAGATGATGAATCTCTTCGCTTTTCGTTTCCACTGTGGCAGGCATCTTCAAGGAAGTAAGATATCATGAATAAAACAAAATGCTCTACAAAACTGTACCAAACTCAGTTCAGTTTCGTAGAGTATTGCGATCTCTTCCATGATGTCCTACATCTCTGAAGATGCCTTCCATAGTGGAAGCGAAACGTCGGATTAACCACCGAGAGACCTAAATCATGATAACATAACCATCGATTTCTATAATTATAAAATCGATATAAAAAGTAATTATAATAATTGTAATTATAAAAAAGTTATAAGAACGTATTCGCGATAGATTATACTTGACATATTTTTTTAACAAATTCATTATTGACAAAAGTATACAATATTTATTTTTTGTAAACCAGAGCCGCCATATTTTATTTATTGATTTGGGAATAATTTGTGCTTCTTTATTATTTTTTCTTGTGGTGTAAATTTTGGTTAATTTTGTTTTTTGGGCGTGATGTTTTTTTTAAGGTAAGGATAATTGTATACTTTTTGGTTTGGGAATTTTATTTTATTTATTTGCAGGATTGCCAAAAGATGATATTTTTAATGGTGTTTTACGTGGGTTTATATTGAAAAGGTAGTTTGCAGGAGGATCAAAGAGGGATTGATTTTTTAGGAATCAACATGGCATTTGCCATATTTCTGTTCTACAGAAACCCTCAATCAAGTTGATCGGACACCCGAGTCCTGAGTGTATTATTAATTATGTAATATTATTTTTGTACGTTTGGGGGATTAACTGTTAGCGTTCGTTCTCTAGATTTTTTGTGCTGAGAATAGTTAATTATTTACGAATTTAATTGTATTTGTTATATTTTTTAATTTTTAGAACAGAAGAGTCTTGACAAGAATTTATATGAGTCTAAAACATAATAGCAGACAAGAAAACCATCAGATGATGGTAATTAAAAAATTAGAAGAATACAGTAGTACTAATAGATTATAGTGAAATGATTATATACTAAAAATTATTTTGAATTTCTTCCATACAAGGAAATAATTAGTATAATCCATAAAGTTTCCATAAAGTTTAGTAGGTTCCATAAAGTTGAGCTAATAAACAATTAGCTCAACTTTATAAGTATGTTTGAGGCCTATTTCTTAATTATAGAGAATAGACTTCAAAAATTTTAATTAATGATCAATCAATAACTTAAGGTAACTCTATGCAATTGTTTTAGAACACTCAATACAACTAAATATAAAATAAATAATAGAAGACAAAATAATAAATATATGAAAAATAATAATAGATAATTACCTGGTTAAATATTAAAAAAATATAATCCAGGGGTATAGAACTAATAAGGTCCAAAAAAAACCAAGTCTTGAGGTAGTTTTTTGCTATTAGTTTCGGATCTAGAATCACTTGCTCTGCATTGTCTTGCTGCATGATTCCTGTAACAATTAAATTTCAAATTTAGTTAGTTTTGTAAAACAATTAGTCAGTAGGTAAAGTAAATTAAGTAAAACATTAATTTATTATTTTTTTTCTATTTTATTTTATTTGTTTTTTGTTATTTTGTTTATTAGTTATTTTATTTTGTTTTTTAGTTATTTATTTGTTTATTTTGTTTTGTTTTATTTTATTTATTTGGACTGCCCCCAAAAAATTTTTGACTTTCTTTTTACTGACTCGCTTAGCTTGTTAAGAAAAAGATTTCCGTGACAGTGCAATCTCATTTTGCAACCTAGTAGCATAATACACTATTATCTACTCCTTGTATTGTAAGTTCTACTTACAGTCTTGTTATCTCACACTGTAAATGTACTTTTACTCCCTAGGGAGGAAAAGTGAATGTGTTGGCAACTTGACAGATTTTTTTAGTAAAATTTTAAAAAATTTTAGGAAATTTTTAGGATTTTTTTCGGTGTTATGTTGGTACTACGGGTAGAATATACAATATACACACGCTAATGCTTAAATTACAAATATAGTATTACACATTATTCTATTGACAGCTTACAATAAAATAATGTGAAGATAGTGGCTTTATTCTCTCTTCATCAGAGTAATTGACATGGTAAGAATAAACTAAACTAACACAATAACAATTAAGGAGCTGAAGAATATATTAATAGTTGTTAGTATTAGTTCTCTAGTCGTAGATAAAATTTAATATGCAACAAGGGATGAAAGTTTTCAGCTCTCGTATTATCTCCCTTGTCAAGCCTCGGGAGCTAACTAGTTTATCTCCCTCGGCCTACCGGCCTCGTGAGCAAATGAAGTTTCCTCCTTTGGCGCTGCCTTAGGACGAAACTTTAACTTGAGCTGTAAAACTTACTTTCATCCCTTGTTGCATAAATAACTATTCCTTATCTAAAATATAGTATTCCTTATTCTTTCCCACTGTGACGATATTTATACTCTCTCCTCTCACTCATTTTATTATACTATGCATTACATATACTATTTATTGTGGTATAATATTTTGTTTCTCCTATCGTATGAAGAAGACAAAATGTCACTGATTTTTTTTCCTTAACTTGCATAGGGTAAAATTTATAATTTTGCTGTCAATAATTTTTTTTGAATAACAAGTCAGAGCCACCTTTATCCTCAAGCTTAGCTTTTTTGGGGGTGCATCGTATGTTTATTCTTGCATAATTGTTAAGTTATATTGTTATATTGTTGTTGTTATATTGTTGTTATATTGTTAAGTTATATAGTTATATTTGTTAAGTTATATTTTACTATATATATATTGAATATGATGGACATAAAGATTTATTATTATTTTTTAGTAAACTACTGTTCACTAGCTTAGATTTTAGCTCCACGTTCAACGTAGGAATGTTGGATTTTAAATTTCATTAAGTAGAAATGCACACGGGCATAAAACATAATTTAAAAAGTCCTCACAACAAAATCCATTTCGTAGTTTAGGCTGTAGGTACTTCAACTTAGTGAAGGAAGAATAAGAATAAGAGAAGGAATAAGTTAATTTTAAGAATAAAAATTTTAAGAAAGATTTTTGACCTACAAGACACTGCAATTAAAGCTATAATATTATATGTGTGTACATTTAGCCTTTTTCACGCTACAGACCTTCAAAAATCCGACTTCGTCTCAGTACTTTATTGATTTGGGGTATTCTTACTTTTCCTCATTTATACCATCATTATACATTTATTATTATACATCATTAAAATTATTGTGTTGCAAAAAAAATCCTAAAGCCGAAATGTCACCGAAATTATCCGTTTCAGGTAATTTAAGGCCTCCTGAGTGGTTTCCGCAAAGTTGTCAATCTGTATGTGTGTATCTGTTATCATCGTAGCTCCTAGAGTATTTATACTAAAGAGTTGAAACTTAGTACAACAATCAGCTTACGGCTGTAGTTGTGCTATTCGGAAAAAATAACCCGCAATAATGACTCAGCGAAAGTTTTGAAATGTCATCAAACGCGAAAAAATTATGCGATAAGATTGCGGTTTGGCACGCATGTAGTCATGTATAAGACTAAAATATGTGCCAAGTTTCATCTTATTATCAGCAATAATTCAATTTTTATCCAATGACTTGTATAAGTTTTTTAAAAAATTGTAATAAATCGTAAAATAATTCAATTGAGTAGAAATTTCAGTTGTATTTTAGTGCATACCTATACATAATAAATAAGTAAGTACACTATGTTTCGTTTTAATATGAGAAGTGTATCAATGATTTTTAGTGGATAGTAAAAGTTAGGCAGCATCGAGCGTGGTCAGTTCCTGGATGGGTGACCTCTGAGAATAAAACGAATATATTTACTATCTGAGAACGAACTATTACTAGGTATACAGTGATAGTTTTAACTTTTTTTTTGAAAGTTATAGTAACTACAAATTTTTTGAAAGTTAATACGTTTTTGTATCCCGCTAGTCAGTAGTGTCAGCAACTTGTAATAATCTAGAGCTAATGTAGGACGTATATGGTGATATAAGTAAATAAACTTAAGTGAACACTACATAAGTGAACAATAAAGCCCGTATTCAAAGACATTTTCCTTACCTAAACCTAACATTTTCCTTAAGGAACCCTTAAGGCTTCCTTAAGATGACCTAACAATTTCTTTACCTAAACTGTAAACCTAACATTTCCCTTAAGGAAAATGGTAGGTTTAGGTGAGGAAAATGTCTTTGAATACGGGCCTAAATAAACTTAACATGGAAAATTTATCGTTCAGAACTAACAAAAGACTGTTCAAATAAGCAATTTCAATTTGGTATAAAATATAAAAAGTACAACAAAGTTAATTAAGTCGTCATTTAAAAATTGGTCTAAAGCTAATTTAGAACGCATAAACACTAAATAACCTTGATATGAAAACTTTTAAAGTTCAAAGCTGAAGATAAAGTATTTGATAAACAATTGCACATTGGTATAGAATTCATCAAGTGCAGCAAAGTTATTAATGTCGACATCTGGAAATTGATCGTGAGCTAGCTAATGTAGAACGTATAAACATTAAGTAAACTAGACATGCAATTTCAAACGATCAGAACTAATGATAAAGTGTACTGATAAAGAAATGCACATAGCCATCCATAGAACTTACAAAATGCATGAAAATTATTTAAGTTGACATTTGAAGTTAAAGAGCATGAGTAAAATTTATAAAACAACACTAAATAAGCTTTTCATCAAAAGTTTAGAAGGGGCGACAAAAAGTATTTAAAAAAACACCTACTGCATAACACACATCATGTAGAACAGCAGGATTATCAAAGTCATCGTCTAAACTTAACTGACGCACTGCATCAGCAATGTGCCAGGAAATACCAAATAGGCTTTATAAGTTAATAGAAATTCAGAAGAACGACGCATTCTTATATTCTTAATATTATTCGTGATTCTTATAATATTAAGAATCACGAATAATTTTTACATTCTAGCAAATTACCTCACTAATGACGGATAGGTTTCATGGCGAGAGTCAAACCTGTGAGTATAGTCGAAATAGGCTTCAATGATTCGTAAACTTTATATATAAATATATACATATGTATATATATATATATATATATATATATATATATATATATATATATATTATATATATAATACATATATATATATTATATATATATATATATATATATATATATATATTATATATAATATATATATATATATATATATATATATACAGGGTGTTTCATATAAAGTTTCCACCAAAGAAGGAGGTGATAGTACTCCTCAAAGGAAACAAAAAATGTTTCATAATATAAACCCCGATCTTCAACCGTTTTCCCACAAGGTCAAATTTAATATTTTAAAAAAATATTTGACCTCACATCATAAAATTGTTAATAGCGTTTAAAATATTCAAGCTAGAAAGACGAAATTAGTCTCGTTAGAAAGCTGAGTAAATTTCCCAAAGGGCAAACTACTAACTATGCCAAATATTTTGGAACTACTGCCCAAAAATTTGCATGAAAAATGATTTTCTGAAAAAATTGAATTTTATGGAATTTTTGTGGTAGGGCATTAGAGGAAGTAAGAGATGAGCAAAAGTTTAGCCAAGAACGGAAAAAACTTCTCTTATGATAGCTCTTTAAGAAAATACAAATATTTTTATACATTCATTGGTGAAAAATATAAGCTAATGCTGATAGAAGTAGATAGCTGATAGAAAAACTGATAATTTTAGTCGTATAAAAGTGAAAACAATGTGTTATTTTAATAATATTTTTTTTTCGAAAGTGAACTAATAATACGCTATTTAGACTCTAGGGGGTAAAATAAACATATTTTATTCCTAGACATTTTTCTCTAAAACCGCTCTTTCCCCCTCTTTTAGAGATTTTTAATTATTTTATTTACCATATAATTAACATTGTAGAGATATGCAAAAATGCCAAAAAATAGCAGTTTTCCCAACTTTTAAGAAGAATGGCTTAAAATTTTGACTATTGAATGTATGATGAAGATTGGGTTTTCTTAAAGGGTAACCATAAAAGAAGTTTTTTCCGTTCTTGGCTAAACTTTTGCTCATCTCTAACTTCCTTTAATGCCCTACTACAAAAATTCCATAAAATTCATTTTTCCCAAAAAATCATTTTTCATGCAAATTTTTTGGCAGTAGTTCCAAAATATTTGACATAGTTAGTAGTTTGTCCTTTAGGAAATTTACTCAGCTTTCTAACGAGACTAATTTCGCCTTTCTAGCTTGATTAGTTTAAACGCTATTAATTTTATGATGTGAGGTCAAATATTTTTTTAAAATATTAAATTTGACCTTGTGGGAAAACGGTTGAAGATCGGGGTTTATATTATGAAACATTTTTTATTTCCTTTGAGGAGTACTATCACCTCCTTCTTTGGTGGACACTTTATATGAAACACCCTGTATATATATATATATATATATATATATATATATATATATATATATATATATATAATATATATATATATATATATATATATATATATATATATATATATATATATATATATATATATATATATATATATATATGTATATATATATAAACTTTATAAACACGATACCTAGCAAACGGGTTAATATTTGAAACAAACTTGCTACAAAATATTAACTTTAGAGAGGACACAAACCCTATTGAAAACCATGTTTGTGTCGCCTCATCGAAAAAATTAAAAATTAAAATTTAGCGTCGAAAAAAAAATAATTTGTCACAAACCCTTTTAAGTTACCAATAAGTTGATAAAATCGAAAAACCTAAAAGATGGTAGACATGAAAATATATCGGTTCTGAGGCTCTGAATAGAAGGTAACTGGTCCAAAGTTGCCACGACGACATAAAGTGACTAGAAAGTCGAAAAAAGAAGTAAAATCTCAAATATGTTTGGTAAACAAAAAATGTAGAGTAGGGTGTTGTGACATTAAGGACAACACTCTTGTCGTAAATGTTTCATTGCCTTGAATGAAAACGGTTTGGGGTCGCTACAAGCATTTAAAGTCAAATGCCTGATCGAATTTTTTTAAGTCGATAGCTGGTAAAATAAATCAACATAAATTTTATCACATAAATGTTTAACGACAACATTATTCTCCACATTATAGTAGGCACGCATACCAGGCGAATTGCCTTTAAAATGCGTGCCTCTGAGCTCAACAATCAAATACTTGTTTCCAGTTTGTGCTCCATATCTTGTGCAGTAACAAGTCGTAAATTACTTATTTGTGGATTTTTTCAAAAGAAATGTGCTGAACGTTTTCAATCAGTGCGAACAATGGTGCGCTGTGCCAACTTTAGAATGATGAGCACATTTGCGTTGAAACTAAATATAATTATGCGCATTCCCTACTAAAAAAAATGTTGTTACAACCAGAAATGCAACAGCAAAAGTTATAAAGCATAAACCAAAAACTTAAGCGCAATGTATTTTTAAGCACGCAATTCAAAGGAATTTCGACCAGCATGTGGACCACAGCGCCAGAATTTTTTACTATGCCAACGCAACTTGTGTTAGAATATTTCATGTATGCGAGCAAGTTTTATATTTAACTTTATCTCTGTGTTAGAGAGTCCATACACTCGTAAACCTTATCTCTCAAAGTTTTTCTGCCAAAAATTATTCATAAAACAAGTAATGAGTTATTCGCTGAAAAAAAATCTTTTTGTCTTTTTTTTTTTATAAAACTGTCGGCAACCCAGAATAAATTAATTTAAGTTATGAATTATGATTGCACTTGAAAAAGTATAACGTATAATATATGATAAAAATGTGAAATGAAAATCATATAAAAAAAGAAATAAAATAATTACAACACCTAAAAATAAGTTACTAAAAGTTACCAAAAGTTGCCTAAAAGAAGGCAAAAAAAGTTATAAAACAATTTTTAAATTACTCGTAAGAAAGTTGCAACATTCAAAATCACTTCTGAATGATTCAATTCAACGGATAATTCAGTTGACATCAAGGTTTCGGATTCTTAAAACTAACAAATACTATGAAAAATAAATATAAAATGAAAAAATGTGTAAGTAAGATACTAGAAACCCTTTTTAGTTTTCCTCATTTATACCGTAGGTATACAGTAAAAGTATTGCGTTTTCGATTTCGGCACCGGAGGTCTGGGATTCGCAGCCCGGGCTATACTCTAAGATTTTATGAATACTATTTGTATTAAAAAGATTTCGCCAACTTTAATTAATTCTAAGAGTGTAGTAGATGCTACCCACCTGAGGTGGTTCCCGCAGGGTGAGTACCTGATGGGCCGAAAGGCCCTAAAACGGGCATTTCATTTTTATTTTTTATTGTGTTTGAGAAACAAAATATAACTGGGAAGTAACCGGAATTATCCGTATCAGGTGTTTTAAAAACCTCCAGAGTAGTTTTCAAAAAGTTGTCTGTCTGAATGTATGTGTGTGTGTATTTTTATGTAAGTATGTGTGTAAGTTATCATCGTAGCTACCACTGTATTTATGCTAGAGAGTTAAAACTTTGTAAAAAAAATCGGTCTATAGGTGTAATTGTGCTGCACTACAAACAAAATTTTTAATGACGTCACTAACCCGCAATAATGATTCAGAAAAATTAAAAAAAAATTATAAAAAGCAGAGAACTGTTGCGATCTGATCGAGCTTTAACACGCATATGTAATCATGTAAAAGACAAACATTTGTGCCAAGTTCATCTTATTATCAGACTAGTTCAATTTTTATTACATTACTTGTGTAATCTAATAAAAACTATTTTATTAGATTTTATTAATTTTAAAAACTTGTTTTATAAAAACAAGTTTTTTTAAAAAAATTGTAAATTCGGAAAACAATCCAAATAAGTTGAAATTTAGTTCAGGTGTACCACCTTTACGTAATAAATAATCACATCAAGTTTCGTTAAAATACGACTAGTATATCCATGATGTTTTTGGATTATTAAAGTTAAGCATCATCGAGCGTAGTTAGTACATGGATGGGTGACCTCTAGAAATGAACCGGATAAATTTACTACCTTACGACGAGCGAAGCGAGACCTACCGTCGTAGTGTAGTATAAATTTAACGACTTGTATATTCTAAGGGCGAACAAAGCGAGTTTGAAGTAGGGAGAATGAGCGTAGCGAATCCTTTGTGATAAAGAAAAGTTCCGAGGTACCCCGTCCCCGATTTTTCATAAATATTTTATTAACATTTTTTAAATGAATTTTAAATTTTTTAAGCATATAAGATCCCTCTTTGGGTTTTTCCCTTCATATAAAATTGTGAGCATATAAATACCGTAAATCACAGAAAAGGGCAAATTTAAGTCCTCTAAACACCTCTTGTTCAATTTACAGCCAAATTATTCCGTTTTAACACAAAAATACTTCAACTACAAATATAATAATAGTCGTATAAAGCGTAAAACACAGAATAAAAAGTTGTCAGGGTGGACATAACTTTGAATAGATAGGGAACAAGTTATGAAAAGCCCTCTCTAAAAACCTTTTTGCATTTTAACAAACTTATGTCGTAAAAACATTAAAAGGATAAAAATGTGTTGATTCAATCTGAATGTAGTTTGCAACTTTAACACCCAGATTTAAATATTTATGTAACATGAGTTCAGCGATTTTTATTCAGTTTGTTTTATTCCACGTTTGTAAAAAAAAAGGTGGTGCATTTAAAATGGAAGACCCTAATATTACAGCTTCTAATAAAGCTGTCACTATGGAATTGGTACTTTTTTTAGCCTAATAAACGAATAACTAAGCAATTATTACTGTTACTATCGCCTCTCAAAAGTGTTTATATGGTTTGTTTATAAGTTTTAACATTCTCCCGAGAAATTAAGGTGTAAAAGGTAGCAGTTTTGTACTTTTGGTACAAAACTGGTACTTTTGGTTATATATATATATATATATATATATATATATATATATATATATATATATTATATATATATATATATATATATATATATATATATATATATATATATATATATATATATAATTATAAATTATGGTTTAATTTTATTAAACCAAAAATTTGGTTTAACAAAATTCAGATTGGTTTATCTTAAATTTCACGGAGGTCAAGTTATTATCCTTCTAATTTGTTCGTATGACTAAGATAAAATATTCGTTGTTCTGAAAAAATCAGAGTGGGATTTATTTTCAAGTTTATGTTTAGAGTTTAATCATATGTTAAATAGCCTCACACTCATGTCAAAACAGCTGCCGCAAATACGAGATGGAACTTTAGTATGGCGAAGTGTGCCATGATTGGGTCCCAAGGAGGAGAAATGAAATTATTTGAGGTTATTATGTTGCAGGTTTATTATGTAAATTTTAGTGTTTTTCACTTTATCAGCAATGATTCTTTAAGCAAAGAATCATTGCTCAAGATTCGATTCTTGATGATTTTTTTATATTTTATTAAATAAAATAACAATATATTACGGTATAATTATTATTACTAATACAAGTATTACTTTTTTTTACAAGAAACATTATAATATAATTTAAAAAAATTAAGTTAACAACCCTGATATCTACGGCTTGTTTTAATGTTTTTACCATGAGTTGTCGAATTTTTGTCATCGGTTTTTTTAATTTTTTGTTCATTTACTTTGTTTAAATAAAGGCAGTAGGTATTATAAAACGTATAAACGATAACTTTTATAAACAAACTAAAAGTTGCTATAAATAATAATGAATCAGATAAATAATAAGGAGAATGAACATAGAAACATTGTTGACATCGATGAATTATTGGACCACACGCCGCCTGATATTTTAAGTATTGCATCAACTTCGAAATAGTCTTTACTGCCAGCAAAATCTCGCATTAAGTATTTAAAAACTTTTCAGCCGTAAGTAGATAAAATAATATATGCAGCAAAGGAAACATTGCTGACATGTTCTAGCATTTCTCTGTTCTAGCATCAGCTCCGCCTCTGCAAATCGCCATTAGCCATTAGCCTCGGCTTGCGCCTCGACAGGTAATTTCAATAGCCTGCCCGATTTATAAAACTCGACTTATAATTATAACTAAACTCGACTTATAATTAAATTATAACCCGATTTATAATTAATAAAACTCGTCGGCAAAATTCCATTTTGCTGCCTAGTAGCATAATATACTATAATAATTATATGATTCTAGATCAAGAGGAGAATTATTAAGTCATCAGGAGATATACCATGATGTTGAATAAAAAACACACTAGAATTAAAAACAATTAATATATCGTCAACCACAATATTATAAAACAATTATAACTGACCAGTTATAACTTTTTTTATACTATTGTGGTTGACAATATATTAATTGTTTTTAATTCTAGTGTGTTTTTTTATTAAACATTATGGTGAGTCTATACCACAAAATTTCCGTCAAAACAACTAATGATGTCATCATTAGTTGAGATGGTTGATATTTTTAATATTTATTATTATGTATGTGCGTAAGAAACGAAACGATCCGAGAAATCATTGTAATGCGGAGTGTAAGCGAGGTGTAACAATTTTAATTCGTAATTATTTGAATAAAATACAAGTAGGTAGTTCTAAAAACCTCACTTTAGAACCCATTTATAGTTCTGCTACCTTTCAAAAGAGGTTTGATGAAGGTTGACAGGAAATATATCAAGATTTAACTGTAAGGAATAAGTACTTGTTGTAGACCATCAAAAGTACAAGGGAAATGCCCCCCCTCCCATACCGTTTTACGGGGGGTAAAACGGTATAGGAGGGGGCATTTCCCCATATTTGTTTAATCGGATAAAATATGTTACTGGAAACAAATTTTTAAAGTTTAATAATTTTATTTAAATGAAACCAACGTTTAGTTGTTGAAATTACAGACAGCATTTACTTTTTATCCTTAATTAAGTTAAAGGGAATTTTCGTTGTTTTACTTTTACTTCTATTCCTCATTTATACTGTAGGTATACAGGAAAAGTATTGCGTTCCCACTAATAATCCAAGACCAAACTTTTACTGGACTTATTTCTTTCAAATAGTATTAAATTTACCTGAATAGTCAATACCATATTGTAGTACATGAAATATTGTCTAGAGGGAAGGGGTTTAAGAAGATATTCAGTGTGCCTGCTACTTATAGACTGATTATAATTAATATTAACAATACATGAATGTACTATGTGACGACTACTCATGATGTCACAAGTACATCTACGTTTCTAATGTAGTAGCATCAAGGGAGGACAGTGCCTTTCCATCCAGGTATTGACTTTGCTCGATGATACTTTTATGATCCAACAAAAACCAAAGACAGATTTCGATATGTATTGAAATTAAACTATGTATGATTATTTTTTACGTAAAGAGATACCCTTGAACCAAATTTTAACTCACCGCTAGAAATAAAATGGATGTTTCACTGTCTGTGGACGAGCGAAGCAAGTTCGAAGACGTACCACAATATAAATTAGGTGATTTTAGGAAAAGCTCTGAGGTACCTAGTACCCGATTTTTTCAGGTTGTAAAAAAACAATAGTGTAATTAAAAAAAGTTACTAAAATAGAAAGATAATCGCGTTGGAGTCTCAGTGGGTGGAGTCCTCATTGGCATTGCAAAGGGCTAGAGTTCAAATCTAGTCGGGGGAAGGTTCCTCCCACGCACCATATTCTTAAGAGGTCTTGAACTCAATGCCGTCCCACCTAATCTAGTTTTTCCTGAACGTGCTCAACAAGCTATTACACGGCTGTTTAACGCAAATGCGGGATAGAATCTTCTTATTCCTTAGACAAGTTTAATTTACCTTTTCGCTGTAACCACATGGGAAAATAAGTTTCTAAACTGGGATACCAATAAGGTCTGATCATCCACTGATGAAACCTGACAATTATGAAATATTAATGGGATAATTTCATGGGATGACATTGCCTTACGATACCTAACTTATGAATTCCCAATTGGACCCAATATTGTAATTGCATATTTCGATTCTATGACCAAAAGAATTACTACTTTGTGTTTCTTGAATGTTTTCTGACACTAAAACTTTGCCCGTAGGAAGGGACAAAACTGTAAATGAGCAACATAAAAATTAGTTCATAGGGGAATGTTGCTAGTGGTAAAAATAATGCACAAGTATGTAACACCATTAATTTTACATAAGACCACAAAACGCCAATAATCAAAGTTACTCTTTAATTTTGTTGGGCACACTTTTATATTTTTCCTCTTTTTATAGAGAAAACTATTACCAATGGATAAAATTGTATTTTATGTTTAGACATAATTTATTTACATTAAGGAAACAAATAAAAAACAATTATATAGGTCATAGGATTGAAATATGTAATAAAAATTTAGGATCAAGCTTAAAATTTATTGCTAGGTGTCGAAGGGCGCTGTTGTAGCGCTGCACCCAAATGGTCAATACAAAAACTTCAGTATACGTAATGGAGATCCCTTATGTTTCAGATTTATCTTATAAGGTTAAAAATTAAGAGAAAGAAGACATTGCTCCACCCTATATATGAATCAGTACTGGTAACGAGAGATGCGTTAGATAAAACTGCTTATAATATATTGCACCGGAGCTAAAATACTAAACTACTAGACAGAGGACTATCTTTTTCTAGGACCCCAATAATAGTACCTAACCAGCCTCCAATCACATAGCGAGATTTGTGTGCCAATATAGGGAAGTCTGCAATAAAACGGAAGTCAATATAGGTAAGCAAGAGTTGGAAGTCTCTAGTCTATTAGATAAGGATTAACCCTTACGATACTTAATGCAAATACCCTTATAACCGGACCCCTTAGTACTCCACCCAAGTCCTACCTCTATCAGTATAATGGTAGTATTAGAAGTATAATATTGGCAGTATAATAATAACTAGTAGTTTTAATAGTAGTAATAACCAGTATAATAGTATAAGTCTCTTTTTACCGGAGTAAAATCTTTGGATTTTATTATTGGATCTTCTCTTCCCTTTAGCCATAACTCACGCTACTACACCCTGTCCCGTTGTTATATACATAGTTGAATCATACATATTATAATAAAAATAAAATTTAAAAAAAATCGTTTACGAGGTACCACGGAACTCTTTCTCATCACATCTGATTCGCTACGCTCATCCTCCCTACTTCAGACTCGCTTAGCTCGTCCTTAGATAGTAAATTCATCCGTTTTATTCCCAACGGTCTCCCATCGAAGCACAGACCACGCTCGATGAAGCTTAACTTTTTGATCCAACAAAACCGTAGATATACTAGTATTCAAACGATACATAGTGTATAAATTTAAACACATAGTACATACATTCATGGACGTCCGCAGGGGGGTCACACGGGTCATGACAATATTGTTTCCTCAATAATGTTTTTACAATAATAGCTTTCATATTCCATAAGTATTTATCAACAATTTAAATATTCCATTAGTATTTAGATAAGTATTTATCAACAATTATATGAACGTGTCACCTAAATCTTTAGTTACTAAGGTAATCCCCAAAATATTTTTTTATTGACGTCATAATAAGAATTTAACATAAAGATAGAAACTTAAAACAACATAAGAGTTCACAAAATCTTTAGTTGAAATCATGCCACACTGACAGCGAAAAGGAAAAAATTATTCTATTTTCAATCTTGAACTGAACACGTGCTATTTTATTTCATTTCACGTCATACAAAGTTATCCTTTTGTACAACACTGATTATACAATTCTTATCAATTATTAATATTTTCATCTAATAAGTAGAATGATAAAGAAACATAAGAGAAAGGTTTTTTAAAATGGAAGAAAAACAAAATGAAGAGAGCAGAACAATTGTGCAAGGGTTTTCAATGCATTCTTGAGTAGGGTAGGTGAAAAATTCAGTCTGTGATTTGGAAACAGTGCTTCATAGAATGCGTTCTATGTATCAGAGCTTGTAAACAAATGATTTTAAAGTCGTAAGTAATGTCATTATTATCATATTTAACTGCGTTCATTTCTTAACTCTCCACACATTGTTAATAGGTCTATAATTAACCATGTTAGTTCTATCCACGTCTCTTATTTATCTCAATATTTAAAATTACCTTATTCGTTTCTCATTTCTTGAAGCTGTTTAAAAATGTCACTATCTAACGTGTTCTATATGCAGTTCATATCACTCTCACTGTTGCCAATATAATTATCCTCTTTGTTCTCTTAGTTCTTTAAGTGGTTTAAATACTGTTACACTCAACCAACGTGTTGCCTCCGGGGTCTCGACATCACGATGTCTCAACACTATTTAACGTCAACACATGTGTCGATCTTACGTAGAATCAGTACGAGGGGTGTCACGTGTCATAGGTTAACGCTGCCTCGACATCAGTCTCGACACCAAATAACATCGATAGACGGTGGCAAGTTCTTACGTAGTCTAGACATCACGATGTGTCGACACTATAAAACGTCGACACTTTTCCGTGGTCTCAATATTCGTTGTCTCGACACTTGATAATCTCGACACTTTAACTGAATCATGTGTCGATCTTACGTCGTATCGAGACATTCAAGGGTCGATACAACGTAGAATGCTGCCAGGGTAAAAATATTAATAATAAATATTTCCAGACTCTACGGGGTGGGTTCCTTCGTTTGTCGATGTTACGTAGTGTCGAGACTATCATATGTCGAGGCATCGTTAAACCATGAGATGTGTCGATGTAACGTAGAGTTAATGCAGGACAAAAATACGTCAAGTTACACCCCTTGTAATTATTCTACGTAAGATCGACACATGTGTTGACATTAAATAGTGTTGAGACATCGTGATGTCGAGACCTTGGTGGCGACACGTTGGTTGAGAATGACAGTATTTAAACCACTTAAAAAACTAAGAGGATAATTATATTGGTAACAGTCATGTGACTCCCCTGTCCTGATTTCAGGACAGGGTATAGGAAGATCGACACCTATAATAGTGTCGAGGCTGAAATATTTATTTTATATTTTTTACACTGGCAGGATTCTACGTTTTATCGACACTTGAATGTCTCGAAATGACGTAACATCGACACATGGATTAGTTAGAAGTGTGTGTCGAGACATCGTGATGTCGTGACTACGTGAGGAGCCGTCAACCAACTTGTTCCTTGTGCAGTTCATATCACTCTTACTGTTGCCAATATAATTACCTTCTTTGTTCTCTTAGTTCTTTAAGCAGTGTAAATACTGTTACAATTAACCCACGTGTTCGATATGCTGTTTGGACCATATTCACAGTTGTCAATACAATTACCTTCTTCGATTAGTTCTCTGTACTCTTGGTAGTTCTATTCATATTGGTTCTCTATGCTATCACTCTCTTCCTGCCAAATAATTACCTTATTCGATTAGTTCTCTGTATCTTGGTACTACTTACCAGTTTACTATTCCCTCGTTATGATCTAGTGGGTTCTCTATATAATTACATTCGACTCTGTATGTACTACCCTCTACCAGTTACTATTCCTATCTCTATGTAGTACATATCACTCTCTCTCCTGCAATATAATTCCTTATTCGATTAGTTCTCTGTACTCTTGGTACTACCTCTACCGTTACTATTCCCTATATTGGTTCTCTATGTAGTACATATATTCTCTCTGCAATATAATTACTTATTCGATACTTCTCACTTTGGTAGTTATATTCCCTATATTGTTCTCTATGTAGTACATATCACTCTCAATCTGCCATATAATTACCTTATTCATTAGTTCTCTGTACTCTTGGTACTACTCTACCAGTTACTATTCCCTATATTGGTCTCTATGTAGTTACATATCACTCTCTCTCTGCCATATAATTACCTTATTCGTTAGTTCTCTGTACTCTTGGTACTACCCTCTACCAGTTATTCCTATATTGGTTCTCTATGTAGTACATATCACTCTCAATCCTGCCATATAATTACCTTATTCATTAGTTCTTTACTCTTTGGTACTACCTCTACAAGTTACTTTTCCCTATATTGGTTCTCTATGTAGTAATATCACTCTCTCTCCTGCAATATATTACCTTCTTCGATTAGTTCTCTGTACTCTTGGTACTACCTCTACCAGTTACTATTCCCTATATTGGTTCTCTATGTAGTACATATCACTCTCTCTCCTGCCAATATAATTACCTTATTCGATTAGTTCTCTGTACTCTTGTACTACCTCTACCAGTTACTATTCCTATATTGGTTCTTCTATGTAGTACATATCACTCTCTCTCCTGCCAATACAATTACCTTCTTCGATTAGTTCTCTGTACTCTTGGTACTACCCTCTACCAGTTACTATTCCCTATATTGGTTCTCTATGTAGTACATATCACTCTCTCTCCTGCCAATATAATTACCTTCTTCGATTAGTTCTCTGTACTCTTGGTATACTCTCTACCAGTTACTATTCCCTATATGGTTCTATGTAGTACATTCACTCTCTCTCTGCCAATATAATTACCTTATTCGATTGTTCTCTGTACTCTTGGTACTACCTTTACCAGTTACTATTCTATATATTGGTTCTCTATGTAGTACATATCACTCTCTTCCTGCCAATATAATTACCTTATTCGATTAGTTCTCGTACTCTTGGTACTACCCTCTACCAGTTTACTATTCCCTATATTGGTTCTTTGTAGTAATATCACTCTCTCTCTGCCAATATAATTACCTTATTCGATTAGTTCTCTGTACTCTTGGTACTACCCTCTACCAGTTACTATTCCCTATATTGGTTCTCTATGTAGTACATATCACTCTCTCTCCTGCCAATATAATTACCTTATTAGATTAGTTCTCTGTACTCTTGGTACTACCCTCCAGTTACTATTCCCTATATTGGTTCTCTATGTAGTACAATATCACTCTCTCCTTACAGTTACCCCTAATTGGTTCTCTATGTAGTACATATCACTCTCTTCCTGCCAATATATTACCTTATTCGATTAGTTCTGTTACCTTGGTACTACCCTCTACCAGTTACTATTCCCTATATTGGTTCTCTATGTAGTACATATCACTCTCAATCCTGCCAATATAATTACCTTATTCGATTAGTTCTCTGTTCTTGGTACTACCCTCTACCAGTTACTATTCCCTATATTGTTCTCTATGTATACATATCACTCTCTTCTGCCAATATATTACCTTATTCGATTAGTTTCTGTACTCTTGGTACTACCCTCTACCAGTTACTATTCCCTATATTGGTTCTCTATGTAGTACATATCACTCTCTCTCCTGCCAATACAATTACCTTATTCGATAGTTCTCTGTACTCTTGGTACCCTTACCAGTTACTATTCCCTATATTGGTTTCTATGTGTAATATCACTCTCTCTCCTGCAATATAATTACTTATTCGATTAGTTCTCTGTACTCTTGGTATACCTCGACCAGTTACTATTCCCTATATTGGTTCTCTATGTAGTACATATTACTCTCTCTCCTGCAATATAATTACCTTATTCGATTAGTTCTCTGTACTCTTGTACTACCCTCTACAGTTTTTTCCCTATATTGTATTAGTACTATCACTCTCTCTCCTGCCAATATAATTACCTTTTGATAGTTCTCTGTACTCTTGGTACTACCTTACCAGTTACTATTCCCTATATTGGTTCTCTATGTAGTACATATCACTCTCTCTCCTGCCAATATAATTACCTTTTCGATTAGTTCTCTGTACTCTTGGTACTACCCTCGACCAGTTACTATTTCCTATATTGGTTCTATGTAGTATATACTCTCTCTCCTGCCAATATAATACCTTATTCGATTAGTTCTCTGTACTTGGTACTACCCTCTACCCAGTTACTATTCCCTATATTGGTTTCCATTCACTCTCTTCCTGCCAATATAATTACCTTATTTGATTAGTTCTCTGTACTCTTGGTACTACCCTCTACCAGTTATATTCCCTATATTGGTTCTCTACTGTAGTACATATCACTCTTCTTGCCATATAATTACCTTATTCGATTAGTTCTCTGTACTCTTGGTACCCTCTACCAGTTACTATTCCCTATATTGGTTCTCTATGTAGTAATATCACTCTCTCTCTGCCAATATAATTACCTTATTCGATTAGTTCTCTGTATCTTGGTACTACCCTCTACCAGTTTACTATTCCTATATTGGTTCTCTATGTAGTACATATCACTCTCTCCTGCCAATATAATTACCTTATTCGATTAGTTCTCTGTACTCTTGTACTACCCTCTACCAGTTACTTTCCCTATATTGGTTCTCTATGTAGTACATATCACTCTCTCTCCTGCCAATATAATTACCTTATTCGATTAGTTCTCTGTTACTTTAGGTACTACTGGTTACTCTTCTCCTATACCATGGTTCTCTATGTAGTACATATCATTTCTCTCCTGCCATATATTACCTTTTCGATTAGTTCTCTGTACTCTTGTACTACCCTCTACCAGTTACTATTCCCTATATGGTTCTCTATGTAGTACATACTCACTCTTCTCTGCAATTAATTACCTTATTCGATTAGTTCTCTGTACTTGGTACTACCCTACAGTTATATTCCCTATATTGGTTCTCTATGTAGTACATATCACTCTCTCTCCTGCCAAATATAAACCTTATTCGATTAGTTCTCTGTACTCTGTACTACCTCTACCAGTTACTATTCCTATATTGGTTCTCTATGTAGTACATATCACTCTCTTTAATTACCTTATTCGATTAGTTCTCTGTACTCTTGGTACTACCCTCCAGTTACTTTCCCTATATTGGTTCTTATGTAGTACATATCACTCTCTCTCCTGCCAATATAATTACCTTATTCGATTAGTTCTCTCTCCTCTTGGTACTACCTTACAGTTACTATTCCCTATATTGGTTTTTACCTATCACTCTTCCTGCCACGATTAGTTCTCTGTACTCTTGGTACTACCCTATACAGTTACTATTTCCTATATTGGTTCTCTATGTAGTACATATCACTCTCTCTCCTGCCAATATAATTACCTTATTCGATTAGTTCTCTGTACTCTTGGTACTACCCTCTACCAGTTACTATTCCCTATATTGGTTCTCTATGTAGTACATATCACTCTCTCTCCTGCCAATATAATTACCTTATTCGATTAGTTCTCTGTACTCTTGGTACTACCCTCTACCAGTTACTATTCCCTATATTGGTTCTCTATGTAGTACATTCTCTCTCTCCTCAATATAATTACCTTATTCGATTAGTTCTCTGTACTCTTGGTACTACCCTCTACCAGTTACTATTCCCTATATTGGTTCTCTATGTAGTACATATCACTCTCTCTCCTGCCAATATAATTACCTTATCTCGTTAGTTCTCTGTACTCTTGGTACACCCTACCAGTTACTATTCCCTATATTGGTTCTCTATGGTAGTAATATCACCTCTCTCTGCCAATATAATTACCTTATTAGATTGTTCTCTGTACTCTTGGTACTACCCTCTACCAGTTACTATTCCCTATATTGGTTCTATGTAGTACATATCACCTCTCTCCTGCCAATATAATTACCTTATTCGATTAGTTCTCTGTACTCTTGGTACTACCTCTACCAGTTACTATTCCCTATATTGGTTCTCTAGTAGTACATATCACTCTCAAATCCTGCCATATAATTACCTATTCGATTAGTTCTCTGTACTCTTGGTACTACCCTCTACCAGTTACATTCCCTATATTGGTTCTCTATGTAGTACTGCCAATATCCCTTATTCGATGTTCTCTGTACTTGGTACTATCTACCAGTACTATAATACACTAAATAATACCTTTCTCGATTAGTTCTCGTACTCTTGTACTACCCTCTACCAGTTACTATTCCCTTATTGGTTCTCTATGATATATAACATATCCTCCTCTCCTGCCAATATAATTACCTTATTCGATTAGTTCTCTGTACTTTGGTACTACCCCTTACCAGTTACTATTCCCTATATTGGTTCTCTATGTAAGTACATATCACTCTCTTCCTGCCAATATCTCCTTATTCGATTAGTTCTCTGTACTCTTGGTACTACCCTACCAGTTACTTTCCCTTATTGGTTCTTATGAGTACATATCACTCTCTCTCTGCCAAATTAATTACTTATTCATTAGTTCTCTGTACTCTTACGGTACTACCCCTCTACCAGTTACTATTCTATATATTGGGTTCTCTATGTAGTACATATACCTCTCTTCCTGCAATAAATTCCTTATTCGATTAGTTCTCTTACTCTTTGGTACTACCCTCTACCAGTTTACTTTCCCTATATTGGTTCTCTATGTAGTACATATCACTCTCTCTCCTGCCAAATAATTACCTTCTTCGATTAGTTCTCTTACTCTGGTACTACCTCGACCAGTTCTATTCCCTATATTGGTTCTCTATGTAGTACATATCACTCTCTCTCCTGCCAATTAATACCTTATTCGATTAGTTCTCTGTACTCTTGGTACTACCCTCTTACCAGTCACTATTCCCTCTATTTGTTCTCTATGTAGTACATATCTCTCTCTTCTGCCAATATAATTACCTTATTCGATTTAGTTCTCTGTACTCTTGGTACAACCTCTACCAGTTACTATTCCCTATATTGGTTCTCTATGTAGTACATATCACTCTCTCTCCTGCAATATAATTACCCTTATTCGATTAGTTCTCTGTACTTGGTACTCCTCTACCAGTTACTATTCTATATATTGGTTCTCTATGTTGTACATACACTCTCTCTCTGCCAATATAATTACCTTTTTTGTTCATTTCTCCGTGCACACTTGGTATTACCTTACTCGACCAACATCTACATCACATGGTGCTTATCGGTCTTAATATAGCTACATGTAAAAACCCCTCTTTCGGTTTTTTACACACAAAACCTATTCTATTCTGTATGGAAAACATTCGTTGCCATAATGTCATACATTGTTATATAGCGAAGGTTTCGGCTTTTTAGTATCCACACAATATTGTTATATGAACCTAAGATGATATGTGAGGAAAGTTTAAATTTAAAAAAAAATATATTGACATCGTTAAATTCTTTGTTAGTAATGACATTATACAACGTTAAATAAAGTCTAAATACGTGTTTCCACTATGCCTGACAAACAATGTTCACTGTAGTTATCATGCGGACATGCGGACCACCGCGCCAGAATTTTTATACATATAATGTAATTACGGTTACTTATATTAACACTCCCCTTTCGTTTTTATTATATTTTTTCAATTATTAATTTATTACTTAATATTGTTTGATTATTAATTAAATATTTTATTCTTTATTTATTTATATTGACTTAATGTATTTCTAAACATGTTATGCATAGAAACATTTTACTTATTTCCTCTTTCATTTTTAAATTTGCCTCCCTCTTTAGCACCATTCTTTCTTTTCTAATTTATCTTAACTATCTATTGTTGTTTTTCTTGTTACCTAGGTCTTTTAATTTGCTTTATTTAATTTATTTTTGATACAACCCTATATTTGCAATAAGGTGGATTTGTTGTATTTTGCTTGGTTGAGTTGTTCTAATTCTTTATATGTTTTTTGGTTATGTTTTAAGGGTTGAAACCCTCACTTTTACTTGCCTTGTCCTCTACCCCTACCTTATTTAGACAAATGTGTGGAACATCTGAAAGGGCATAGACGTCCTTTATATCTTGCAAAGTTACTACATGCGTGCTAAATTTCAAATCGATCAAAAAAAATTCACGTTTTATGGATTTTCAAAATATTTCTAGTCATTACTGCCTGTTAATAACGTAATACAAAATTTATTATCCAGGTGAAGCAACTAAACATAAAGAATAATTGTCGTAATAAATTTTAACACACTAGCTGAATAAATTACGGAGCTACGATGTTAAAAGAAACACACATATCACATGTGCACACACATACCCACACAGTCAAACAGACAACTATGTAAATACCACTCAGGAGATCTTAAAAACACCTGAAACGGACAATATAAGTTTTGAATTTTAATGAAAACAATACTTTTTGAATACATAATATAATTGTGCGAGAGACACTTAGGAAATGTAACAAGCGAAGTGCAATGCTACATCTGGGAACTGTTTCATTATTTGACATTTGTCATCATTGATGGCTCGACATAATTTCATGGCCCACCTTACGTCTAACTCATCAGGGCGCCGACAGAGCATTTTGCTCTGTCGGAAGAAAGAAATATTAAAAAGTATTTCTTTCTTTTCTTTATTTAAAAAAAAATCAGTAATTTTTCTCATCACATCGGATCACCAGACTACGAGATCATCGTGGTATCAGAGGGCCGAGCCCAGGAACCTGAACCAAGAACAGGTCAACAAGGTTGTGTCGAACGATTGGTTAAGGCGTGGAGATATCGTCTTGAGACGGAAGGATTCATGATGGATATACAAGACAAGGTAATCAATAAAAGGAACTATAGGAAACACATTGCCCGACAAGAACTAACCACTGGCATTGTGGATCTGCTCTTTAAACTTTTTACTCAAACTGGGTATCTCCATAGGCATAGTCAAATTGCAAATTTAATCCACCAACAATCAGCAATCAAGTATAAACTTTACCAAGCTCCACATCTCACTTGAAATATAACCCTGAGCCAATTCTGGAAAGCAACGCCTATAAGCTCTACTATGACCGTAGTATTATAACAGACAACATCATCTACAATAACCAAGGAGCTTGCATAAAGGGGATGGCTGATTAAGTCAATTTGCCATATTACAAAGTAACCCCATCGATGAAAAAAGAGAAGAGTTTATCACAAAACACAAGTCAAAAACAAACAGCACATGCTTACAACCATTAAATCAGACAAACTTACCTCCAGATGGTTTCCTATTTTTTCGCTTATTAAGAAGGTAAAAAACAAAAAGTAAGAAGCACTACTTGTTTTACTAACTGTATAAATACTAACTGTTTCATTTTAATTGACCAACGAGCACCAAAGGTAACAAAAATCACGATTTTTGTTAAATAATCTGTGTTTCACGCTTTTTTCGCGATAACTATGGGAAGGTAAGTTTGCTCCTATTTTTCTATCTCATAAAATGTCCAAGGGATCAGAAAAGTTCCTCAATGCGCAATCCCCTTTATTCAATATCCTTAACAATAACAGGCCCGATTTTATTTATAGACGTAGGTAGCTGTTCCTAATAGTAATAACCTACAAACTTAATTCTCCGATAAATTAGAAAATGCACAGAGCTGACATTTGAAATTCAAAGAATGTGGGAGATGAAAAAAGGTGAAATTCTTCCATTTGTAATTCCCACTACTGGAGTTGTACCTCATAGTCTAATTACTAAAATAAAGTTCTGGACCTAAATCATAACACTCTTCACGACTTTCAAAAGGCTGTGGTTTTTAACACCAATCAAATCGTTAGAAAGTTTTTAAATTAATAAATACGTCTCAAAATTAGTCATTGTCGTGGTACTTTATACCCGACCATTAAATTCTAATGTTAAGAAAAAAAGGAAAAAAAAAAATAAATAAATATAACTTGACTTGGTTTTCCCCGTCAATTTATGTATTGTTCACCAGTTTTTTAACCAAGAGGGAAAAAATCTGCAAAAAAAGGAGAACTACTTGACGAAAAGTCTTACCTCTTTCTAACCAGTAGAAACACAACAACATAATAATAAGGGGGAGCACAGAAACAAGGCTCTAATCCACTTAAGATTCTATGCACATGACATTATTAAATATTCATTTATTATGACGTCATTAACTTGCACTAATGACTAAGCAATAATTTCGAATATTCATTAAAAGCGGACATTTTTTCTATGGCTTAGAGATTTGGCATGCATGTAGCCATACCAATATAAGACCAACATATGTACCAAGTTTCGTCTAAACATGTTCAAAAAGTTTTCTGTCTTATAGGTGTGTGTGTTATCATCGTAGCTTCCACTGTATTTGAGCTAGAAAGTTGAAACATCAGTCTATAAGTGTAGTTGTACGTCATTCACTAGCAATATTAATTCAGCAAAAAAATTGAAAATTCATTAAACGCTTAAAGATTTGGCATGTAGCCATACCAAAATAAGATCAACATATGTACCAAGCTCCATCACAATATTAGTATTAGTTCAATTTTTATAAAAAAAAAATTAATTAAGTCATCATTTGTACAAATTCATCCTTTTATGAAGGATATATTTGTATACGTAGCATTGAGTAAGTTCAGTGCCTGGATAGGTGTCCGCTGGGAATAAAATGAATACACTGACTCTTGTAACGAGTCCGAAGGCGTATTGCGGAGTAAATTTGCTGATTGGTACATTCTAAAGACAAGCGAAGCAAGTCTCAAGTAGGAAAGATAAGCGTAGTGAATCCGAACTAGTGAGAAAAGTTCTCTATATCGACAAGACAGATTATAAGGTATAATAAAAGTGATTTTATTAACTATATATTATTATTCTAAAACAGAATACATTCCTCTTAACAGCTCCAAAACCATGGCAGAAGCGTCAAAAAAGGTAACACTAAAGGTAAACACTTATAACAAGTGTAAACACAGGTATAAAAAGAAAAGCTTCAAACTCTAAAAGTGTTTATAGTTGTGAATAATAGATTACAAGAAAACATAGGAAAAGAACTTGTTAGAAAAATCTCAGGCTCTCCAAACAGATCTTGTCTAACAACAATATTTTTATTAAAACCAAAATATAGAAGGTGTAGATTAATTATGAGCTTCTTTTTAGCGAATTTTCTTTGGAAAAAAATCGCTTATTAAGTAGGTAGCTTATTGCCAGTTTCACGCAGGAGTGTGTCAAGATTTATGTTAGAAGTCCCTGAATACGAAAGCTTATTTTTTTGTAAGCATGAGGTTGGCCCTTTAAAATTGTCAATTGTGTATATATATATATATATATATATATATATATATTATATATATATATACTATATTATATTACTATACACACACACACACACACACACACACACACCACACACACACCCAACACATATATATATATATATATATATATATATATGGATATTATATAATATATACTATATTACTATATTATATATATATATTATATATATATATATATATATACTATTTATATAATAATATTAATATAAAACAATTTTTTTACGTGTAAGGTGGAGGATGAAACGTATTTTAAAACCTGAAGACATTTCTTGCAATCACGATGATAACAGGCCTGTACGGATAATTATTCTTTAGTGAAACTTAGTACAAAAATCAACCTTATGGAAAAGTAGATCCCTATTGAAAACTAAGTTTTTGTGACGTCAATAATATGTTGGGCACTGAATTAAATAATAATAATGAAACTCGTCTGATGTTGATAGGAACATTTTTCATAGG
The DNA here is from genome assembly GCA_018340805.1 of Microvelia longipes. NCBI lineage: Eukaryota > Metazoa > Arthropoda > Insecta > Hemiptera > Veliidae > Microvelia > Microvelia longipes. The sequence goes on from JACMZG010001893.1 coordinate 12,559,702, forward strand.
AAAAACAAGACGACATAACTAAAAACTGTAACGGTCATTCAAAAATTACTAGACTGACAGCAAAACTTCAAAGAATTACCTGACTCTGACTAAAACGTGACTTTAAACAATTTTCTGCAAATATTAAACAAGTATTACCAGATAACCCGCTGTACTCTATGTCGGAATTCTTTAATATTAAAATTGATTAAGTTTTATAAATGCACTATAAACCTGTGTGCAACATTAAATGTTAAGTAATATGCTTGTATATAATTATCATCATCAAATTTAAATGGCGATTCGTCGTATACAGATACTTTTCCTCATTTATACCGTAGGTCTATAGAAAGAGTATTGTGTTTGCAAAATATCCGAAATCGGGATGTCATCGGTATTATCCGTTTCAGGTGTTTTAATACCCCCTCAGTAGTTTTTTCAAAGTTGATTGTCAGTACGTGAGAGTGTATGTGTGTGTTTTTTATCATCGTAGTTCCCAGTGTATTTATGCTAGAGAGTTCAAACTTTGTACAAAAATCAGTCTATAGGTGTAGTTGTGCTATTCGGAAAATATTTTCAAATACATCATTAAGCCGCAATCGACTTAGCAAAGATTTTGAAAAATGATTTAACGCCGAATAAACGATACGATCGAATTGAGATTTAGTACTCAAGTAGGTATATAAAACTAACATATGCTAAGTTTCATCTCATTATCAGCATTAGTTATTTTTATCAAATAGATTGTATACGTTTTTTTTTAAATATTGTCAAAAATCGGGACAAGTACCAAATATATATACCTTTCCATAAAAAAATAGTACACCATCGTTTTATATACGACAAGTATATCCATGATTTTTATTGGATCATAAAAGTTAAGCAGCATAGAGCGTGGTCAGCGCTATATGAGTGACTACAGAGAATAAAACGGATGTATTTACTATATGAGGACGAGCAAAGCGAGTCCGTAGACGCGTTTAAGTATAAATTTGTGTGTGTTCTAAGGACGAGTGAGACGAGTCCGAAGTAGTGAGGTTGACCGTAGCGAATCCGATGTAATGAGGAAAAGTTCCAAAGTACCCCGTGCCCGATTTCTTTTATTTAAAGGCGCGGTCGATATCCCGGGCTTTCTAGAACATTGGATCACCAACAAAACTTTTTATAATTTTTTTTTCAAAAATTTTCAGTAATTAGCGATTTGTAATAAAATAAGCCTATTTCCGTAATTGCATGCTCTTTTGGTTTAATCTAAAAGAGTATTACATTCACTCACGATATATTTTTAAATCTAACTTGGATACATACATAATCTATTAGACGCAATATTTTTGTGTTATATTTTGACATGTCATCTTTGTTAACATTGATTCTAACAGTAGTTTATGTATTGATACCAAGTTAGATTAAAAAAAATCGTTGAGTGACATGTAAATACTCTTTGAGATTAACAAAGAGCGTGCAAATTACGGAAATAGGCTTCATTTATCAAAATCCGGCTAATTTGAAATTTTGAAAAAAAAAGTTATAAAAAAAGTTTATTGGTGCGATCCGATGTTCTAGAAGGCCGTGGATATTCGACCGCGCCTTATATAAAAAAAATATGTTTTATTTGTATCTTTTAAAAGTATTCAAACCCAGAAGGCCAGGTTTGAATCTTTGTCCTGCCGGGAGTGTTTTATCATATATTTAAAATATATATGTTCTTAACTAAAAAATTTAATGAGCGCGTAGTTCCGTTTATTTTGCCTATTTCGCCTGTTTCCTTTATTAAAATGCTTGCTTTTTTCTTTAGTGATTCACTTCATGTTAAGGTTTTAGGTAGAAACTTTGAAAACTAAACAGTAAAACATTTAGTTGCATGTCAATTTTTCTGGATTTTTCAAAGGAAATGCGCTGAACATATATATATTTTTAAGTTATTCTGATCTCCAGTCCTGAAACTGAGCTTTGTATTAGTGCCCAAAATGTAATTTACTCATTGAACAAACTAATTAAAATAAAGTAAGCTTAGCATTTGTCTGCCTCCGTGGTGATTGTATAGGCACTCGATTTTCGGACGGAGACGGGGTTCGCTAAGCCCGGGCTAATGCTTCTAAGATTATATGAATAGTATTTGAGTTAAGATTTCGCCAACTTTAATTGATACTTAGAGATAGTAGACGCAACCACTAGGTGGTTCCTGCAGGGTGAATACCCGATGGACCGAAAGGCCCTAAAACGGGCAATTAATTAATTATTTAAGCATATTATTTAACAGCATATTAAAAGAACGGTACAGGGAGAACTGTTACTCTTACAACCATAGAGATATATTACTAGAGACGCCCTATTGTATAAATTTTGAAACATGAAAAAGTAACCTGACCACCTTTGCTTTTAAATACAAACAGATAATTAGTACAGAATTACTATAAATTATGTAGTAGAACGTTAAAAATACAACTAAAATCACAAACAATGTGGGGGAAGCCGAAATAAATTGATTTATTAAAACCTAAACTTATACTGTTGAAGGAGGTTTTATTATGAGGTTACACAGAGCCCTGAGAAAGCCTACAAAACGATGTTTCAGGCTTTGATGTATTGATGTAGGCCATGCTCACTCTAGTATATATCTCTATGGTTTCAGGAACAAATCATAAACCGAAAACCCGAGCAAAAACTATATTGCTGAGATAGAAAATAAGCATTACCAAAAGAAATTCGCCCAACTTGCGAACATCCCGCCAAAATTTTTTTTATTCCAATTTGACTTTAAAGATAAAACTGAAATGTTGTTTTAATCAGTGTATACATTTGGTTCAATAAAGCTGAAAGACATTTTTAAAATGTTTAGTTTAACGATAACGAAGCACTTTTAAGACGTGATTAAAATGTTAAAATGCAAAATCATCGAGTAAAAATAGATTAATATTTATCGGGTTATAGTTGAGTTGTTGTAATAATAAACTATTATCAGGGAATGGTTTCTTACGGGAACAATGCGGATTTTTTTTAACATAAAACTACATTTTTTTATTATGAGAATCTAGATTTTATATTTATGCCTTATTTTATGGGGTACATAAAACTATAAAAACGAATACAAAACTAATTTTTTCATCATTACAACCGAGATTTTTATACCATATTTTATTACTTGGTGCAAAAAGCATTAAACTAATTATTAAACTACATTTTTTATAATAAGATACGAGATTTTTTATGCCATATCTTATAATTTGGTACAAGCAAGTTATAAAATACTTATTAACTAATTATTAAACTACATTTTTTATAATTACAACCGAGATTTTTTATACTATATTTTATAGCTTGGTGTATAAATATTTAAAACTAATTATTAAACTACATTTTTCATAATTAAAACCGAGATTTTTTTTTTACAACATTTTCTAGCTTGGTGCATAAAGCTTTAAAACTAATTATTACACTACATTCTCTATAATTACAACCGAGATTTTTATACCGTATTTTATAGCTTGGTGTGTAAATATTTAAAACTAATTCTACAATTATATTTTTCATATTTAGAACCGTGATTTTATATTAATGTTATATTTTATAAAGTACATAATATGAAAATTGCATTTTCATATTAAAATCGAGATAATTTTTATTTAATAGATATGGTATAGGGTACCTAGAACTATAGTTCTATTTCTAGAACTATTAGTTCTATTCTAGTTGTATTTTATTCATTCTTAACTGTAAAAAATAGACCTCTTAATAGTTATGGCCACAAGTGAAGCGCTGTTATGAATAATTTTCTGACAAATATATAAAAATATAAGCAATTAAATATGCATCGAGTAGAAAAAAATCAAGAGTACAAGAAAAAACAAACGGGATGTGACAAAGTTAAAATGTTAGGAGGATAACTAATAAGGTTAAAAAGTGTTAAACTATATAAATAATACCTGTTAATAAACTAACTTATACTGTACTAGCTAATTACCAATAAAAAAAAATAAAAGCACGAATAAAACAAATTTAAATGACAAGTAGTGGAACAGATTAAATAGATCCTGGCTAGAAATAAAATGGTTAAAGCTCACTAAATTGCAATTAATAAGTTAACGAGTTACCATGTAAAAATATAGTGAATACATATCTTACAAAAACTAGAAACAAAATTAGCTCTGACTATGGAACGAGATATCATGGACTTGACTGATATCTTAAAGGATAAGATTCAGGTAAGAAACGCAACGAGCAAAAAGATTTAAAAGAGAAAGAGATTACGGATACAGAGAGTCGACCGATTGACTCTTTTAAGTCTGCCTAAAGCAAGAACCACAACTTGATTTATCTCTTCACAACTGTAGGAACCAAAAGTCTAAGCGAGAAAAAGACCCTCGACAACTGAACAAGTTTTAATAATATTTCTAGACCTAACATGCTGCAAAGTGGATTTAGCTTCATGTTGTTATTACTGTTGCTCTGAATAGTATAATTTGTTTTCACGACTTTCAACAATTTATAATCATTAGCATATTAAAAAGCATCACTTGACTGAAAATTGATAAATAGACTGATGATGATGAAAGGACCAAGCATAGAGCCTTGGTGGACGCAAGTAATAGAGAAATAAGGATTCAAACGGCCAGAACCAATTCTAACAAAAACAAATACGTAGGGGGTACCTCGGAACTTTTCCTCATCACATCGGATTCGCTACGTTCACCCTCCCTGCTTCGGACTCACTTCTCTAGTCCTCAAAATATACAATTTGCCAAATTTATATAATAATATAAATATCTTTATTTATTTCTTACACAGTATTTCTTACAATTTTACAATAATTATACATCATTTATACTACAGCATGTCCTCGGACTCGCTTCGCTCGTCCTTAGATAGTAAATACATCCGTTTCATTCTCAGCGGTCATCAATACACTGACCACGCTCAACGAAAATCATGGATATATACTTGTCGTATTGAAACGAAACTTGGTGTACTTATTTATTACGTAAAGGTAGATACTTGAAAGAATTTTAAACTCAATTGAATTGTTTTCTAATTTTTTCAATTTATAAAAAAACGTACACAAGTCATTTTATTAAAATTAAACTGATGCTGATAATTCAGATAAAACTAAGCAAACGTATTAGTATTATACATGGCTACAAACGTGAATAATCTAAAATTGATCACAACATGTTTCCGCGTTTTATGATCTTCGAATTTTTGGCTGTCTTCATTGCAGGTTAATGATGTCATAAATTTTTTTTTTTTTTTAGTACCACAACTACAGCTGTAGACTGATTTTGCTACTAAGTTCCAACTCTCTAGCATAATTACACTAGGATCTACGTTCATAACAGACTCGCACAAACATACAGACAGACAAATTTGTGAAAACCATTCAGGAGGCCATTATTACATCTGAAACAAATAATTCCTCTGACATTCCGGTTTTGGATCGTATATATCCCTATATACATTTTCCTATATACCTCCTGTTTAAATGAGAAAAAACAATTGTGATGATACTAAGGAAACAGACTATTAACAAAGGAAATTTAAGAGGCCATGATCAATTCCTATTAAACACCCTTTCTAGAATCGAAATAAATTATATAATCTTGGTTGCCATTAGCTGCTTAAGGACCAATCACAGAAGTTGGGAGAGTGAGTCAACTTGTACCAATCTGTTTTAGTACATTTAAAATCGCCGAAAAAGTACATTGGAAAATCTAAAGGCAGGAAATTAGCAAGATGAGTTAAAGTCCTCTAGAGATGACTTACATGCATGTGATACGGTGCATTGATTTATAATATAATTCGATTTATTTTCTACAGAAACCTTTACCCAAAATGCTTTCAGGTAGAGTTTCAAATTTATTTCTATACGCCTATATTTGAGTTTATTAGACAGGGCTATACAAGAATCACCACCGTTTAGTGTCACCAGTAACTTCATAATCACGATCCTAATATAATCGATTCACAACATAAAATAAATGGGAACCTAGGATTACCCTAATACTTTACGCCACTAGTCATAAAAACGGAACTTTGTATGCGAGTGTGGACTTGCAGCCCGAGCGAAGTAAGGATGGAAACATCACAAGATTATTGCCAAAGACGTTAAAATTTCAACGTCCTCATCACATCAGATTTGCTACGCTTAACCCCCCCCCCCACTACTTCGACTAGCTTTGCTCTTCTCAGAATATGCAATTCGTCACATGTACACCTCTTCAAACTCACTTCGCTCGTCATCAGATAGTAAATACATTCGATACATTCCCAGCACTCACCCTTTCTGGCATTGACAACGCTCGATGCTGTTTAACTTTTCTGATCCAACAAAAAACATAAATATACTTGTCATATTCAAACTAACCTTGGTACATTATTTATTACGTAATGATATACACTTGACTTCAATAGAGTATTTGCATTTTTCGAAATATTTTATTTTTGCTCATAGAGCTTCAAAAAAATACATTAAGCTGTTAAAAAATATTTAATTTTAATTTTAATAGTCGAATAAGCTTTAAAGAAGAGGAAAGAGGGAATGGGTGAGAGAGTGGGGTGAAAACGGAACGTTCTAAAGGTTGGGTCGTTTAACGTAAAGATGGGAGTTTTAGTTTCAAATATCGCAAGATCAACAGTTGCTTACAGTTCATAGAATGTAAAGAAGACTGAAACAAAAAATTCTGTTCCAGGTAATACAATGCTTAAGGTTCGTGATGACTACAGCTCTCAGTATCATCTTTTTGACAGTATAGAATAAACTCTTATGAGTATATGAGTATTGCTCTAGTGAATATTGTACTACACGGCGGTATTCTTACGTCTGACATCACACAAGCAGTCGAGGCCGTTTTCCCGCCAAAAGAACATGTTTAAATATATTATTAGTTTTTTTGCTGTATCATAAAAGTATAAGTTTTTCAATTTAATATTTTACAGGGTGTTCTTTTATATGACGTACTTAAAGATAATGCAATAAAAAAATTGTGCAAATACTCTATTATTTTTATTTTCGTTTTTTACAATTTTTCCAAAAAACTACACAAGACATTTGATAAAAATTGAACTAATGCTGATAATGAAATGAAAATGGAACATGCTAGTCTTATACATGGCTACACTTTCGTCCCAAATCTTAATCTAATCACATCACTATTTTGCTTTTTATGATTTTTCGAAATTTTTGCTGAGCCATTATTGCGGGTCCCAATGACTTCATAAAAACATTATTTTCAAGATAGGACAAGTACAGCAGTAGACTAATTTTTACATTAGGTACATAGGTTCAACTTTCTTGCATAAATACACTGAGAGCTTCGATGGTAACAGGCACACACACATACAGACAGACAACTTTGTGAAAACCACTCAGAAGTTCTTAAAAATATCTGAAACTTATAATTCCGATAACATCCTGGTTTTGGATTCTTCGCAAACACAATACTTTTACCATATACCTGCGGTATAGATAAGGAAAAGTAAAAAAATAACAATAATTGATTAAACAAAATAACAATTATTAACTGCCTCTCTCTGGATTTCACCAGTATCAAATCGTTTGTAGCGTTTTGGACATGTGCAATAGATTAAGGCGCTGTATTTGTTTTTGTAGCAACTGCCACTATCACTAATTTTAAAAAAGCTTTCTACTTTAATAACTAATACAGTAATTAATAAAGAGAATTTGATAAACCACACGAAATCAAACTGACAACGCGTACTGATAGGAATTAACAAACTCACTGGTAAAGAGTTACGGAGAAGAATTATTTTTATTTTCGCCTCTAAATAGTGCAAATAATAATGAAAACTATTTAATTCATAACACTAGTGCCGAAAAAAAGGAGGATTCTTCGGCAACAATATAAAAACAAATTTTTGGTGCACGTTGACCAACATGTAATATCAATATTACATAGCAATCGTAGATAAAACAATTTTAATACAAATTGCAAAAACTATTAAACGAAATGAAACAACATAAATCTTATAGCAACCATTTGGATAATGTAACATAGAATTATAATACATTTATTTATTTTTAACATAATTTTTTAGTAGAAGTAATGGTGAAGTTAGAAGAGTTGGCCCAGAGGCACAGGACAATTTCAAAAAAATGTAGGGTAGAAAAAAAAACTGTGATTCCCATAGGATGGTAAAACATCGCCGTTCAAACTCAAAAACATTTTGCAACGACTGTCAGACACATCATGGTAACCAAAAGCTTAGTACTTATGATACAACAAGTTTCATAACTTATAAATAACAAATATAACATTTTTATTTGTTTTGACTTACTTTTTATCTGAAGCATGAAAATTTGGGCATTGCAACAAAGAACTAAGAAATACTTATATTTTCTTTGACATTCCCTGGAGAGAAAATTGAATACTTTTGAATAATTCTATTGTCTTAGCAATAAAATTATACTTTACCGAAAACTTTTTGGTTGTAAAGTGCCTACTTTGCAGCTGACCTCAAAACCGTTACCACCCTCTAAATTAGACTTGCTTCACTTAAACCGTAGATGTACCATCAAAACGAAACTTAGTTCACTTGTTTGATATGAGAAGGGATACACTCATATCAAATTTAATCTTAATCAGACATATTTAATTTTACTAATAAAATATGACTTATAATTTTAGTAAATTGCCAAAGACTAAATGAGGTTATTTTAAAGAAATGTATCGGATCATATCAGCTGATCATCATACCGGATCATATCAGCTGATCATCGTATCGGATCATATCAGCTGATCATCAAATCGGATCATATCAGCTGATCATCATATAGGATCATATCAGCTGATCATCATATCGGATCATATCATGATCCGATATGAAGTGTTGCGCATACCTTGACATAATATACCAGAGGGGAGAAAGACTGGGGAGCCAAGTGGCTCAGGATAAAACCTGGCCTGAAGTAATGTGAATAAGGGTTTCAGGATAGGTTTAAGTTTCGCGGAGGGAGTTTTTATTGGTATTACGCAGACCCTAAGCCCAACACTGTTGACAGACCACTGTCTTCGTGCGTAACAAAGAAAGAGAATTTATTTAAAAAATATTCTTACAACAAAGATATAGTAAACATTTTTGCAATAATAATATAGCTACAAAAACCAAACATTCCGAAAAACCCAGGGCATCAAAAGCTGTCAGGGTGGAGAGAATTAGGGTGGATAGAATTTTTGTTCGTTTGTTAATATATAGATATACACTTACACATTCATACCTACATACACATGTATACACATTACACACATATATACATATATAAATATATATATATATATTATATTTTAATATATATTTATATATTATATATATATTATATATATATATATATATTTATATATATATATATATATATAATTATATTAGGTGATACACTTGTACCAAAGTTCAATTCAATTTACGTGTCATACGATAATTATTGAACTAAAACTTTTGTTACATTAAATTAATAAATTTATTTTTAAAAAACAAAAACAAATATATACATAATAACACAAAGTGAAAACAATTACGACTTAATTACCGATTTTAAGTACGCAAAAAAAATTAATCCGAAACCGTGCTAATAAAGAGTGAACAAAAACCACCCTTAAAAATTATTATAAGTAATTAAACAATTTTATGCATCAAGCTGAAATTTTTATTTATTTGTTTATACGCATAAAATAGCACAATAAAAAGAGGGAGTAGGAAAATGATAATTACATTAAAAACAAAGGCAATTAGGATTTAGAAAGTAATGGCAAAACTAAGCAAGAGAAAAAAGATATGACTGGGAAACAGTAAAACAGCGTCTAAAAAAGGACGTTTAAGACTCCGTCTCACTTTGCCTAAAATTAGACCCAAGTCTGACTCTACTCCTTTCTCTCACTACTCTCCCCCCTATTTCTAATTTATATTAAATTATTTATTTTTTACTTTACTCATCCAATTTTTTTACAAAATAATCCCTCTTAAGCTAATTTGGAATTAAATATTTTAATATTATTTACATAAATTAAAAAAGGTATGGTTGTAAAATACAGGGTATGTTTAATATTACCTCTAAAGTTTAATGAAAGTTCACCAACAAAATATAAACTGAAATTAAATTTCGTGCGTGTTACAAAATCGAGACGGTTCTGGTTCTTGTTTTTGGTTGTTTTTTGGTTTAACAATAATAGCAAACTTTCATAACTAATACTTAGTCTAGTAACCAACTAATCTTAGGCCTCCACGGCCTGATTTATATTTTGGTACAACTCTAGACTCGCTTCGCTCGTCTTCAGGCAATAAAAATCCGTTTTATAACCAGTGGTCACCTATAAACCTGCTGACCACGCTCGATGCAGCTTAGCAAAAACGATCCAACAAAAACTGAGGATATGCTAGTCGTATATAACGAAACGTATGTATGGATGATCGCATGCTTGTGTAGATGTATGAATGTCTGTTAGCATGTATGCATGTCTGTGTAGATGTATGAATGTCTGTTAGCATGTATGCATACCTATGTAGATGTATAATAATATAGTATATTTCCATTTTAAATTTACATACTAAATTAAAATAGTTGAGAAAAACAATAATTAATTAAATTTATCTCTTAGATCAAATTTGTGAGCATATAGTATTATTTCAAAAATGTGAGCCCTCAAAAGCTAATGCTGGAGTGAGGACTCAGTCCAGGACTCTAGTGGCTTTTATTGAAATTAAAAAAAATCTGGTTAAAGAAAAAAAAATGTAATAACATAGTATTGGAAAAAATGTAAGTTGTAGTAATTTAATTTTAGAGTATGATATTTATATTAAATAATAAAAGAAGAAACTGTAACAAAAAAATTGAAAATTAAGCAGAAGTGTATAATATTTAAAAAAAAATAATTAAAATAAAACTTTCAAAATAGCTATCATTTTTGAAATAGTAAAATAAAATGCTTAAAAAAGAGTTAAACATAAATAAGTTAAATTTATCAATGTTATAAAAATAACATTTATTAATCAAGATTTATATGTTAAAATTTTGTATTGTATAAAGTAATATTTATATTGTTAATTATTTTAAATATTTTAATGAATTCACATCAAGAATAAGAGATAATTTGAAATTTATGCTACATAAATGGCAATAGGTTTTTACTTAATTGTGTAAAATTGCATTTGTGTGTGTGTGTTTGTGTACGTGTGTGTGATTAAGGTTGCATAGTTACAAAGTTAATTTTGGTTCTATTTAATTTTAGATTAGTTATTAATGCTATTAATAAAAAAAGTTTGAGATAGTGTTTTTATATATTTTTTTATTTTTATTTTATAATAATTAAAATCTTTTGTACCTTTTATATCTAAGGAAGATTATTAAAAATTTGGGCCCTAAATTGTATATATTGTTGTTTTTTTGTCGTGCGGCAACGAGGGAGTTTAAGAAAGAATTCTACTTTTGATCGAGTGTTGTAGTGATGGTTTAGCCTATCTTTTTCTTATTTAAAAAATTGAATTAGAATAGACTGCTTAAATAAAAGTTCTAAAAGGTACAGTGTTAAAATCTTTAAAAGTTATTCTGATGAATACAAACAGGTTTTTTTAGGCAAATTTTTATAATCCTTTTTTGCAATAAATACAGCGGTTCCAGTTTAGATTTAGCAGCTGAACCATAAGCCACGAGACCATAGTTTAATATAGATTCCGTCAGAGCATAATACACCATTCTTTAGTGGCTTAAGAAAAGGAATTTTGCTTAGGAAGTATTTTGTAACTGTAAAGGGGTTTTCTAATTATTTTAGTTAAATTTTAGTTCCCAATTTAGGTATTTATCTATATAGACTCCTAAGTACTTTATGTTACTTACTTTATCTATTGTGGATTCAGTTAATTGATTAGACATTTGATTACTGGTTGAGTAGCAAGTTCGAAAAGTTAATTTTGTAATTTTCAGAAGGTTCACCCTCTCTGGTCATATGAAAAGCAATATATTTAATGAATGAATATATTGAATGTCATACATTGAATATATATGAATGTATGATTCTGTTAGCATGTATGCATGCTGTGTAGATGTATGAATGCCTGTTAGCATGTATGCATGCCTGTGTAGATGTATGAATGTCTGTTAGCATGTATGCATGCCTGTGTAGATGTATGAATGTCTGTTAGCATGTATGCATGCCTGTGTAAATGTATGAATGTCTGTTAGCATGTATGCATGCCTGTGTAGATGTATGAATGTCTGTTAGCATGTATGCATGTCTGTGTGAATGTATTCATGTCTGTGTAAATATATACATGTCTGCGTAGATGTATTCATGTCTGTGTAAATATATACATGTCTCCGTAGATGTATGCACGTCTGTTGGCGTGTATGCATGTCTGTGGGGATAGTAGCTACTAATACGTGTCCTTGATTAATATTTTTATTCGATGTCGAACTCCCGCCTCGAAACCCCGCTATTTTCCTTGATTCATTTATTAATCTTTTGATTCGAAATCCGAAATTCGATTTGTTTGCGCTACAAAACGTCAAGAAACGTATACTGATATTTAATAGTTTATTCTTTAAAGATTAATTCGTAATAAGTTTAATAAAGTTTAGTTCTTTAAACTTAAATTCTTAAAGCTTTTGACGTGAAGCACAAATGTATAATATCTATTGGAAGACTTAAGAATCTAAATTAATGAAAGCTGAGATAATTAATTATTGCTGTGGGAATTATGCTATTTTACTCTTGGAATGAATAAAAATGTAATAATATAAAGCACAAATGTATAATATCTATTGGAAGACTTAATATTTAAATTAATGAAACCCTACATAGAAAACATTTAAATCATAAAAACTACTCCAACTAAGCAAGTAATTAGAACCCAAAGCCAAAGTAACTATTGCAAGTGTATAACTGGATACAATAACTTCCTTCTATTATATAAGTTAATTGAAATAAAAAGCAATTCATAAGAATAAGATGTAAGAGTTATATCAAAAGTCCCTGCGGCTGGTCAGGCAGTTAAATAACACCTTACATTCGGAATACCAGGATGTAAAAATAAGTTTTTCACAAAGATCTTGAATAAAGGGGAAGTCGCTTTATGTCGATTTGCCATACAACTAAGTGTCTCCGCTGAGGTTAAAAAAATAGAGAAGCATCAAAAAACATCTTTAAAAAAACTGGCACAGGCTTGGTACGAACTGCGCATGCTTTTTTTCATTAAGACCGGGGGTATAAACTAGACCTAATAGTTTAATGACCACTCAGGTGGGTCCCAGATGGGTGGAAACCCAAAAAAGCCCTCTAGTTCCTTTTACTCCCTGAACAAGTCTACTAACTCGTAAAAAGTTATAAACAAGTTCCTCTAAAGTAACGCTAGCCAGACTTAAGTTCTTTCACTTAAAATACGTCAGTGCAGGATAAGTTCTAAGGATTAAAGGAGTATCCTCGGCCTCCTAACATAACCTGCATTTAGGACTAGTTCCCAATCCCATCAGGTTTAAATGGCGGTAAAGTCGACATGACCAGTAAGAATACCAGTTTTTGAGTGACCAGTACTTCTTTTCAGAGCCAAAAGTGACCTGGTAAGCCTTTTAGACAGCCCTTTGATATGTAACTTGAAGTCTCATCCCAGCAGAATGAATCTACAGGTTTCGGAAGCAGAAGCTATCACAGGTCTAACCGGTGTTAGCACTGTAAATAACTTTGGGCTTTAGACATCATGTGGATCTCATTGCCCTTCGAAACCCCCAAAAAGCCTGCACTAAGCTTCTAGTTGCGGGCCCCAAGTTAGTTTAGCATCAAGAATTACTCCAAAATACTAAACAATGCTTGATACTTCAAGAGATTTTCCACTCAGTACCAAATCTCTACTACCATCCATAGTTACTAAGCATGCTTACAATAATTATTTTAACTGCACAGGTCTTAAATTTAGAAGTTAAAAAGCAGGTCTTAAAGTTACATTCCGACGAAAGATTTCCTTTTGTAAGACAAATGTTAAAAATAAGCTATATATTGCATGTTCACAACTTTTGTCTTCATATTATAGTTAAAAATAATAAAGATTAGTCATTTATATGTTTTATTTGCCCTAACGTAATATATGCTAAACTCGTCTTAATTTTTTTATGTAACCTACGCTCAGCCCCATTAGCTATAACCATGCTAGGAGAGGTAAGTTTGCTCCTATATCTCAATCTCATACGACGTTCATGGGATCAATTAAGATCCCGTATCGCACCCTCCCCTTTTTTCAAAATCTTTGGGTTTCCATCTGATTAGAGGTAAAAGATAAAACTACACAAATAATTAAAATAACGTACCTGTTCTAAAATTGACGACAATATCTATAAGGAATATGGTATCTGATAAACAATTAAAGGCAATCCATCTCGTACTAAGATCGTCATTAAAAAATGATATTGCTACCGGTAATATGATTAAATTAGCCACTAGTAATAATAACATGCATAGGTCCCAGTAAAATCTGTAACAAAAATACAGAAACAACTTATTACATAAAAACAATTTACATCAAAATAGTTTTAAAAAATCAGACAGGGGGTACCTCGGAACGTTTGCTCACCACATCAGATTCACTACGCTCGTTCTCTCTACTTTGGACGAGCTTCGCTCCTCCTCAGATATTAAATCAGTAGTATTATCATAACAAATATATAACTACAGGGTAAGAATATTTACTATTATGTAATATTCGAAAACAATAAATATATATGTTTATGTATGTATGTGTATATGTGTATGTATATGTGCACACACACACACACACACACACAAACACCACACACACACACACACACATATATATATATATATATATATATATATATATATATATATATATATATATATATATATAATGCAATCAAATCGTAGGTCATTAGCACCTCAACAATAGTCTATTTATACTATACTTAAATTTTTAATTTAATGTATGTCTGCCTCTTAAATAGAATTTCAAAATTAATTATCTTAAAGACAATAAAAAAAACTGATAGAACCTGGTATTGAAAATTTTGTCGTAAAGGGTATCAAAATATTGCATGTAAACATTATATTCCAAGAGCAAGACGCAAATAACGTGACTGTCTAGCCCCAAAGGTTTATCCCACTAGATCAGAATAAGTCAATTTAGTGGGTTTTGTCGATCTAACGGCTCCCTGATAATGAATCAGGTGGTCTGCCATTTCAGAGAAGGGAATTTTAGCCCCGGGGCCCCTTTAAAATCCGAAAAATGGCCCCAAATTCAGTTTTTACCCAATAACGGTGTTCCTATTGATTTTATCCAAGAAGTTAAAGGGTTGTTTTTTAAAGTTTATTATATTTGTGATAAATCCATTTTTTAACCATCAAAATCGGCCTAGTAAAACCGGAGATACAAATGTTGAAAGATTACCGAAAAAACATCTGAAAAACATACATTTTTGTCCAAAAACCTTAAAATGTCATGTTTAAGAATTAGGCAGACTTAAAAATCATGCATATTCTATGAAACTATAGTCTTTGTACAGGGGTTTTCCCCGAGTCTCTAAATGTAACGATAGTCTCACCAATATTTAAATCCGGTGATACCAGAGAGGCATCAAACTATAGGCATATATGCTCTAATCTAGCCAAAATAATAGAGAAAGTTGTAAAAAAAAAGTGGAGCTTCTAGAACATAGCTTTAAGTTATCACCAGCAGTGGCGTAGCCAGGATTTAATTTCGGGAGGGGTTCAATGTTAAAAATTGTATATGTAAAATATATATATATATATATATATATAATATATATATATATATATATATATATATATATATATATATATATATTATATATATATATGATATTATTATTATTTTTATATCTTTCAATTTCATTGTATATTTTTTTATTTAATATGATATTTATATTATAAGTTTACTGTTGAAAATATATGTTATGTAATTTATTATTTTTATATATTTTTTTATAGATTTTATTTTTTTCACATATTTGCAGGTTTAGGTTATGTAAAAATTTCGGGGGGGGGGCTGAAGCCCCCTCAGCCCCCCCTGGCTACGCCACTGATCACCAGGTTCGGGTGTAGATTTGGTCTTTGGTCAAGGAACGCAAATTTATAACTGAAGAAATAGACAAGGGAAATAAACCAATGGCAGTCTTTATGGACTTGGCAAAAGCCTTCAATAGTGTTGTTACATTATACTGATAAATTATTTAAGGAAAATTGGTATCAGAGGAACCATTTAACAATGGTTCACTAGCTACTTAAAAACCAGAATATACAAAGTGAAAATAAATGATGTCATAGGAGATGGGTTTCAAAATATATGTATATTATATATATATATATATATATATTATAAATATATATATATATATATATATATATATATATATATATATAATATATATTATATATATATATATATATATATATATATATATATATATATATATATATATATATATATATATATATATATATTTATTTATTCATTTTTACCTATTAAAAGTAGAAAAGACATTTTGAAAAATTTCTGTATAACGGCCTAAGTCACTGGCAGAACACTATTAGTTACTATTTCTTAGTTATTAATTATTATTAGAACTGATAACACTCTATGTGCTGCCGATGCAAAGAAAACAATACCCGCCTTGGCCGGGATTCGAACCTGGCCTGGAACAGGCGTCGACACTTTAATGAGATAGGAAGTAATACAATGTGCCTTACTAAACCCTTTTCTTATCAACCCCTCAGAGAAATAAGTCTAAATAATAAATGAAACATAAGGGCTACTAAATGCTCATAAACCAACTTTAATAATAATTCCTTGAGTAAAATTTGTATAAAGACGGGATAACTTATAAAGAAATATTAATTCAAACCACAGAGCTTATTTATACCACAAAACATCTAAATACCTTTTATAAGAACACACGGCCACAAAATCTGAAAATAAATAATACATTTCCTAAATATAGCCTTGTGTTTTCTGATTTATCTTTGTTGTTTAATGACGTTTCACTGATAAAGATTAAAAGTGTGTCATCACGAAATATGTGTTTATTTTATTTTTGTGTTTTATATGTATTTGTTGCTTTAAAACATTTTAAAGTCACTAAATATGTTTTGCTTATGTAATCTGATTTATACTTGTTGTTTGACATTTAAAAATCCAGATGGAGCCCTTCATATGAATGCGCTAATATGTGACTTATTTTGTACTGCTTCAAACCAAATTTTTCTAAAAATATACCTTAAATTATGAAGGAAAAGCATAATCTGCCAGAGTTGAGCCCTTCATATGAATGCGCTTGCTCATAATATTAGAAAATCGCTCGAATTCCAGTTTTCTTGAAATAGGTGGTTTCCCTGTAGGTCGTGTGCAAAACTCTAATGAGAACATCTTTTAAAGCCGATAAAATTTCATATACAACGAGTTTTTTTTGTCAAAATCGGATGACTACAAGTAGAGTTATGACATTTGCTAACTGGCCAAAAAAATAAAGCTAATATCTTTCTAAAGAAATTCGCTGACTTTGCATAAATCAACATTTTTTTGGTGTTTTTGAAACAGCCATAACTTTGGTTGATGTTATCCGATTTTGGCGATTAAACACTCGTTTTATAGAACATTTTATCACCATTAAAGATTGTTCCCTCCATGTTTTGCACACGACCCACAGTAAACCACTTATTTCAGGAAAACTAAAATTTGTGAGATTTTATAAAAGTTGAGCATGCGCAAAATATGGAGGGCTCCATTCTGGATAGGTAGACTATAGGTAGACCTCAAAATCGGGTAAATACAACTAAAGTTATGACATTTGTTAAATGACCAAAAAATGCACTAAAAGCCAATTTTTAACCATTTTTTGCTGTTTTGAAAGAGCCATAACTTTGGTTGCAGTTATCTGATTTAGATGATTAAACACTCGTTTTATAGAACATTTTATGACCTTTAAGAAATGTTCTATTCATGTTTTGCACACGACCCACAGAGAACCACTTATTACAAGAAAACTAAAATTTGTGCGACTTTATAAAATTTTGAGCATACGCAATCATATGAAGGGCTCCACTCTGGATAGGCATACTATGTTTTTTCTTTATAATTTATGATATATTTTCAGAAAATTTGGTATGAAGAAGTACAAAATGAGTAACATTTTTTAAGTCCGGCTGTTGGACTGTTCGAAAAATACAGAAAAAATGAGTTACGAGGAGTGCTTGATATTGGGTAACTAATCAATTTTAAAAGCATTAACTACAACCATATGCAAGAAATGGATTGTTTGGCATGAAAACCCGAATTTTACATTACTGTTAGGTAAATGGTCCTCAAGCTAGGCAAAGTTTCTTTGAAATGACTGCGTCCGCGCGTAGCAATCCATTTTTGCTTGTATCCGGTTTATACTTCATATCTTGAGCAATACAATTAATACCTGTAATCAACTTTTTATGGTATTTTTTATAAAGAAAATGCTTTCAGTGCTAAGCATCAATATATGAAGTTTTAATTTAGTGCAAATAATGGTGTCATAGAAGTATGACACCATAATATGTCATAGAAACTCCAGAAAAAAGGTCCAGTAACGTTTTGTTATGCTATTGCTCAAGTTATAAAGCATAAACTGGATGCTTAAGCAAAACTCAGGTACGGGGTACCATGGAACATTTGCTCTTCACATGGAATTTGTTACGCTTATCCTCAATGCTAACAAATCGCTTTGCTGGTCCTCGGATAGTAAATACACCCGTTTCCAGAGGTCACCCATCCAGGCACTGACCACGCATCACTGACTGCCGCTCATCGCTGCTGACTGCAGCATTGAGCGTGGTCATAATATTTGTTGGATCATATGATCCAATAAAAATCATGGATAAACTTGTCGTACTAAATTAAATCTTAGTATACTTATTTATTACATGAAAGTATACACTTCTACCGAATTTCAACGCAATTCAATAATTTTCTAATGTTTTGGAAATTTTTAAAGAACATAAACAAGTCATTTAATAAAAATTGAACTTATACATTTTAGTCTACACATACGTGCCATTTTATAATGTTTGTCTGCGGTTTAATGTGCATTAAACCGTTAATGTTTAATCTGCGGGTTAATGACGTCATCAAACAACTAGACCTAAAGATTGATTTTCAAACCAAGTTTCAACTCTATACGCTGGGAGCTACCGTGATGACAGGCACACACAAATATACAAACAGACAACTTTGTGAAAACCACTTATAAGGTCTTAACCTGAAACGGATAATTCCGGCTAGATCCCGGTTTCGGATCTTTTTTCTAAATAAAATATTTTTTCTATTTATCTACGGTACAAATAAGGAAAAGTAAAAATAAAATATACCATAATAAAATAACTAAGTAAAATATAATAGTATTGAAGCCATGTATGCAACAATATGAAATGAACATGTGAAATCAGAAGTATTTAATCGTTGGTAATTAAAAACAAAATAAAATAATAAGCCTGCCTTGAAAATAAATGATCATGTCTTAAGAAACATGAAAAAGTAGAAGAAAAATCACAGAAAATAGGTTATCCTATTTTCTGATAACCGCTAGGGAAAGAACGTATGTTCTCTCTGTTTGCGGACGAGCGAAGCGAGTTATTAGTGATTAGATTACTGATAGAGTGATTATTTAACGAGAAAATTAGGTAGTTTTCTTATTTTGAAGACGAGCGAAGTAAGTCTGAAGTACGATTATGATCTGTGGATGAGCTTAGTGAATACCATATGGTAAAGAAATATTCCAAGGTACCTCGTACCCGATTTAAAAAAATCCGAAACCGGGATTTTATCGAAATTATCCATTTCAGGTGTTTTAATGACCTCATGAGTGATTTTCACCAAGTTATCTGTCCGTTGTTAACATTTAATCTCCTTGTGTATATATTAAGGTATAGTTTGGCTATGAGGAATAGTTATTTATGCAACAAGGGATGAAAGTAAGTTTTACAGCTCAAGTTAAAGTTTCGTCCTAAGGCAGCGCCGAAGGAGGAAACTTCATTAGCTCACGAGGCCGGTAGGCCGAGGGAGATAAACTAGTTAGCTGCCGAGGGAGTTAACTAACATTTTGTCTCCCGAGGCTTGACAAGGGAGATAATACGAGAGCTGAAAAATTTCATCCCTTGTTGCATATTAAATTTTATCTACGACTAGAGAACTAATACTAACAACTATTAATATATTCTTGAGCTCCTTAATTGTTATTGTGTTAGTTTAGTTTATTCTTACCATGTCAATTACTCTGATGAAGAGAGAATAAAGCCACTATCTTCACATTATTTTATTGTAAGCTGTCAATAGAATAATGTGTAATACTATATTTGTAATTTAAACATTAGCGTGTGTATATTGTAAATTCTACCCGTAGTACCAACATAACACCGAAAAAAATCCTAAACATTTCCTAAAATTCCTAAAACTTTTACTAAAAAATTCTGTCAAGTTGGCAACACTTTCAATTTTCCTCCCTTGGGAGTAAAAGTGCATTTACAGTGTGAGATAACAAGACTGTATATAGAACTTACAATACAAGGAGTAGATAAAATATTTTTATGGCTTCATTAAGCACCAATAATGACTCAACGAAAATTTAGTAAATGCATAAAACAAGGAAAAATTGATCGATCGATATGAGATTTTCGAAATTAAAATTACGAAAAATTGATTGATCGATCGAAGGACCAACACATGAGACAAGTCTTATTGCATTACTTTAATTTTTATGGAATGCTAGTTTTTTTTGTTTTCTTTACGCTTATTGTTATTAGTCATTTTCATTAAACCCGTATTGTCATTTTAGCGTTTTCCCCTCACTTAAATCTCGCTCCAGTTCTACCCCAGAGTTTGTACACATCCAATCATCTAGGAAGCTAGGAATGCTGGTTATACGATTTTTTTTTAACAATTTTAAATTTAGTTAAAAGATGTTACAAGTTCACCTCTACGCAATAAATAAGAGTACCAAATTTTATTTCAATATGACAAGTACCTCTTCGGTTTTTATGGATCATAAAAGGTAACAGCATTAAGCAATATTAATGTATGGAATGGTCACCGCTAGGAATGACTATACTATCTGAAGACGAACAAAGTAAGTCCCAAGACGTGTAGCAGTATAAATGTGGCGAATTGCCATATTCATTGCCAGTAAATTGCACTCACTGGCTATGATATTTTCTGATTATTGATTTTAAGTCTTCCTGATCTTGACTATAATCACCGATTAGAGCGTTTATCTTGTTTTCCTAATGAATTTACGAATTTTTCTAACAAGAACTACTATAAATGGATTTTGTCATATATAATTTATTAAAATTTATTATTATGTCTCGTGTTGCTATCCAGCTTGTTGATTATAATTAATGCTCATTATTTTTTTTACAAGTTTTGTTCACTAATTGTTTTATTTTTTTGTATATTACTTTATTTTGTTTTTTTTTAATTTCTAGCGCATTGTTTCTTACTTTTACTTAATTTATACTATACTTTGTAAAAATGGTGTCTGCCGTAAATAAATAAATAAATTAATTGTATATTCTGAGGACAAGTGAAGCGATTCTGAAATAGGGAGGATTAGCGTAGCAAACCTGAAGTAGGGAGGATAAATCCAAGGAGCGTAATAAATCCAATGCGGTAAGGAAAAGATCCGAGGTACCCAGTACCGGATTTTTTTATAATTCCTACGAGACCTAATCCACCTTAAGGTAAGAAAAAAGCTGACATAAAAGCTTTGTTTAATGAAAGCTTTAATAAAACTGACTTAAGGCAGCTTTTAATCTCTTTGGTCTTCCACGAATACGTGTAAAACCTAAAATAAACAACCAGCTAAAGTGAATAATAAAAAAGCAATATATTATACATTGCAACAACTGAGATTTGCCAGTTTCTAAGAGGGTAATTTTGAAAAATAAGTTTATCATAAATTTATAATTAGATTGGTTTATAGTTAATTTGTTAATAAAGGTAATTTTTTAAGGTAAAAATAACATTCTAATTAACATTTTTGAGAATTTTCATTTGAAATTTTACCAGGCTTTTATTTAATTTGCTTTACCAAACGTTTCACTTTGCTGTTAAATGACCAATTTCAGCTCATAATTAACAAATTTGGGATTTGAAATCGATGAAATTAGGTTTTTACACCAAAGAAATCCTAACGTTACACTGTCCAAAAAACTTTCAAAAAGGATGGCCACGGGAAACACGGGTGCCCTTAAGGTGTATGGGTTTTCGATGGACAATGGAGTATTTACAGGGAACATGAGTGTTAACAGCAGACAGCATTGTTAACAGGGCTTTTCTCCGGGAACAGGAGTTTCTACAAGGAGTAGGGGTTTTTCACAAGGAACAGGAGTTTCTACAAGGAGCAGGAGTTTTTCACACGGAACAGGAGTTTCTACAAGGAGCAGGGGTTTTTCACAAGGAACAGGAGTTTCAACGGGGGGAAGGGATTTTTCACACGGAATAGGGCACTTGGGATTCTACAGGGAACAAAAGTGCCTACGGGGGGAGAGGTTTTTTAATAGTGTCAACAGGGGACAAGGATATCCGTAGAGGGAGACGATGGTGCAAAGAGCGCTATATAATAGCAGAATTTTACAGCATTTTCCATTACTAACGGCATTTTAACAGTCATTTGGGGAAGTCTGGGTTAGTATAAATGAACACAATGATCTTAGGAAGGTCAGGCTCCACTGAGAAGGAAGATAGACCGGGTGATTATTATTCATCTTAATTGAAGGACCTACTTATGAACAAATTGTATACCTCTTTCAGCTATATTATGAGATATTGTAGAATTCAGAAATGTTCGTGGAAAAAATGATAACAGATTGTAGGAGCTGTAATTGCAGCAGTTTTATCTCTATATATACAGAACCAAACAAATGATATTAATGAATAAATGAAACGGTAAGGGTGTAGTCAGGAACTACACCTTTCTATATAACCTTATCAACAAAATTATTTTTATGCATATGCAGTCATTTTTATTATTTTGCTGGCACGCAGCCAAGAAGAGGCTGATGATTGCCTCTTAATTTAAATGAGGTCCTTTAGTATTGCCAACATATGAACTCCAGTTTACTAGATGCCAACGTATTTACATATACCTACTCTATTTGCTCCGGCGCGTACAACATAGGAATTATAAATTTAGGATTTATTGATACCGGAATGATAAACAGCATTAAAAAACTCCAAATAGTCCAAACTCCAATCAGTAGAAATGGCTGCAGGTACGGTCAAAGTATATAAAACTACTGTTTGCTAGCTTAGTTCCTCGCTCCTCGTTCAGCATAGTAATGTAAATTTTTAGATTTTATCAGGTTGGAATGCACACAGACGTGTGCATCCTACCTGATGCACACGTCACAAAAAAAATATCCTCAAGTTTAAAATGGGACATTTATTTAAACAAATATCTAATTGTTTAAATAGTACAAAGGACTATTTAGACCTTTGAATGGATATCTATAATATCCCATAACCATATCTAAATCCATCTTTATTGATATCTAAAGCTATCCCATTACCAGAAAACCTAAATAAATACTTGATTGACAGGACTTCTCATTTCAAAACCAAGATAAGGTTTGCTATTATCACTTGACGTTCCTTATACAATGATAGAATAGAATACCCATTTATAAGAAAAAATATTAACATTTAAAAAGAAATAAAAAAAATTAACAAATTATGGTTTACTAATCAGATGTAGCTGTGGCAACTTGCTTATACATTAAATATATTATCTGACGCTTGGCACTGGTTAAAGAGGATGTTAAATATACTTTAATTAAATTGAATAAAGAAGTCTTTTTCCAATAAAGAGGGCAAATTAGAGTATTAAGCGTTTTGCATTCATCAAACAGGTAGAAAGTAAATAGAGAGATAATCTGCCCAGGCTAATCCCTCGTTTAAAAACCAAAGTAATTAGTACAGCATTAATCTACTTGTATAAATCCCTCTATTTAAAGAAACTACTATTTGTTTTAGGTCACATTAAGCTGGAAATACAAAAAATTCATTGAGGTAGGCCCATTTAAAGTACCAATTAATTAGTACAGCATATACTAATATAATATATATATATATATATATATATATATATATATATATATATATATATATATATATATATATATATATATATATATATATATATATATATATATAATATATATATATATATATATATATATTAGTAGCATAAAAAACAGATTTGGAGGAACATGCGTACTGTAAATACTAAACCATCAATACACAATTGTTATGCACATCTAGCCTCTAAATATATTATAAGGCGCAATTTAAATGACAATGACAACAAATCTCATATTGAATAGTAAGTATAACTATTTTATCACTTAGTAGGAAGAAATAATGAATTACCTCTTAAAAGGAGGGAGAAAACTAACTATCGGTAAAATAGCATTGTTTGCCATGGCAACTACTTTACTGCCACTCTGCATTTACCCTTTGTCTCAGTTGATAGCATCCTGAGCTTTGAACTTGAAGATTACAAGTTCGATCCTTAACAGAGACACACACTTTGAAGACTTCTTTAATAAGATTTGTCACTAAGTACTTGAAATAATTTTAATATTTTAGTTGTTTAAAGTATAAGTTTAAGATCTAGATGACCACATTTCTGTCTTCTAAATACGGCAGCGATATTTAAAAGATAGTTTAATCATTTTAATTAAAAACGACATTCATTTAAAGTTGCGTTATCTGACATTAAGAAAAATAATATTTAAAAACTAAACATTTTATTTATCAAAACGTTAAGTTATTAAAAAAATCGAGTACGGGTGTACCTCGCAATTTTTCCTCATCACATCGGATTCGCTACGCTCATCCTCCCTACATCAGACTTGCGTTGCTGGTCCTCAGAATATACAATTCGCCAAATTTATACTGAAACACGTTTTCGGACTCGCTTTGCTGGTCCTCAGAATATACAATTCGCCAAATTTATACTGAAACACGTTTTCGGACTCGCTTTGCTGGTCCAGAATATACAATTCGCCAAATTTATACTGAAACACGTCTTCGGACTCGCTTTGCTGGTCCTCAGAATATACAATTCGCCAAATTTATACTGAAACACGTCTTCGGACTCGCTTTGCTGGTCCTCAGAATATACAATTCGCCAAATTTATACTGAAACACGTCTTCGGACTCGCTTTGCTGGTCCTCAGAATATACAATTCGCCAAATTTATACTGAAACACGTCTTCGGACTCGCTTTGCTGGTCGTCAAACATTAAATGCATCGGTTTAATTCTTAGCGGTCACCCATACAGCACTGACCACGTATAGGTGGTTAGGACGCTCGATGCTGCTTAACATTATGATCTAACAAAATTATTGATACACTTGTCGTATTAACACGAAACTTGGGAAACTTATTTATTACTTAAATGTATCCGCTTGTGCTGAGTTTCAACTAAATTGAATCATTTTCTGATTTTTAACACCAGTCATTTTATAAAAATTAAAACAGTGCTGATAATGAGATGAAACTTGGCACATATGTTAGTCTTATACATGGCTCCATGCGTGCTAAATCTCAATTCGATCGCCACTTATTCCCATTTTATGATTTTTGAGTATGCTGAGTAATGACTCAGCATACATTTTATATGACGTCACTAACCTGCAGTAATGACTGCAGGTTAGTGACGTCATATAAAATGTATTTTCCGAATAGCACAACTACACCTATAGATTTTTTGTACAAAGTTTTAAGTTTTCGTGCTTAACAACCCATTTCTAGCTTAAGGTTCCGGTTCATGCTTTAGAACCTAAGCAGTTATTTAATTGTCAAGCACCGCTTGTAACTCATTTTGACTGTATTTTTCAAAGGAAATGCGCTAAATCCTTTATAGATAAACCGTAACTAAGCTTTCAACTAGTGCAAATAACAGTGCGTACTGTTAGTTAATATTAGAGGCATAATTGTGTATAACCAACTGGATAATTAAACGCATTTCCTTGAAAAAATACAGACAAAATGAGTTGCGAGCAGTGCTTGAAAAATGAGTAACTGCTTAGGTTCTAAAGCTAAAACCGGAACATAAAGCAAGAAATAGGTTGTTAAGCATGGAATCACGTATTCTAAATAAAATTCGCCTGACATGTGCCGAATTTTTTGTAATAATTTTTTCGACCCTACCAGCATTGTTATTAAGGACGGAAACACGCATCCCAGAGGAAATTCGCCCGACATGGGGACCACCGCGCCAGATTGTTTTATTAATTTATAAATATGATTGATTTCTTAAACAAGTAACCACTTACAATAACTCATAAATTTAATTTAGAAGACAAATTATGTATTGTTCAATATGTTATAACTTAACTTAAACAAAGCATAACCTGATTTTAAAACTCGTTGGTTGTTATTATGCTAATTGCTCTCTTCTAGAGAAAAAATCTTAAACTTACTACAGGAGAAACAATTCGTTGCTTCCGAGCAGTAATTAACTACCACGGCTTTACATCGTAATTAACTGAATAGTTTCCTGATCAAGCCTTGGAAACCAACTAGAAACCAAATTATTTTAACCCCGAGCTTTACCGAGGGATTTGTCTAGTTGGTTTCCAAGGCTTGATCAGGAAACTATTCAATCCCTCGGTAAAGCTCGGGGTTAAAATAATTTGGTTCCTTCGGCATTGATCTCAGGAACCATTTTAACTGCCCAGGGAGCAAAAACTCGTTTTTCTCTTAAGGTAAGTTAATATCTGTATCACTTTTGAAACTAACGAATCTAATTAAGACATGCTTCGATTTTTTCAAAATCGTTGGTTTACTCAGAAAGCTATTACTTGCACTTTCTGCAATTTAAAATAACATCACGTTTTTAAGCAACAAAACACTATCAGTTGTATTGTACCCTAGAGATCGAACTGAGGTCAACTCAGTAAAATTGGTTATTTTCATGACACAATTACAAATAGTACTACCAGAAGTGCAGAACCGTAGTTATTATACAAATTGTAAGAAGAAAGCTCTCATTTCTACAACTTCACTTCTTTATACAGTAGCAGCACGCTTCTATTTTATGATACTTTATTTATTACTTTTCCTAATTTATACTGTAGGCACGAAAGAAAAGCTTTGTGTTCGCACTAAAAATTCAAAACCGAGATAAACACTCTGGGAGTTAAGATGATATCAGACACACATGCAAACCACTCGATAGGTCTGGATTGTATATATATATATATATATATATATATATATATATATATATATATATATATATATATATATATATATATATAAAAATGTATAATAAATTAGATGATGGGATGAAAAAATATATAATATATAAAAGAATTCCTTACAGAAAATCCATGTTATAGTGTAAATGAATATTATAATTTATTTCCATAATTTGATTTTATTTTGTTTTTTTGTTAAAAGCAAAGTAAAAAAACAAGAGAAAACCGAGAAAAATAATGTTTACCATTCATAAACTGAACTCATCTTGGTGAAAACTCTACATAAGTACTTCTAGTGTTTCATATATATATATATATATATATATATATATATATATATATATATATATATATATATATATATATATATATATATATATATATATATATATATATATAATATATATGAATGTATGTATTTGAAATACATAAAAGCATGTATTTGTTAGTTAACACGCTATCTTTCGGATGAAATAATTTTTTAAAACCAAACTTCATGCAATAAAAACGGGGCTGCGAAGCGCCCACAGGGAGGCCCCTCAGAGAAGGCCCGTATTTTTGAATGATTTTATAAAAACGGGTACAGGGTACGTTAAAACTTTTCCTTACAAATTAGGATTTGTGTTGCTCTTCCTGCCGTATATTTGCTTTCTTAAATAGCTGGCAGCTGGCATATCCCATTACATCAGGAAGCTTAAGAATTCTTACCAGTTTCTAAGGGCCCTCTTAACTCTGACCTCAGTCTAATAACCTCTCAGAAAGGTAAGATTTAAAATTTTTTAATACTTTAGGTCTATTCAAAGTCTAGTTACAATTTTTCAACATTTATCAAGAAGTTCAGATAAATAAATTTGAATTAGTTAAAAAATGTATTAAAAACGGGATTAAAGTTTATAAAGAGTAGCACTTGATAAAAATCTAGCTTCTCAGCCCTCTGTTACTCATTAAAGCAGCTAAAGCTCACTTAGGGTATATTTACTAGGTTTAAACCAATTCTTTTGTAATTCGATCGTAAGTATTAAACTTATCAATAGCCTTTAAATATTACCTTGTTCATGTTAAACTCATTAACAGTGAAAGCAAAATCTGTTTTGAAGGATTTAGTATTGCTTTACCTCGCCACTAACGATTGACATGATATATCAAACACGGTAACTTTTAAATGAAGACTAAGCATGTGGTTTTATAAAAGACGCAATTAAACTAGAAGTACTTATGTAGAGTTTTCACCAAGATGAGTTCAGTTTATGAATGGTAAATATTATTTTTCGTTTTTAACGAATTTTCATCAGACATTTACGCTTGTGGAAAACTGCGGAGATTGAGGTAATGGAGGGAGATCGATTCCCCTTCCAAATATAATTTGTTAATATATGTATTTATACGGGTTTCAGCTCAATCAAACCAAACAAGCTATTACTAGAAAAGCCCAAAAAGCGGATTTTTGGCAGTCCTAAAGAAATAAGACTGTCGTATTGTATGGTGTTATAGTTAAAAATAACAATGTTCACTGATAAAGCAATTATGTCTTTAAGACACTTTATTACTATCTCCCTATAGATGTAAGAACACTTTACACAAATGCGCGCTGAAGTCAGTGGCCAGATAATCCAACATAGAATGATGGACCATTTTTGGCTGATCAACAAAATCATATGATACCCACTTACAGATCTTACAAAATAAAAATAAAATACAACCAAACATGTTAACATAAAATCAACCTCTGGAGATAAAATCTTGTATGCACCTTGGAAGTAAAATGCTACTTCCCCCCTCGCAATTACTTTACCCGGCTTCGCCTCGAGAGTTAATAGTCATAACTCCCTCGGCTTTGCCTCGCGAGTTAAAAACTTTGGTTTCCTCGGCTTACGCCATAGGAACCAACTAACTCCTCAGGGAAATAATAGCATTCTTTACTCCCTTCGTGCATAAATAAATCATTTGCGAGTTGCAAGGGGTGCATTACATAGTAAAAGGGCTTTAAATTGCACGTTCTTTTGTTCATGTTTGTGTGAATTGCTGTTTAGCAGGAATTGAAAATTAAAAAGTTCACATCGTATTCGTTACGCTCATCCTCCCTACTTCGGACTCGCTTCGCTCGTCCTCAGATAGTTAATACATTTGTTTCATTCTCAGCGGTCACCCATCCAGGTACTGACCATGCTCGATGTTGCTTAACTTTTTTTGATCCAACAGAAATCATAGATATACTTGTCATATTGAACCGAAACTTGATGTACATATTAATTACGCAATGGTTTACACTTGTACCCAATTTCAACTCGATTAAATTATTTACCGATTTTTTACAATATTATAAAAAACGTACACAAGTCATTTGATAAAATTTGAGCTAATGCTAAAAATGAAATGCAACTTGGCGCATATGTTAGTCTTATACTTGGCTACATGGGTGCCAAATCTCAATCTGATCGCATTATTTTTCCGTGTTTTATTTTTCAAACTTTTTGCTGAGTCAATATTGCGGATTAATGACGACATACAAAAATTACTTTCGGAATAGCACAACCACTAGACTGATTTTCGTACTAAGATTCAACTATAAATTCTCAGGGCGACACGATGATAAAAGACACACTCACACACATACAGACAGACAACTTTGTGAAAACCACTTAGGAGGCTTTAAAAACACCTGAAAGGGATAATTCCGGTTTCATCCCGGTTTCGGATTTATTTGCAAAAACAATAATTTTCCTATATACCTACGGTATAAATGAGGAACATTAGAAATTATAGGCATTCAAAATTTGAAAATTCAAAAGTCAATATTTTCAGAATGGCGACTTATGGCGATGTATAATAAAATTACAGTTCCCAAAGGTAGCATTGCATTTTGCTTGTTACATTTTCTAGGTGCCTCTGACACAATTATATCTGTGTCGAAAGTTTATATTGTATTTAGTTAAACCCCTGGGCTTGGGTTAAGATATTCCTTCACATCACTGCCTCTAAAAGGATTACTTTAGAAAATATAACATCTTTTTATAACCAACACAAAGTAACGTTTAATTTATTCAACACGCTTCTAATTCTATCATCTTAAAGACCATCAAAGTCTTTAAAAGTACAAGCTTGCTATTTTGTAATAATCCAAAAGCTTTAGTAAGATATAAAGGTAAGACACTCATGAAATATTCTAAAATCCTTTGTCATGCCAGAGGGTCTAATCCACCAATAAATTTCTTTTAGTGTCTTTTCTCAAGCAAGAGTTGCGAAGGGTTTTCCAGCTCTGTTATATATATTGCAAAATAGATTGTCTAAGAATTTTAGGGTTCAAACTAGCCTTTTTTAGTTAAATTTGCCAGTATTATTTATCTTTTGAAAGAATTTGCTAAGTTCCATTAATTCGATTCCTATTTTTGAAACTGTCTAATAATTTATCCCATTTAATGCTGCACAGTGAAACTAAGCTATTAGATTTTAACACAGTCATTGTAAATATTGATTGTTGGCTTAAGTTTCTTTACCCTTGGCTTATTAAAAACAATGAGAGAAAAATAAGTCTTAACAAAATAAGGTATAAAAAAGTTAAAGCTCTAAATCTGATTACACAAATAGTCAAAACGTATAACATAAATTGTGCCGTAATTATACACAGAAATTGTCAAATATACAAAAAATGCACATAATACACCTATAGTCATAACTACAACATAAAATGTACCCTCATGACAATGATAGTCCTAAATAAAAAAATCGGGTACGAGGTACCTCGGAACTTTTCTTCATTACATTGGGTTCACTACGCTCATCCTCCCAGCTTCGGACTCGCTTCGCTCGTCCTCAGAAATAGAAGTCGTTAAATATATACTGCAACACGTTTTTGAACTCGCATCGCACGTCCTCAGATAGTAAATAGATTCGTTTTAATCCCAGCGGTCAGTCATCCAGGCATTGAACAAGCTCGATGCTGTTTAACTTTTATGATCGAACAAAAATTTTGGAAATACTTGTCTTATTAGAACGAAACCTTGTGTACTTATTTACTAAGTAAAGATATACATTTTTACTAGTTAAACTCTAAGAGTTTAACTAAACTAAGAGTTTAACTTAAAGTTTAAACTTTAAAGTTTAAACTTTAAGTTAAACTCAATTGGATTATTTTCCAATTTAAAAAAACATATACAAATCATTCGAAAAAAATTTAACTAATGCTGATAATGAGATGAAACTTAGCACATATTTTAGTCTTATACATGGCTACATGCGTGCTAAATTTCAATCGGATCTCATCATTTTTCCATGCTTTATGATTTATCATAAAAAAAATATTTTCCGAATAGCACAACGACAGCGGTAGACTGATTTTTGTACAAAACGTCAACTCTCTAGCATTAATACACTGGGCGCTACATTGGTAACAGACACACACATATACAGGCAGACAACTTTGTGAAAACCACTCAGGAGGCCTAAAAAACACCTGAAACGCATAATTCCGTTTACATCCCGGTTTTGGATTTTTTAGCAAACACAATACTTTTCCTATATACATACGGTATAAATGAGAAAAGTTAAAAATCGGGTTACTTCGGAAAATTTCTTTACCACATCGTACTCGTCCTCAGACAGTAAATACATTTGTTTTATTCCCCGCGGTGACCCATCCAGGCTTCAGTTAACTTTTATGATCCAAGAAAAACCGAAGAAGTACTTGTCATAACTTATTTACTTATAAATTACGAACAAATAGACTCTCACCAAATTTTAAGTAAATGGGATTAATTTTCGATTATATACAAATTTTGAAAAAGGTATACAAGTTATTCAATAAAAATTAAACTAATGCTAATAATGATATGTATAACTTGTTGCATATGTTTTATCGGTCTGATGTGATGCATTGCTAGGTAGATATATGAGGATAGTACAATCATATTTTTAAAAAATTCTCTCTACTTAAACTTAAAGTCTAACTTGAATACAATATAAGGCAGTGGTACAGCCACTGGTGTCTAAAATTGTTCACCTGCTCGGTGAATCAATGCAAAAATAATAGTAAAATCGATTATACATACAGTCATAAAATATATTTTACGATATCAAAACTTCCGTCTCAATAAAAGATAAAGAAAAGTATAAAATACTAAATGAAAAGTTGGGAATGATAAAATACGGCGAGTTGATGAACACTGATAGGGATGGCAAGTATTGGATGATTGATGAGCATCATGATGTATCATATGTCCACATTTATACAACACTCGTCTGTAATACAGTTCTAATACAATTATTCTTTTACCTTCCTTATGATTGATACTCGATACCAAATAATTCCCTATTTTCTCTCTCTTTACAAAAAATGAGGATGATAATATATATTTTGATACTACCAAGTTTTGCAAATCATGAATAGTTGTCACAATATACTTATGCGAAAAACTATAAGGAGTTTCATTTTTGCTTCATCTGGGAACTGTTCCATTATTCGATAATCGTCATCATTGATGGCTCGACATAATGTCATGTTCCACTCTGTTTCGCAATGTCTAACTCGGTAGTATCAAATGATGTATGTTTTACTTGCCAAGCATGATGGCGAGCACCGCTCGCCTTTTGTGAATGCTTTAAATTATATTCATAGAGATAATTTAATATGAGAGTGAGCTTAGGCTCTGTTGGTGCCGTGATGAGTTAGACACAGTGAAACAGAGTGACATTCTCGATGATGACGAATGTCGAATACAAATTTGGAAAATTTTTCAATAGTAGCATTGCAATTATCTTGTTACACTTCCTAGATATCTCTCGCACAATTATATTGTTGATCTAGTTATATTTACTCGCATTACTTCTTCCTTAAAAAGGAGAGGCATAATAAATATAATGTTTATGGACACTTGTTGCTTCACGACTTTACTGTTTATAAAAACAATAAAAAAACAAATTAATTTGATTCTAGGTAATAACTAATTGGAGCTAGTTTGCTAGTAACGGAAAGAATAAATCTAGTCGTACGATAAATGTAAAAATGTAAAATTTGGCGCCTAACCAATATAAAAAAAATATTTTAATAAAACATATGGTTTATTATATATACTTTAAAACATTGTGGAAAATTATTCACATTGTTTTACTTATAAATGCAAAATTTTATTTATTTTGTATTACGCCACAAATTATGCTTTAACTCGATGTAATCAAATGTTGACTCAGAACTTACAATATAATAATTAAATTAAATAAGAATGCCGTCTTCGATCGCTAATTTACTGAGTACCGAATATATTTTCATTTAAGTAGACAAAGTAGAAAGATAAAATTATTATAAAATGCCGTTTTCGATTTCTCTTATATTAACTACCTAAGATATTTTCATCTAAGTACGCAAAGCAAAGAGATAAATTTATAAGAAGTGCCCTCTTTAATCTCTTGCAATGAATACCTAAGATATTTTCATTTCAGTACGCAAAGTAGAGAGATAAGAGTAATAAGAAGTGCAGTACTCAATCTCTCTTTTATTAAATACCTGAAATATTTTCATCTAAGTTAGCAAAGCAGAGAGATACATTTATAAGAAGTGCCGTTTTCGATCTCTCTTATATTGAGTACCTAACATATTTTAATCTAAGTGTGCATAGTAGATATTTTTATTGTTTTATGAGATAGTTTTGTTATGTATATATTATAAAGTAATATGTGTATAAAGAATTTTCAAAATTTTAGCTGAGTCATTATTGCCAGTTAGTGACATTATTTTCCGGTTAGCCTAAGAAGACTTAATAATTGGTTTTTGTACAAAGTTTTAACTCTCTAGCATAAATACACTGGGAGCTACGGTGATAACAGACTCATACAAACATACACACACACACACACACACACACACACACACACACACACTCAAACATATACAATTTTGTAAAAACCATTCAGGAGGTCTTAAATACACCTGAAACGCATAATTTGAATAAAATATTGATTTCATATGTTTAGCTCAAACACACCACTATTTGTTCGGAAACAATAGATAATAGTATATTATGCTACTAGGCAGCAAAATGGAATTTTGCAGACGAGTTGTATAAATTTGCCCCCGAGCCGAAGGCGAGGGCGGGCTATGGAAATTACCTGCAGAGGCGTAAGCCGAGGCTGGTAATTAGTTGCACGAGTCTGCAATGTTTCCTTTGCTGCATAGTAGCATATACTATTTTATCTACTAACGGCAGAAAAAATACACAAGAGATTATTTTAAATACTTGCTGCGAGATTTTACAGGCAGTAAAGACTGGTTTGAAGTAGATGCAACGCTGACAATATCAGGTGGAGTGTGGTCCAATAACTCGTCAATGTCAACAATGTTTGTATCTTTATTCACTTCACTGTTGTTCTTACTCGTTATGTTTTAGTAACTTAACTTTAGTTTACAGATTTAGTTTTTGATAACGTTCTATTTTTGTAACTTTATATACTTAAACTAAATATAACAACATGAAATACAAAATCTGACGACTTAAAAATTAAAAATCTGTCGATTCATGAACAGCTGGTAAATAATTTAATTTAATGTCAAAATTGTCAGTGTAGCCAATTTGGTTCCAAAACATTATATATTATTAGATAAACAAATGTTAAACATTTAATAATAATATCGTAATTTTAAGTAACAATAAAGAAAGTTACATACTAGAAACAAGCTAGAATAAATCATAGTTTACAAAATAAAACAATACCGAAATTCACGCAATAATTTGTAAAATAATAACCTCCGCTCATTCATTTTCCCGCCTAGGGAGTTTTGACTTGTTTCCCATGTTATTTAAATGAGCCATAACTCCCTAGTACTTTCTCATTACCAAAACATTTTGCGTACTGTTTTGAAACAATTTGCGTACTGTTTTAAAATATTTTCCGTATTGTTTGACAGTGTAGGTAAAATGACATTTTGCAGCTTAAAAACAGTCCAGTAATGGCTAATTTTGCTGCCGTGAGAAGATAAAAATCAAATTATCTTCGAGCCTAATATTAAAACAAGAGACCTTCGACCTCTTTGCCGCTCCGCGGCGTAGGCGCGGGAGGCCGTTACGCGCCCACACGGTTGTTATAGGTTTAGATAAGTGGCATACTGCCACGATATAAGCGACTTTTCAAATGTATTATAGTTTAAAACATGGCTGATTTCAGCCATGTGTTAAACTGTTTTTTCCACGCTGTCAACTAATTTTAGTTGACCAATGAGGTTGGTCCGATTTGAAATGGCGGGCGTGGTTTATCATACAAAAAAAAAGGTTTACAAAAAAAAGACAGCACTCCAAAAATTGTTGAAACAACTACGGAGCTGTTAACCAGGGATCCTGATCGCCATGTGGGTAAACAGATTTATTAAAACATAAAGAACAAAACTATAGACTAAAACTAAAGAAAAACCAACAAATATGAAAATTCACATTAATGAATAATGTGAAAGAAACAGCAATTGATAGGAATTATAAAAAATAAAGGTAACTTAATATTAGAAAAATTACAGAGTAGAAAT
The DNA here is from genome assembly GCA_018340805.1 of Microvelia longipes. Classification (NCBI taxonomy): domain Eukaryota; kingdom Metazoa; phylum Arthropoda; class Insecta; order Hemiptera; family Veliidae; genus Microvelia; species Microvelia longipes. Next base: position 12,595,433 of record JACMZG010001893.1, read on the forward strand.
TACAAAGTTACTTTCATTTTTGATGACTAATTATTTGTAGTTTCTTTTGCAATATTTGACAATGTGAATTTTTATATTAGTTTTTTTCTTTAGTGTTAGTTTATAGTCTTGTTTTTAATATTTTAATAAATCTATTTACCATGATAACGGCCTGAGTCCCTAGTTGAAAGCAATTTTTTGACTACTGTTTTCCTTTTTTAAACCTTTCTTGTCAAAATCAATAAGTATTGACTTATCAAAAAGACTAAACTGAAACCTGATTTATTTGCCTAATATTTCTTAGATTTGCCTGTAGAATACAAAAATAATTAGAAAATGACTAAGTCTGAATTCCATTACGAAAAAATTACACCAATCAAAAATCGTATGGTTCTCTTAAAAATTGTAGGATTTATAATTTAACAATCAATTTTAACAAAACATTTTGAAAACTAAAAAAAATGTACTCACTATTACACTTACATCACTTTTTACTATTTATCGACATACAAAATTTGACTTGAGAGATATCAAGCTAATTTCAAAATAGATTAGTCACGCTATGTCCTTTCCATAAACTTGATTTTTACAGTAATATTTTGATCAATATCTATTATTTTTATAACAATACATTTTTTAAAAACGATCACTTAAACATCCCAATGACTTATATTTAATGGACATTAAAATAAATCTAAAATAAATAATTAATATATAATTTATTATTACTTATTTTCATAAGATAATTATTATTTTTTTCTAATTAGCCAAGTTATTTTATAATCAAGAGGTAACGGAGATCTTTAGTCAATTATCAACAATTTTAAAAAAAACAGGGCTTTGGCCTCATGGCCGCTCGGTGGCATAGCGCTTAGCGGCGACATGTTTGTTGTCCTGCAGGAGTTTGGCGTATCAGTAGATTTGTAAATGGCATACTGCCATGATATAAGCGAATTACTAAATATATCAGTTAAAAGAAAAAAATTGTTACCACGAAATTTTATAAGTCAAACGTTTAAATCAAAAGTAATGTTAACAATAAAATTTACCAACGTATTTTTGTTAGGCATGAATAATGCTGTGTGTGTATAAAATTCGTACCCTGTCATTTAATTTTTGAGTAATTTGTATAACTTTATTTACAAAGCCATCTATAAGCACCAGTACGAAATTGCGGTTTATAAGAAGACAGAAAGTGGCTACTAGATAAAGAAAATGGTAATTGGCCATAAGACGCCAAAAAAAGATCAAAATCTAACAAAATAATTGTGGAAGGTATAAAAGACCTATTTCGTGTCTGAGGATGAATTATTAGTCTGTGAGGATGGATGTATGAACGTGTGTGTGGATGTATGTGTAGATAAGTGTCTGCGTGGATGTATGCGTGGATAAGTGTCTATAAGGATGTATGCGTGGATAAGTGTCTATGAATGATGTATGTGTATGTGTGGATAATGTGGATGTATGGGTGGATAAGTGTCTATGAGGATGTATTGTGTGGATAAGTGTCTCGTGGATGTAGCGAGGATAAGGTCTATGAGGATGTATGTGTGGATAAGTGTCTGCGTGGATGTATGCGAGGATAAGGTCTATGAGGATGTATGTGATGTGTCTATGAGGATGTATGTGTGGATAAGTGTCTATGAGGATGTATGTGTGGATAAGTGTCTATGAGGATGTATGTGTGGATAAGTGTCTATGAGGATGTATGTGTGGATAAGTATCTTTGAGGATGTATGTGTGGATAAGTGTCTATGAGGATGTATGTGTGGATAAGTGTCTGCGTGGATGTATGAGTGGATAAATGTTTATGTGGATATAAGTGTAGATAAGTATATGTGTGGATGCACGTGTGTAAGCATCGGTGTGGATGTATATACACTTAATGTGGACACGATACAAGTCAAACGGCTGAACCGAGGTAGTCCTATTGGAATGAAGTGATAGGAGTTTCTCTACTCAGTGGTTTCTCAGTGGGTACTACAATTGGTTATTTGAGAATAGCAAAATTATATTTTTAATAGATGTCAACCATTTCTTGGAGAAATAATTCTGCACAAAAGCAGCACAAACTGATATTGTTTTTATGATTTTTAAAAATTGGATTAGGAAGCTTAGTTCCATATTAAGCAGCTTATTTTATACTATAAATAATTAAATTGTGATGAAAACAATTCTCTTTAAAGATTAGGCAATAAGTGAGTCTAAAAATGCTAGTAAGACCATCATTTTATACCTAGCGGTCACCCATCTAGGTACTGGCCTCGATCGATGCTGCTTAGTATAAGTGACCCCACGAAATTGTAGACAGTCTAGCAGTAATGATATAAAACAATAAATAAATTAAAAACTTCTTTATAAAGGTAATAGAAAGTAACAAGAAAAAGTATAAAAAAGGTATAAAAAAATTAAAGTCATAAAATACTAACAATAAAAGTTATTTTAAATGCAATAAGAATTTTTGTGTTCATGCATGTTGCATATAAACGGTCGGACATTCTAACCCACACAACTAAATGAATAAAAGGCATACCGCCCAGCCTTTAGAATATTTGAAACATTCATAGGTTTCCCGTTGCCTTTTAGCCTAACCCTCTAACAACTACTAACTATTAAATATTAATACCAAGTCATATATTTGTTTTATTGAGCTTATATTTAAAGTAGGATAGGAGGGTAAAATGAAAAATCTATGGAAGTATAAATATTTAATTATATTTTTAACACCATTAATAATTTATGAATTTATGAGGTTTCAGAAAATGAATACAATACTTAAAGAGAAGAATAGGTGAAATACGTTTGATGTTTTAGGGTAGGAAGAAGGATGTTTAAATTTCATTTTAGTAAACATTAATCAGGACTTGTCTTCTTGTTAAAAGGTATTGTAGGGCGCAATACACTTTAATTCAACAGAAGTAAGTGTTAGGCAAAAATATTTTTTCCAACTCTTTAAAACTTTATTACAGGCGTTTGAAAATTTACATAATCTTCATAAATTTTAAGAGGAGTTAATTATATATATATATATATATATATATATATAATATATAATATATAATATATATATATATATATATATATATATATATAATTAACTCCTCTTAAAATTAGTCCTGATTTATGTATGTAATTAATCAAATATATATATGTTATACCCACTTGGGTTAAAGTGTGTATAACTTTAATTCAACAGAAGTAAGTGTTAGACAAAAATATTTTTTCCAAACTTTTTAGAAATTTATTACAGGCGTTTGAAAATTACGTAATTTTCATAAATTTTAAGAGGAGTTAATTTATATAATATATATATATATATATATATATATATATATATATATAATATATATATAATATATATATATATATATATATATATATATATATATATATATTATAATATATATATATATATAAATCATAAATAAATAATCAAGTCCTGATTAATGTATGTATATAATCAAATATATATGTTATACACACTTGGGTTAAAGAGTTAAAAAAAAAGACACAAACAATGAGTACAGGGTACCTCAGAACGTTTCCTCAGAACGCTCATCCTCTCGACCTCGGACTCGCTTCGCTCGTCCTTAGAATATAAAATTCGCAAAATTTATACTGCAGGCGACATCGGACTCGTTTCCGATGTCATATTTATATTCGATAGTAAATGCATCCGTTCATTCGCAGCGGTTATTTATACAGCACTGACTACAGTCAATGTTGCTTAACTTTTATGATCAAACAAAAATTGTAAAAATACTTGTCGTATTTAAACAAAACTTAATGTCCTAATTTATGATTTAAAGGTACTAAATTTCAACTAAATTTAATCATTTTCTCATTTTTTACAACTTTTTAAAAACTTACACAAGTCATTTGATAAAAAAATTCTGGTAATGAAATGAAACTTGGCAAATATGTTAGTCTTATACATGGTTACATACGTACCCAGTGATGCGATTAGATCACATCATTTTTTCACGTTTTATGATTTGTCGAAATTTTTGCTGAGTCATTATGCAGGTTAATGACGTCATAAAAATAATTTTTTGGGGATTAGCACAACTACAGCGGTAGATTGATTTTTCTACAAAGTTTCAACTCTCTAGCATAAATACACTAGGGGTACAATAATAACAGACACACACACGTACAGACAGACAAATTTGAGAAAACCACTCAGGAGACCTTAAAAACGCCTGAAACGGATAGTTCCGGTTTCATCCTGGTTTTGGATTTTTTTGCAAACACAATATTTTCCTATAACGAGGAACAAGTCTGTTCGCTAAAAAACAAATCTTGAAAAAATAAACATGGTTTATAAAAATAATTTTATCATTCCTGATCGTACACCATCTGATATGGGCGAGAAGAAGCGTAAAAGAGTTTTAGTTGTAGCAGATAGCACCGGTCGCAAAATGAGCGATGTTCTACCGAAATGTTTTAAAGAAAATGAATATCAAGTCTGCACTGTTTTCAAACCTAACGCTACATTAGATCAAGTTATTAATGGCGTTGAAAATATGACTCAAGATTTTACTACCGAGGACTTCATTATTATCATGGGCGGAAGTAATGATGTAATGAACTACACAGTCTCCGAAGAGAGTATATTAAACTCTCTACAGAGAATAGAATCATTAAGTAATAAGTCAAATGTTATTCTGTGCAGTATACCTTTAAATTTTAATAGGAAGTACAAATTTAATAATCGTAAAATAGAAAATATAAATAAATGGACTGCAAAATATCTAGAAAGTAATAGTTTGAACATAATTTGGGTAGACATAAACATCATATTATCATATTACGATTACGCTTATGATAAAATTCACTTTAATATTAAAGGTAAATTTAAGTTATCCCAAGCTCTAAAACATCGAGTAGATTATGTACGATATGCATCTGAATACACTGTCACAAACTGTCCCACCCATTTTTTCTAAAGCCTTTAGACGAAACAAAAAATATTTGTGGAAGGAAAATCACTGATAAAAATATTGACGTAATTAAATATGACTCTCAGCATTATACAATTGACTGTACGAATAAGCAAAAACGGCAGATGCATAGTAAGATTGAAAAAAATAATTTGGTAAACAATAAATCTGTTATATGGCATCAAAATATTAGAGGCATGAAATCAAAGCTTGCTCAGATAGAATCTAGTATCTGCAATCAAAACTTCGCCCATGTCATTTGTTTATCCGAACACTGGCTTAAAAACGATGAAAAGAATTTATACTCTCTTGAAGGATTCGAGCTTGTAGTTGTTTTTGTAGATCAAATATGACCGAGGAGGAGTCGCTATTCTTAAAAACAAACTTAATATTTAAAGAATTGAATGAAATCAAAGAAATGTCCGATGAAAGAATTTTAGAATGCTGTGCTGTCTTAGTTAATAATTTAAAATTAATTATATGCTGTATTTATAGATCACCAATAGATAGTAACTTTAATATTTTTCTTGATAAACTAGATATTTTATTAGCCCAACTCTTAAATTATTCCCTTCCTCTTGTTATTACAGGGGATTTTAATATTGATTTATTAAAAAATTCAAATCATGCTAAATTGTTTAGAAATCTTTTAAAACAACATAATTTGAAAATTTTAATTAACGAACCGACCCGACACGACTTGAACAGTAACTCAGCCACTTGTATTGACAACATACTTACTAACTTACACGACGACTGGTTTTCTTCTTCAGTCATAGACTTAGATTTAAGCGACCACAAAGCCCAGTCTTTGACTATTAATAAATTCAATAAGTTTCACCATTCAAATCGTCCTACTTTTTCGTATCGAAAAATCATTGAGAGTGATATAGGTTTTTTGCAAAATTCTTTAAGTCACGTTAGTTGGGGTCCTCTTTATTTGACTGATGACTTAAATGATAAGTTTGATATGTTCGCTAATACTCTACAACTTCATATCGATGCTTTTCTTCCTCTTTTAACTAAACCAGTTAGTAAAAGAAAAATCTCTCGGGCTTGGTTCACTCCTGAACTTAAAGAGTTACAGGAACAGTACCTTAATTTAAAACAATTAAATGAATGTTTAAATCCTAGCGACGAAGGCATTTATTTTAAAAAAGAAAATGTAAAAAAAATTAAATCTAAATATTTAAACGCAATAAATGAAGCAAAACGTAAATTTAATGACAACGAAATTAAAAAAGCTAAAAATAAAACTAAAAAAACTTGGGAAATAATCAATAAAACCTTAAATAAAAAAGAGAAAAGTCAGGGGAATCCTCCCTGCAATTTAAATGCAAATAAAATAAATAATTATTTTATAGATTCTGTAAATAATATTGTAAGCAACATAAAGCCGTCTGAGAAAAAAGTTCCAGTATTATTTAAATCTTGCTCCTAAAGCTGAACATGTTTTTACTTTGACTGAGGTATCAGTTGAAGAAATTTATAATATTTTAAATAATTTAAAAAACTCATCAAGTAGGGATGCATTTGGAATTAATTTTAAAATTTTTATCTATAGAACTAGCTGAACCTATTACTCATTTGATAAATCAGGAAGGTCATTTAAGGAAGGTAAATTTCCTAATATTCTTAAAATAGCGAGAGTCATACCTATATACAAGAAAGGATCAAAGAGTGACTATGCAAATTACAGACCTATATCACTCTGCTTTAGCTAAAGTAATTGAGATCAGTGTTCGCAATAGAAAGTTAAATACTTTGAAGATAATAGTTTGTTTAGTAAAAATCAACACGGATATAGAAAAGGCATGAACACCATCTCAGCAATAACTAAGTTCGTAAATACTTGCTTAAGTAGTTATGATCTAGGGAAAAAGGTCCTATCAAAGGCCTTTGATTTATCAAAGGCTTTTGATTTAGTAAGCTCGGTAATTTTAAAAGAAAAGTTACAGTATTATGGTTTTGATACAAAATCAGCTGACTTTATTTTGTCCTACCTGTTAGGTAGGGTTCAATATGTAGAAATAAATGATCTGCAATCAGATCTACAAGAGATCCTACACGGAGTAAGACAAGGATCCGTTCGGACCTCTTTTATTTCTAATTTTTATAAATGATCTGCCATTTGCTTTTCAAAAATTTAAAGATATAATTTCTTTTCTTTTTGCCGATGATTTCGGTGCTGTTATCACAGGCGATAATGTGGAAGACTTAAACACTCTAGCAGAGCAAGTGACTATCATACTGACTGACTGGTGTAGAGCTAACAGACTTAAACTTAATGATGACAAGACGGAACAAATTTACTATGACATACAATCTACATCTCTCCATTCCTTTACATTTTTAGGAGTTCATATCGACAGTAAATTCTCCTGGGAGATTCATTTAAATAACCTAAGTAAAAAGTTAGCAACAGGTATTTATATGCTCAGAAGGGCTTCTTTTGATTTATCATTGGAATCCTTAAAATCTATTTATTATTCTTATTTCCATAGCCACCTATCATACGGTACATTAGTGTGGTGTAATGCCACTAATGCTAACCAAATATTTTTATTACAAAAGAAAGCAATAAGGATCATTTATAAATTATCTCAAAGAGTTAGTTGTAGAAAAGTTTTTAAAGAAAATGAGATCCTGACTATGTACTCTTTAGCTTGCTTACAATACCTGACTTACATTCACAGCATTAAAGATGACTTAAACAGACACACAGACGTACATGACTACCATACCAGACATAAGACCAAACTTACTACTAACAAACTAAGGCTCTATAAGACAGAAAGGAACCATATAGAACAAGTTGGTATTCACCTTTATAACCATCTTCCCTTAGCTTTCACTGAACTTGACCCTAAGACTTTTTATAATAAAATTAAATGTATTTTAATAGAAAATCCAATGTACGAATTAAAAGATTTCTTTACAATTCATCTATAAATTATGTAAATTTTATTTATCTATATGTTTTATGTTTGTTATGTTATTATTACGATTATTAATTTTAGTAGTCAGGGGAGTAGCCCCTACTTTTAGAAGGATAAATAGTTGAATTATTATTGACAATATGATCAAATACTATGTATATATCATAAATAAAAATATTTGTATTTTGTATTTCCTATAAAAAGAGAACTTAACTCAAAAATAAAAATAAAATATCAGATAAACTAATACTCTTTTTATGGTGTATATATTATATATATATATATATATATATATATATATATATATATATATATATATATATATATATATATACATACATACATAAATATATATATATATATATATATATATATATATATATATATATATATATATACATACATACATAAATATATATATATATATATATATATATATAATCTTTAGATTATGTGCATTAAATCCAATCAGATTATACCTTTATTAAAATTCATTACAAACAAAAATAAATTTGCGCAAGAGGAATGAAAATATTTATGAGATAAAGTTAAAAATGCATTGAAGGGTGGGGCAATAAAACTTGAGACTAATGAGACCCACGGGAACTGTTTCTGGTTTTCCAACGTGCCCATTTTAATAGATTCAGTTGGTATTGTTTGTATAAAAAAATTGTTTATTAGAAGAGTTTTTTCCTTGCTTTTTATCTGTTTTTAATTATTTTAGATTTTAGACAAATAAATTATTTGCTTAAAAGATAATATATGTTTAAAATTGATTGTTTTTATTAAATATTTGAGGTTACATTATTTCTAAACTAGTAATGCGTTGTATCAAGAAGTCAGCTTAGAAGAATACATAAAATAAAAATATTAAGAACGGGCTCGCTTAGCTCGTGAATAGTTAAATAATTAAAAAACACAAATTTGGCTACAATTGCTTACTGGTTCCCTGAAATTCAAATGCCAAACTTAGGAAAAGAAAGTAGATTTGCTCACTAAGGCTCGCATTACTCGGTGTCACCTAAATATTTGTAATCAAGTGCAAAGAACGAGCTCGCTAGATTGCGTAAATTACCAATAAACCATAGAAAAAAGGGCTTGCGTATATATAAAACGTATTTATAAATACGTTTATTTGTAATATGCAAAATACATGCAAGTGAAAGTGCTCGCTTTGATCGTTAGATTTTAATAATTAATAATTATACAGAGTTAGAAAGGCTCGCTTCACTTGCTAGCATGCGCCTATTTATAATTTACCTAGTAAAAAGATTTGCTAAAATGCTTATGGTAATAATAATACGAATTAAAACGTAGATTGCTCTGCTCACTGAATTGCTAATATTAATAATGATTAACCTTATTAATCATAATGATAATTATTAATAATAATCGCTAAATCGCTTATTATTAAATAATAATATTAATAATTTATTATAATTAGTCGCTTCGATCGCTAAATTGCATGTAGAATAAATCATCAACAATAGAAAATAGAGTCGCAAGATTATACATTATAAAAAGATGTATGTACATTGTACATGTGTATGTACATATGTACATGTAAAAAAATGTATATACATTATAAAAAGAGCTCGCTTTGCTCGCTAGTTATCTATAAAACACATTACAATTCCTCATTAATTGCTTATAATATTAATAAAAACTAATTACTGTATAAAACTTGTCACATTTAAACAAGACTTCAACACATCTTTGACCTTGCCGGTTTTAAATATTTACGTAAAAATACAGGCCACCGGGCACCTGTACCAGGTTCATTTCTAAAATATAGATTCGGGAAGCCTGGTTTTAGATTTATAGCCGGTCTTTCATTTAAGTAGAGGAATAGTAGGCTATGTCCTACTTTTTTAAATTCATTAAAAAATGATGAAAACTTGATGGAGAAGACCCCCCCCCGTTACGAATCTTGAAGAAAGTGAGCAGCGAGAAAAAGTACGTTAACTTAGACGTGACCTCTAAATATTTAAGCATTTACCTTAACATAGATCTTCCAAATGCCACCATATTTTTATACCAAGTTTCATTTTTTTCCCTTCTAATTTATTTACTAAATAAGTTTAAATTCTATTAAAGGAAAGTTTTATAAGTTAAAACTAAAACAATTACTGAGACGAGACTTTAAAGGAAGAAGTTTAAATAAAAGTTACTCACGACTTAACGAGAATTAGTCGTTGAAAAATTCAACATACCTGAAACAAAACAAATAAAATACAATGTAATGAAATATAAACAAACACAGCGATGGGTAACTGTAGTTTGGCTAGGCGCGGATTCACGTGGATTCCCTCAGGATCCTTAAAGAGAAGAAAGAAGAAAGAAAATGTATATTTTTGGCAATATATAAGAATTATATATATATATATATATATATATATAATAATTAATATATATATATATATATATATATATATATTATATATATATATATATATATAATATATATAATATATATATATATATATATATATAATAGCCCTTCTCCTTAGAGGTAGAACCTAGATCCACCCTTGCAGTGAAATAAAACAGACCCACAAGCTACTTTGATCTAATTAACCACATATGCTACTAGTTTTACCAATCTGACGAGTTTCTCTAGTCTCTCGCCGGTAGCAACCAGGAAGTTAGTTGTAACGTTATATTTTGTATTAATTTCGGTGATTCTAAAAGTTATGGTTTGTTCCGAAATTTTAAAAAATTTAAAGTATTTATTTTAAGTTCATTTTGCTAAATTCATTTTTTTTGAGGTTTCGTTTACATTTAGGGGTAGTTCTACTTCTATTATTAGATTTATTTTATTTTGGGTATTATTGAATTGAGTTTCAGTTGGTAACCATGGTGACGCCTCCGAAGGGGAGACGTGGTCGAAAAAAAGGACCTTCTTTTTGGTTAGGCCCCGGGTGGCTTCGGCCCCCGGGCCAATTTATTAGTTCTATTTTATAAGTTAGTTTGTTAAAAGAAAATTGAGTAGTTATTTCATCTGATTTTGCGAGGAACATAGTTAATTTTTTTACCAAATTTATGGATTAGTTTGTTTGGTTTTGGCACCCTTCTCTGAAGGTAAGGCCGTTTCCATTTTAGATTAATGTTTCATTTTTCAACTAGAGTTTTCTTTGTTTATGTAAAATTGTAGGATTCTTAAGTTCTAATTCTCGTTGCTCTTGGTTTTAGGGTTTTTGGCATCGGAGGATTTGATGTGGCATTTTATTGAGAGAGTTGCCATAGTTCATTAGATATTGGTTATATGGCTCACAATCATAAAGCTTAAGGTGAGTCAAGCTCAGGATAAAAATAATTCTACCTACTTTTAGGTTTAATTCTAGGTTAAACTATAAGTCCTTATTCTCAGTTATAATTTTAGTTTTATGAAATATTAAGGCCTTATGGAGGTTAGAAACCTTATGGAATTTAATCTTTCAGTTTATTTTAATTTAAATACAGTTTATTTCATTTTTATTGGTTTTAAATTATGAAACCAATGTTTAATATAGTGTGTTTTATTGTGTCATATAAGTTTTAAATCAACCTATATAGAAATTTAGACTAGAGCCTGGGGTTGGTTCTTCTCCCCACCCTACAAGGTAGGCAAAAGAACCTGGCGCCTCATTTTTATTAAAACCGAAGCCTATTCTTGATTTTAAAGAAGGCTTAATATTAATGGTAAGTTAGGATAAGTCTTGAAGAGACTTGGTAGTTCGCCCACCCCTACTACCAACTTAGTTGGGCTTAATTAATTGTTATATAGTGTGCATAAACCTATTAAGTATAAATAAATATAACCACTGAAACCAACTTCATTACTCAGATAAGTATGCCTAATTTTGCTCCTAATGATTATGCATAAATATAACCACTGAAACCAACTTCATTACTCAGATAATTATGCCTAAATTTGCTCATATTTAGTGTAAATGAATATAACCACTGAAACCAACTTCATTACTCAGATAATTATGCCTAAATTGCTCATATTTAGTGTAATGAATATAACCACTGAAACCAACTTCATTACTCAGAAATTATGCCTAATTTGCTCCTAATGATATACATAAATATAACCACTGAAACCAACTTCATTACTCAGATAATTATGCCAAATTTGCTCATATTTAGTGTAAATGAATATAACCACTGAAACCAACTTCATTACTCAGATAATTATGCCTAAATTTGCTCATATTTAGTGTAAATGAATATAACCACTGAAACCAACTTCATTACTCAGATAATTATGCCTAAATTCTCATAAGTGTAAAATGAATATAACACTGAAACCAACTTCATTACTCAGATAATTATGCCTAAATTTGCTCATATTTAGTGTAAATGAATATAACCACTGAAACCAACTTCATTACTCAGATAATTATGCCTAAATTTGCTAATATTTAGTGTAAATGAATATAACCACTGAAACCAACTTCATTACTCAGATAAGTATGCCTAATTTTGCTCTTATTGAGTGTAAATAAATATAACCACTGAAACCAACTTCATTACTCAAATAATTATGCCTAATTTCTCCTATTGATATACATAAATATACCACTGAAACTAACTTCATTACTCAGATAATTATGCCTAATTTTGCTCTTATGAGTGTAAATAAATATAACCACTGAAAACCAACTCATTACTCAGAAATTATGCCTAATTTGCTCCTATTGATTATACATAAATATAACCACTGAAACCAACTTCATTACTCAGATAATTAATTTTGCTCCTATTTGTTCATACTTTGAATTATAACCCACTGAAACCAACTTCATTACTCAGATAATTATGCCTAATTTTGCTCTTATGAGTGTAAATAAAATAAACCACTGAAACCAACTTCATTACTCAGATAATTATGCCTAATTTTGCTCCTATGAGAGTAAATAAATATGAAACCAACTTCATTACTCAAATAATTATGCCTAATTTTGCTCCTATTGATTTACATAAATATAACCACTGAAACCAACTTCATTACTCAGATAATTATGCCTAATTTTGCTCTATTGAGTGTAAATAAATATAACCACTGAAACCAACTTCATTACTCCTTACTCTCATAAATATAACCACTGAAACAGATAATTATGCCTAATCTCATATTTAGTGTAAATGAATATAACACTGAAACCAACTTCATTACTCAGATAATTATGCCTAATTGCTATATTGATTATACATAAATATAACCACTGAAACTAACTTCATTACTCGGATAATTATGCCTAATTTTGCTCCTATTGAGTGTAAATAAATATAACCACTGAAACCAACTTCATTACTCAGATAATTATGCCTAATTTTGCTCCTATTGATTATACATAAATATAACCACTGAAACCAACTTCATTACTCAGATAATTATGCCTAATTTTGCTCCTATTGAGAGTAAATAAATATAACCACTGAAACCAACTTCATTACTCAATAATTATGCCTAATTTGCTCCTATTGATTATACATAAATATACCACTGAAACCAACTTCATTACTCAGATAATTATGCCTAATTTTGCTCTTATTGAGTGTAAATAAATATAACCACTGAAACCAACTTCATTACTCAGATAATTATGCCTAATTTTGCTCCTATTGAGTGTTAATAAATATAACCACTGAAACCAACTTCATTACTCAGATAATTATGCCTAAATTTGCTCATATTTAATGTAAATGAATATAACCACTGAAACCAACTTCATTACTCAGATAATTATGCCTAATTTTGCTCCTATTGATTATACATAAATATAACCACTGAAACTAACTTCATTACTCAGATAATTATGCCTAATTTGCTCCTATTGAGTGTAAATAAATAAACCACTGAAACCAACTTCATTACTCAGATAATTATGCCTAATTTTGCTCCTATTGATTATACATAAATATAACCACTGAAACCAACTTCATTACTCAGATAATTATGCCTAATTTTGCTCCTATTGGATTATACATAAATATAACCACTGAAACCAACTTCATTACTTAGATAATTATGCCTAATTTTGCTCCTATTGATTATACATAAATATAACCACTGAAACCAACTTCATTACTCAGATAATTATGCCTAATTTTGCTCCTATTGAGTGTAAATAAATATAACCACTGAAACCAACTTTCATACTCAGATAATTATGCCTAATTTTGCTCCTATTGATTATACATAATATAACCACTGAACCAATTTCATTACTCAGATAATTATGCCTAATTTTGCTCCTATTGATTATACATAAATATAACCACTGAAACCAACTTCATTACTCAGATAATTATGCCTAATTTTGCTCCTATTGATTATACATAAATATAACCACTGAAACCAACTTCATTACTCAGATAATTATGCCTAATTTTGCTCCTATTGATTATACATAAATATAACCACTGAAACCAACTTCATTACTCAGATAATTATGCCTAATTTTGCTCCTATTGAGTGTAAATAAATATAACCACTGAAACCAACTTCATTACTCAGATAATTATGCCTAATTTTGCTCCTATTGATTATACATAAATATAACCACTGAAACCAACTTCATTACTCAGATAATTATGCCTAATTTTGCTCCTATTGATTTATACATAAATATAAACCACTGAAACCAACTTCATTACTCAGATAATTATGCCTAATTTGCTCCTATTGATTATACATAAATATAAACCACTAAAACCAACTTCATTACTCAGATAATTATGCCTAATTTTGCTCCTATTGATTATACATAAATATAACCACTGAAACCAACTTCATTACTCAGATAATTATGCCTAATTTTGCTCCTATTGATTATACATAAATATAACCACTGAAACCAACTTCATTACTCAAATAATTATGCTAATTTTGCTCCTATTGATTATACATAAATATAACCACTGAACCAACTTCATTACTCAGATAATTATGCCTAATTTTGCTCCTATTGATAAATAAAATATAACCACTGAGATGCCTAACTCCTCCACTGAAACCAACTTCATTACTCAGATAATTATGCCTAATTTTGCTCCTATTGATTATACATAAAATATAACCACTAAAACCAATTTCATTACTCAGATAATTATGCCTAAATTTGCTCATTTTTAGTGTAAATGAATATAACCACTGAAACCAACTTCATTACTCAGATAATTATGCCTAATTTTGCTCCTATTGAGTGTAAATAAATAAACCACTGAAACCAACTTCAATTACTCAAATAATTATGCCTAATTTTGCTCCTATTGATTATACTAAATATAACCACTGAAACTAACTTCATTACTCAAAATTATGCCTAATTTTGCTCCTATTGAGTGTAACATAATATAACCACTGAAACCAACTTCATTACTCAGATAATTATGCCTAATTTTTGCTCCTATTGATTATACATAAATATAACCACTGAAACCAACTTCATTACTCAGATAATTATGCCTAATTTTGCTCCTATTGATTATACATAAATATAACCACTAAAACCAATTTCATTACTCAGATAATTATGCCTAAATTTGCTCATATTTAGTGTAAATGAATATAACCACTGAAACCAACTTCATTACTCAGATAATTATGCCTAATTTTGCTCTTATTGAGTGTAAATAAATATAACCACTGAAACCAACCTTCATTACTCAAAATATTTATGCCTATTTTGCTCCTATTGATATTACAAAATATAACCACTGAAACTAACTTCATTACTCAGATAATTATGCCTAATTTTGCTCCTATTGATTATACATAAATATAACCACTAAAACCAATTTCATTACTCAATATTTATGCCTAAATTTGCTCATTTTTAGTGTAAATGAAATATAACCACTGAAACCAACTTCATTACTCAGATAATTATGCCTAATTTTGCTCCTATTGAGTGTTAAATAAATAAACCACTGAAACCAACTTCATTACTCAAATAATTATGCCTAATTTTGCTCCTATTGATTATACATAAATATAACCACTGAAACTAACTTCATTACTCAGATAATTATGCCTAATTTTGCTCCTATTGAGTGTAAATAAATATAACCACTGAAACCAACTTCATTACTCAGATAATTATGCCTAATTTTGCTCCTATTGATTATACATAAATATAACCACTGAAACCACTTCATTACTCAGATAATTATGCCTAATTTTGCTCCTATTGATTATACATAAATATAACACTGAAACCAACTTCATTACTCAGAATTATGCCAATTTTGCTCCTATTGAGTGTAAATAAATTAACCACTGAAACCAACTTCATTACTCAGATAATTATGCCTAATTTTGCTCCTATTGATTATACATAAATATAACCACTGAAACCAATTTCATTACTCAGATAATTATGCCTAATTTTGCTCCTATTGATTATACATAAATATAACCACTGAAACCAACTTCATTACTCAAATAATTATGCCTAATTTTGCTCCTATTGATTATACATAAATATAACCACTGAAACCAACTTCATTACTCAAATAATTATGCCTATTTTGCTCCTATTGATTATACATAAATATAACCACTGAAACCAATTCATTACTCAGATAATTATGCCTAATTTTGCTCCTATGATTATACATAAATATAACCACTGAAACTAACTTCATTACTCAGATATTTATGCCTGTAGCGACAGGGGCTTGCGCCTGACTGCAACTACAACTAAGGGAAGCACAATAATAATAAGACAGGAAACCAAGTAGTATAAGTAAGAGCAGGTTATATATTAGAATTTTACACATTAAATATAAGTCCTAATTAATGAACAGGTACCAATTATATTTAAATAAACTAAAGCTATAAAATAT